>JADLZK010010119.1:0-146058 GCA_015847255.1 Hyparrhenia diplandra | reverse complement strand
TGCGGATATCGCGCAGCCTCTCGCCACGGCTAGCTTTGAGTTTTCATTTTATTATGAACTATCACATGAATGGCTTGAAAGAAGACGCCGACCGAGGTATGGGATGCTAAAGACGGCAGAGGTGAGCCTTAGAAGGCCCTCCTGGTCATGTGATGAGAAGCATTGCAGGGTACAGTGCTTAAAAGCGGCCCAGCCAGCTAAGAAACCCGTCAAAGTGAGGTCAAGTAGGCAACCAAGGCCAAAGAAAAGACTAAAAAGGCTGGCTCCTCCTCTGTCGAGCTGCTTTGTTTCCACCGCTTGCAGCGACATTGGTCAAGGAATTGCAAGAAGTACTTGAAGAGAAGAAAAAGAATGGAGGTGCACTCACTCAAGGTATTAATAAAGTTATTGAAATTAATCTCGCAACACGCTCTAATGATGCATGGGTATTTGATAATCGTGCTATGATTCACACAATTTGCAAATTGTCAGTAGTGGACCTAAAAATAATTAGGCGCTTTGCAAAAGATTTACGGATTTGGCGTGCTCCCGAATGGAGCAAAGGTTAAGACGGGTTGCTCAAGACTTATTCATTGTTGTTGCTTTCTCTCGGATTGGTGCTAGAACTTAATAATTGTTATTTTGTTCCTCGCATTGAATAAGAAGAACATTATCTCCGCCTCATGTTTAGAGGATGATGGTTTTGAATTTGTAATAAAGAATAAAATGTTGTTCTATTTTTATGAATGGCTTTTGTACTATGGGAGATGTCCTCGCTGTGAACGGCTTTATGTTCTTAATCTTGAGGAAGTCAAATAAATAATGTTAATACTAAGAGAGTTCGCAAAAGATGATTATAATAACCTACTTACTTGTGGCATTGTCGCTAGGCCATAGGCAAGAAACCGGTTAGAGAGGCTCCATAAGGATGGTCTCTCGATTCTTTTTAATTATGAATCAATTGATACATGTGAGTCATGCTTAATTGAAAGATGATCAAAGCTCCCTTTGTTGGACAAAGGAGAGAGCGAGCGAGTAGCTGTTAGGCTTAGTGTACATACAGATGTATGTGGGCCCAATGAACTCAACCGCAAGAGGTGGATTTCAGATTTTTATAACCTTTACCGATGACTTGAGTAGATATGGCTATATCTATTTAATGAGGAACAATGCAGAATCATTTGAAAAGTTCAAAGAGTTCCAAAATGAAGTGCAAAATCATACCGCAAGATAATTAAATTCCTACGATCAGATCGTGGTGGAGAATATTTGAGCCATGAATTTAATGATCATCTAAAGAGTTGTGGAATTGTTCCAAGAATCGACCACCGAACGCCACAATGGAATGGTGTGTCCGAGCCGAAGAAACCGAACCTTGTTGACATGGTAAGGTCAATGATGAGTCGACATCGATCTTCCATTGTACTTTTGGGGTTATACGCTTAGAGACAAATAAGCGCTATACACTAAACCGAAAGTACCATCTAAATCAGGAGAAGACACTTATATGAGATATGGACCGGAAACGCCCTAGTTTGTCATTCTGAAGATTTGGGGTTGGCGATGCCTATGTTAAGCCGCTTAACGCCAACAAAGCTAGAACCCGACCGATAAGTGTATCTTTGTGGGATATCCTAGGGAAACCAAAGGATATTATTTCTATAACCGCCAAGAGAACAAAGTGTTTGTTGCTCGAAATGCGGTCTTTCTTGAGAAAGAGTTTCTCTCAAAGGAAGTTAGTGGGAGCACAAGGCGACTCAAGAGGTCCGAGAAACACAAGAAAATGTTTCAAATTTTCCATCGAGGAGGAGGTACAACTAGATGAGCCTACATGGTCGCTAACCAATATGTTGAACCCCAACCACGAAGATCAATACGGCACGCCGCCAAGACCGTAGTAAATTACACACATCACATGTGGCAGCGCGACATCTTGTTGTTGACAATGAAGAGCCTAACACTTACCACGTAGAGGCAAAGAATGGGACCGAGTCGTGAGATGGCTTGAAGCCATGAGATCCGAAATGGAATCCATGAGAGATAACGTTTGAACTCCGGTAGATCCACCCGATGGCGCGAGGGCCATTGAGTGTAAATGGATTTTCAAGAAAAGATAGACGCCATGGAAATGTTCACATCTATAAAGCAAGATTGGTAGCAAAAAGGTTTTCACAAATTCAAGGTGTTGATTATGATGAAACATTTTCGCCGTCGTCCGCCATGCTAAAGTCTATCCGATCCTTCTAGCAATTGCCGCGTATTATGACTACGAAATTTTGCAAATGGACGCCAAAAATGTTTTTCCTTAATGGAAACCTAAGTGAGGATGTGTACATGACACAACCTGAAGGTTTTGTCGACCAACAAAATGCTAGAAAGGTTTGTAGGCTTATGAAGTCTATATATGGGCTAAAACAAGCATCCTGAGCTGGAATCTTCGCTTTTGACGAGGAAGTTAAATCGCTTGGGCTTCGTGCAAAATGAAGAAGAACCATGTGTTTACAAGAAAGTTAGTGGGAGCGCACTCGTGTTTTCGGGTTTTGTATGTGGATGACATACTATTGATCGGAAATAACATTCCATTGATGGAGGATGTTAAGGCATCACCGAGAAAGAGTTTCTCTATGAAGGACCTTGGTGAAGCATCCTATATTTTGGGTATAAAGATCTATAGAGATAGGTCTAAGCGCTTAATTGATTAAGCCAAGGCATGTACATTGACAAGGTGTTGAATAAGTTCAACATGAATGAGTCCAAGAAGGGGTTCATACCTATGTCACATGGTGTAACCTTGAGCGATACTCGCACCTCGACGCCTCGATGAGCAAGAAAGGATGAGTAGAGTACCTTACGCTTTGGCTGTTGGCTCTATTATGTATGCCATGATATGCACACGCCCAGATGTATCATATGCTCTAAGTGTTACGAGCGGTACCAATCAAACCCAGGTGAGGCACATTGGGTAGTAGTTAAAAATATCCTTAAGTACTTAGAAGAACTAAGGATAAGTTCCTAGTCTATGGAGGTACGGAAGAGCTGCGTTGTAAATGGTTACACCGATGCAAGCTTCCAAACCGAGCGAAGGGCGATAGCCAATCACCGGTCGATATGTCATTTGCCTCAATGGTGGGGCAAAGAGTTGGAAAAGTTCCAAGCAAGAGACGGTCGCAGATTCAACAAACGAAGCCGAGTATATTGCGGCTTCGTGCTGCAAAGGAAGTTGTATGGATCGAAATTTGTTTCGAGTTGGGTGTGGTTCCTAGTCGCTCTAGTCCGATAGACCTCTATTGTGACAACAATGGTTCTATTGCACAAGCAAAGGAGCCAAGGTCGCACTAAAAATCCAAGCAATACATCAGCGCGCTATCACCCTTATACGAGAGATCGTTAAACGAGGAGATGTGAAGATATGCAAGGTGCACAAAGACCCGAACATGGCGATCTGTTGACCAAGCCATTGCCACAAGCAAAGCATGAGACACACACAAGAGCGATGGGCATGAGATGCTTTGGCATGATTAACTCTAGTGTGAGTGGGGAGGCTTATGATGATGTATTCCTTAATGGTTATCATATGATGATGACATCATGTCGACATTTAAATTTGCATGTATCGAAATGTTCCTTGACGTTTTCATTATTTGTGATTAACGAATGTGTGATTCGTTAGTGAAACTCCATGATTTAAAATTGAAGACGTACAAAATGAGATCCTCAACTTCTATCCGTCATGTGGGACCGTGGACGTAGAGATAAGTTGATACATGTGTTGGGTGGATGATCATGTTTCACGGGTCATAGTGATATTGGATATTGCACCAACAATGTAGATATGTGTTTGGAACACGAAGGTCGGATCGACCCACCCTCGGTATGACACCGCGAATATGTGCTATCGGTTTGTCTCGTAAATGACACACACATACTAACATCCTCGACTTCTGAGATCGATGTAGAGTCCCGGATTGTGTAAGTCACACTTTGGGGCTTCCTAACACTACCCGCAATTGGGTAGTCATAAAGGAAGCTTTTGGGTATGATCCGGCAAGCTAAGCAGGGTCGCGCCGAGTCAAGATGGAATTTGCCCCTCCTATATCAAGGAGAGACTCCTCCTGGCCCCTCGATGTGTAGGAACTGAAAGTGCATGGCCATGCCTCGACTAATGGTTGGTCGATAAGATAAGTTCTATACAAAGCGAGAAATGGTCGAGAATCAAGGGTAGCACTTCACTCGCCTTGTACTTGGCTAGGTGTCGTGTGGCAAAGGACATAGTAATGGAGAGTGTTAAAAGGTTATGCAGGATATGATCTTCGTGGACTTTTCGGGAATTAGCATGCCTTGCTAGAGGCCAATACTAATTATTGATCAGAAATGGTTTTACGGTCATGGCCGTTGGTTGCATGAACCTACGGGTCACACACTTAAGGACTAAGAACTCAAAGGACAAATGGATCAATTGGATTGAGTCCAGGATAATGCAACAAATTGCCAAAATGTTTGGTTGACTCTTGTGCAAGTGGGAGATTGTTGGGTTTATGCCCAATAGTCAAAAGCCCATGGGCCCATGCAAGTCCATTAGTATTACTATAAATGCTAATGATCCGGCCACCGGCTGATTAACCTAAAAACACACCTACACCCACGCACGCCGCCAGCTCTTGGCGTGGCTGTTGCCGAGAGGAAAGGCAGCGCATCTGCCAGTTGCAGTCCGTGCGTCGCCTAGCGCTAGCACGCTACGTCGACGGCGTTCTTCCTCCGTACGTGTGGATCTTCGTAGAGGTGCTGCTATATTGCGCGCACTAGGGTACGACTACTTCCTCGACGTCGACTACTTCCGCCCGACTATGTTCCGTTCCCTCAAGTCTTCGCCAAGCGCGTCGGAAGGTATAATCTATGATCATCTACATGCAAGTGATCCTGTTTATATTACGCGGTTTTAATTTGTGCTAGCGTGTAGCGATCCGCGTAACCCAACACTAATTTCTCAATTCGTTGGTCCAGTCACGTTTTTGTAACAGGAAGGGTGATCTACAATAGACGAACAGTAGTCATATAGGGGATATATGAAAGCCGGTCTCAAAAAATACTGGAAAGGTCGCACATGCTTTGCTTCTTTTTTTCTCAAGAAGATGAAATCGTTAAGATCATTGATGCATATGTTTAGAATATCATGTTGACGTCAAGGAGGATTTATCTGGTGAGGTCCGCCAGTTTGCCGCACTGAAGCATAGAAAAGAGTTGACATGACTGTTCATCATATTTTTGTCGTCATGTGAATGGATTATTTTTGTTATATAGAGTAATCAATGGATCGATCATCTGTGTTCTCCAAATGAAAGAGACATATAAAATGTTTGAACTGCATACAGAACAATCAGAATCACTGCGATTTCCCTATTTAGCTGGAGCTCTAGAACTGGAATAAACACGGACCTGTGTTATTTAATTCATTTTGATTTTGATTTCAAGATGATGCATTAATCGTCACGTGTGCCCATATGAACCAATATCTTATTCCTGAGACTGATCGAAACCAATAGTAAAACTTGTTGCAGTTATTGTGTAAACAACACTTCTGTTAAAACAATTATCGCATTAGAAAATGGTTTGTTTTTGCTTTGTTGGTTGAATTATTAGATGCTAATTTGCAATCCTGGTCTTCTGGAAGCACTCCAGCCAATAATGCAGCCCGTATCAGCCCTTCTCAACCAAGGAGAAAATGGTTTCACGACGACAACCAAGGAGAACTCATGTGTGCAGGCTCTTCTAGAGCTGGATCAGAGGGCAGGGAGGGAGGCTACGGCACCGTGGTGACTCGGACATGCTAGACGAGTTGGCCATGAGCCCATCGACAAGAAGGCAAAGGCTGGCTTGAACTTGCGTACGTGTCGACTCTCTCACTCTCTCCAGTGGCCTACTGGCTTATCTTTTTTTTTTTGTGTGTAGCGTACATTTATTCATTGGCCACACCATTCACACGGTGGTTGGCCAAGTTATTTGAATGCATTTCAGCAATGATTTTTTTTTGTCTTCAGAATACAATATATAATAAATGGTGGTGGATATTGGCCTCGAGTTGTTTATAAGGAAAGTGCTTGCTCCATCGAAAATTTCAACAGACAACAACCTAAAACAATTGTCCACGGGAATACCATTATACAAGATATATATATCACTAGCGCTGATGACGACAACCATTCTATAGTAAGCTCTTGAGCTCACCTTGACGGCGGAAACAATGGCGAGATCATTTAGTCCTATGGTAATGGTAACAGAATAAATATGTGAAAAATAAGCGCATAATTTCACTTCTGTTGGCTTATATATATGGATTGTTCTGATTAAAGGGGTTACTAATCTCAGAGCTGGTGCATGTGGCAAGGAAGAGCAGGCTATATTATTATGGTGTAAGATCTGAGTATTTCACAAAATTCAAGAGCATACTCATGATCGAATGGGTATGCATGTAGCTATACATAAGTATTGTATATAATTTATAATTCAATCATTTCACATTTTGTTGTGAAAAGAATGTTATCATTTTAGTTGTGGGTTGGATTTTGATATATATGAGTATAAATACGATGTTGATGCTTATAGCCAACTCTTGTTGCAAGTTAATATATATTTCTATTTGAAATTGAATTTTTGACATCTATTACATGAATTATCTAGAATGAGCACTATTATTTCTCAAAAAACTTTTTTCGCATGTTTTTAGTTTTTATAGACATGTGTTTGGGGCATGAACAACAAATGTTTTCTAGGCACGTGTCGTGCGTCGCGTGCATCCTCACTAGTCATATATAAGCACCACGCTTACATAATTATTTCTACCACCTAACCCACTCGAGAATTGAATTAGGCTCTCTACGAATAGATACATGAATCTATCATGAACCATGACTATATCAAATATAATATTAGAATAAAGTAAGAACATAGCAAAGCAACACATAATATTATAAAGAAAAGTCATTGATACAAGATAATATCCGTCACCGTAGAACTTGAAGATCTAGAACTCGGGTTGGCGCACCCAAATTCTACTTGAATCTGACTTGCTAATCAACTTGGACCGAACTAGAACTAGATGAACTAGAACTAGACAAGTAGCTAACCCTAATCTCTCGGTGGAGATACTCTCTTCTACTTCTGCCTGGCTCGAGTTGATTACAAATGAATTGGAACCGAACTCATTATGAATTAGGGTTTAACCCCGGGGGTAGAGGTATGCTTATATAGGCCTTGGCGATGAACGATGACCATTGGATCAAACCGACCTTCAATAACGGTGTAGATACAACCTCAAGGTCGGTGGTAAACCGACATAGAAACCTGAGGCCGACCAGGGGACCCAAATGGGGTCGCCAGAATAAGGCGGCCGCCCTCCCGGCCACAACCGTGCCTCCTTTCTTCCGGGTGTCTTACGGTGTCTTCTAGAGTGTTTTAGTCCACATTTTGGATTGAGTTGCCTCTCACGCTTAAGTCTTGTCATCGTATGTGATGTAAACTCTTGGACTTTTCAACGTTCTTCTCCGCATTTATCCGTGAAGTCCCCAAAATATATAAATCACCAAAACTCGTGGAACTCATGAGTATAAACCTCTAAACTATGTGTTTATTCAATTTATGCCCTTATTTCATGTCTTGTTGACATATAAAAGTATATCATAAGAGGTGTCAACAAGCTCCCCCAAAACTTAACCTTTGCTAGTCCCTAGCAAAGCTTTTCACCAGAGTGGATCAGGAGTTGCTACAATGATTTATTCTCTCACAAATACACATGTCATCAATTTAGAATTCTTCTCCAAAGAAGGGTGAACCATTCGACCTTCCAACTCACCTATGTTACCTAAAAAACAAGGGGCTTTTACCTGTACTTAGATCTTGGGTGATTGAAAGACGTAACAATCAAGTCAAGCACTATGTCTCAAACTCTTCATTTCACCTACGTTGCGAGTTTTTTATACATTTCAAAATAAAACTCAGAGTTTCCATTGTATGACCCTTTCAAATCTCTCATATGTAGTATTTTTGGATCCTTACCAAGGCAATGATGTTGTGCCTTCTCTCATAATATGTGGTATTTGTGGAACATGGCAAATGTATCATGCCTTCTCTCAACCTATCTACTAAGGCTTATATCCGAGCTCATAGGTGGGAGACAAAGATATGTACAAAAGCATATATTGTAAAGTCAATCAACGGATCCAAAGGAACAAGTCATACAATGTGGGTGTATGGAATGTATTTGTGAGGTGGATGATGGCAATGGGATATAATGATCCTAATTCTACTATGCTCCTTCTTGAAGAAATTGATCTCTCTTTGAAATTTAAGAAGACATAAAAGAGAACTTGGGCTAGCCTTTCTTCTTTTTTTTTCTTTATTTTTCGTAGAGGCGGGCATCTAAGTACCCATTGTTTTCATTTATCGGACACTTGTACATTTTTTTTTTTTTCAACTCTCTTTTTATTTTTAGGGGAGGTAGGCTCTACTCGCCCGTAGGACACTTGTCCATTTTTTCATCTCCCTTTCTCTTTCTTCTCTTTTTAGCATTGCCCCAAGTTTCTTCTTTTTTGTCAATACAAACAATTGAGAGATAACAAATGAAACACATGGAGCATAATGGGGTTTTCAGAGAAATAATAAGGGTGAGAAATATTTTTTGGTGTTTACTCCCAAGGTAGGAGTGAAACATTTTTGATGGCTAGCAAATGAATGAAGGTTTGTACACTTCGAGGTAGAAGTAATACATAAATGGGTGGTGTGTATATGTGAGGTAGAATATATGTGGAGATATATGTGGAATTGTATGACAAGTTCCCGAGGGTCTCAAAGGTTGACAAAACTCAATACTAAGCAAGTAGTGAATGATAAAAGAGTTTTCCTATTCTAAAACATGTATATAGTCAGTGGTAGGAATTTAGAACTCTCTGTCATATAGGAAACTCATCATGCAATTTTCAAATTTTCGCAAATTAAATCTCCGTAATTTAGTGCAACTAGGAGTAAGATAAATAGCAAATCGGACTATCTCATATCATATCCGTCAATTACCTAGATTAGCTTAGATGTATGCTCCCACATAATTTCAAGCTCAAAGCAAGATTTTCAAGTCTAAAACAGTTTTATCCATAACATGGGAGAATTCTAAATTAATGATAGGCAATTATAAGAAAAATAAAAACAGAGCAACTATTCATCATCTCGAAACACAAAGGATAGCTACTACTTTATTTATTTAAGCAACAAACTTAAAGCAAACTAATTATACACACTCTTTTTTATTTGGTTTTTCATGGTTATGCATTTTTTTTATAAAGCAGAACAAAACAAAGCAAAACAAACTTAAACAAACTTATATATATATATAGATATAGCTAGATAACTGGGTCATAGAGACTTACCTGGCCAAGTGGGGGTAGCCTTCCCCAAGCTAAATGTTGATGTAGTGGTTCAACGACGCCGACGGCGGCGTCCGGCTTATGGTACTTATCTCATCGGACTATTGTTTGAGGGTCTCTCTTATCCCAAAGAATATTACGTTACGTTCGGGTGTTCCATTCTCTCTCGGTCTTGATAAAAGTTGACCTGATCATGCCTCATGCCTTGGATGGTGGTGTACATCCCTTGTAGTGTATACATGTCTTGCTGTCCATAACCTGCAAAAGAGTTGCGAGCTGGTTCGGGAGTAGGTTGTGAGGTACCTGGTGTATCGTAGAAGTAGCCACTTCCATGATAAGCTTCTCGACAAATGCGTGCATCATCGCCATGTTCACTTGGTCCTTCTTGTGAAAACTGAGGTGAATGCTCAGCGCGACTGTAGTCGGCTTGTGATGGTGGCGGATAGGCCCACTGTTGGTACCCTCCAAACGCTAGCTCTTGTGGTCGTGGATCTGCACCTGTCCAAAATGGATCATGGCCAGTTGCCTAACGAGTTGGCATAGCTCTCTGCATGTTTACTGGTTGTGCCTGCACATTCAATAGATAGGATTGCACACGATAAATGGAGAGATCGGGGTTAGGCAACCGAATCTCCCCAATAGTAGCATGGGTCATGATATAAATACTTCCTCTTTTCTTCAATATGTGCCCCTTGCTAAAGAAATCAAAACCAATGACAGGCCTATCTTCCCTTAGGTAGGTAACACGAGCATTTTGGTCCAAAAGTCCTAAATGGTTGGCAATTCTTGTGATGAGAGACGTGCAACTAACCGCTCCTAGAATAGTTGGCATACCTATCCAGTGCTGACCTAATAGATACACAGTGAAACTTGTCGCCTTTTTTACAAAATGCATAAATCAACTGTAACTCTCCCACTCTAACGTTATGTCCTTCCTTCTTGGGAAAAAGAGTGAAAAGTATCCACTTGTGAAAGAAACGAAAAGTGGGTAAGTGTAAATCACTGGCCTTTGCATCATAAAATGCATCCACGTTGGTCAAGTCTTTCCAAACAGGTTGCTTGGTTGAAATCGCCTAGGGCTATGTCTAAGTCCATGGTGCAAGAGTGTAGAAAACCAAGTGCATCACTTAGATTTCTCCAAGTAAGAGAATACTCTTCTTGAAAGAATCTAAATGTAATCCCCTCATGTGTGTGACGAAGGGTGCAAAAGAAATTCCATGGTCAAAAAACTTAGAACCCTGTTTTGTGATATTCGCAAAAGCTTCTCACCCCAAAAGCGGAAAATATGAGCAAATTCAACATCCATACCTGCTAGTTTGTGCTAGAAGGTCGGGGGTCGAACACTTTGGAGTATGAGTGAACTTACGATTCTTCAACCGATCATACCTTGTCTTCTCGTACTCTCCATAGAACTTGAGATGTGAGTCGGATGTCAACTTTCTTGTTGTAGCGGGAGCTGGATGTGGTGGTACATCTTGCTCTGGTTCATAGCTTGTCTCTGAGGGAGTCCTAGAAGATGTCTCTCCTTGTTCTTGAAGCCGTCTTGACGACCTTCTGAGGGACTTCCAAAAACTCATCCTGCAAAATGTTAATACACAAGAAAAAAAGAAAACTAGTGGAGGGGTTAGAAATAAAAAGTTAGAAGTCAGCCGTCCAAAGTTAATCGTCCAGGGGTTAGTCGTCCGAAAGAAAGATTACAAGGTTGTTTTGGCAGAATTTCCCCTAACAAAGTTTTATCTTAATTACTCCATTTGGACAAAGACCTCCACTTATCACTCTTGATTGGACTACTACTCTTAAGAATTTCTCCTCTCTCAAGAAATTTTTCTATCTCTTCAAAGAACTTCTTCTCTCCTTCTCACTTCTCCTTCTTCCTCACTACAAAGCTTGAAGCTTACTGGACACTAGAACTTCGTATTTCAGGCTAGAGTGTTGAGCAAAGCAATGAAGGAGAACAACCGAGGGGCTGAAGGGGTATTTATAGGGGAGATGAGGAGCTGGGCCGCCAGGAATGGTGGTGGCGATCGCCATGGTGGTGGGTCCTCTCCCACTCACCTCCATCCTGCATGTTACATGTCCCAAGGCCTTGGTTTTGAGTGGGTTTTTCAGTGGAAAAGAATGGCCATGAGAGGTGGATGGTGGTAGGTGAAGTGTGAGTGGCAAATGTCATGTCCAAATTAGGTGAAATATGGAATCTAGTGTATGACATGTAGGACCCATCACATGGTGATTATATTTTTGTATTTTAATATATATTTGCAGGAGTAAATATGATAATGCAAGAATAAATATTTTTGAGCCACCACAATAAATACCTTCATGGGTTGTGACACACCGTAAAATTATTTATATGGGGCATAAATTTTCTGATGTAAGTAAATATGTAATGTGGTAAAGTAAATATGGATAATTACCGACTTACCTTCCAGCGAGGGTCCGTAGTTTAAGTCCTCGAACTGGGACTTCCCAATATTATTAGTTATCAGGTGCATTCTCCGTTTCCGGAGATGGTACTGATGATGACTCTTCTTTTTCTGGTTCAATCTTGTTTGCTGTTGAGCTGAGCTCTGATCTGGGTTTGAATGCGAACTTCTCTTCTGTCCATTTAAGTTGAATGTAATCTCTCCAGTAGTGACATTAATATGTGCATTGGCTGTGCTTAAGAAAGGTCGTCCGAGAATGATTGACATTCTGGAGTCTGGTGGCATGTCCAATACTACAAAATCCACAGGTACAAAGAATCCTCTGATATTAACTGGTACGTTCTCTGCAATTCCTGAGGGGTATCTGATTGATTGATCTGCCAGTTGTAATGATATTGAAGTTGGCTCCAGGGTTGTATGCTTGAGTTTGTCGAAGATAGACTTGGGCATCACACTAACACTTGCTCCAAGGTCACAAAGTGCATTAAAGTGTTGATCTCCTATTGAGCAATCAATTGTGGGGCATCCTGGATCTTTCATCTTGTGTGGTAATATGTTGAGGATAGCCGTGCTGCATTCTTCTATTAACTTGATTACCTCCATAGTGGGCAGTGGTCTCTTTTTATTCAAGATATCTCTGAGATACCTTGCATAGGTAGGAACTTGAATGGCGTCTAGCAGAGGTATGTTGATGCATAATTTCTAGATTACCTCTACAAACTTTCCAAACTGCTCATCCACTTGGGGTCCACGTTTTCTTCTATGATATGGTAAGAGACTTGTATCATGAAAGTCTTGTGTCATTTGAGGGTCTTGAGTCAAATCTTTTATGTCATCTTCCTTATCTTCTTCTCGAATTGGTTGTACCACTGGTCTCATTGTTGCTGTTGCTGGTGGTGCCACAATTGGTGTCCTTACTGATGTTTCTATTATCCTTCTTGGATCAATGAGATCACGTGTAGATTTACCTCTTCTTGTAGTAACATTATGTACCTGCTTAGGGTTAGTGGCAACAGGCATTGCAACAGATAACTTTGCTATTTGAGTTTCTATCTTTTTATTAAAAATAAGTTGATCTTTTATAGCAACAGAGAAATTATCTATCTTAAGATTTATATCTTCTAAAACTTTATCATTAGCAACAAGCTTTTTAGAAAGGGTATCATTAAACTTGACTTGTTCTTGAATTAACTCTCTTAAAGATGGTTGAATATTACCTTGGTACTTACCCGGTAATTGGATCGCTGTTGTGAATTCCATCCTTGTTTTGATTGAGTTGATGTTGAATTGTTGACAGCCAAAAGCTTGAATCGATCGGAATCAATATAATCTTGAAGAGCACTGTCGATCCTTCTTGTAATTGGCTCGTTGTTCAAGCCAATTCAATAGCACATCCATCTTGGTTGATATTGCTTTTACTTCTTCTCGGAACTTCTTCAATCGATGGTAGTGTTGAGTGTTCTCTTGAATCCAACCTTGATTTTTTCGATATCTTGTTTAAAAGTGCTTGGCTTTTCCAAGAGTGAGTGACAAAAATGATCCTTCAGTAGTTGCATCTAGTTGCTCTCGTGCTCTTTGTGTTAATCCATGATAAAATCCTTGCATAAGCAACCAATCTTCTATTCCATGATGAGGGCAATCCGATATGTATTCTTGTAAACGTTCCCAAGCACACAGGATTGATTCTCCTTTTTGCTGTTGGAAATTGGTGATTTTTCCTCGTAGGGTATTGGTTTTACCCGTAGGGAAGAACTTTGATAGGAAGGCTTTAGAACATTCATCCCATGTCTTGATTTCTTCTTTGTTGGCGTAGAACCATAACTTCACTTTCTCCTTCAATGAGAATGGGAATAGGCGGAGTAATATAATATCTTGGGGAACATCCTTGGGTGTGAAGGTGTTGGCAATCTCCGGAAAATTCTGCGGATGTAAGCGTGCATCTTAGTGTATCCTTCCACTAAATGGAGTAGCTTGTACCATGTTAATGAGGCTTGGCTTGAGCTCGAACTCAAGATTATTAAGTTGAAGTGTTGGTCTGTGCGAGATGTTCTCATTGCTTGGAGCAGAAGAACTCTCGTAGAGACTTTTTCAGCCATAGCTTCAAGAACTGATGTATGCTTCCTCTTAATTGATTTGATTACGATGAATGAAGTGGAGTGAATCACAATCAATTTTCCAATTCGATAAACCCCAGTATAAAATATAAACAAAAGACAAACTAGGGTAAGCCTTTGCTAAAGCGGCGGTTTCCCTAGTTTGGATTCTCATCATAAGTTTCCATCTATTAAGATATCAAGCTAACCTCTATTTCCTCCCGGCAACAGCGCCGGAGAAATGCTTGTTGGTATTTCTAACGTCACTATAACAAAAGGTGGAGTTAATCTCACCTAAGGCTATATCTTGCCGTCGGCACTCGATGTGGTTTCATCTTTTAGCACTACCATAAGCTAGGTTGTCATCCCCAGCAATGCTAGGAAATGCATAGGTGATACTTTCGTAATGTGATGTTGCAAACTCTAAGAAACAAATAAAAGATCTATCCACAAGCGCACCGATAAAAATACGACTTGTAGCATTTCAATCGGAGTAATCCGTGTTTTGTCATTTATATTCTACCACGAGGGAGGAATAATGGAGTTGGACTGATATTCAATTAATAGGTGGCGTACTTATGAGAGATCTCTCACTAGTGCTAACTTTAGCGAGGGTAAGCCAATAATGATAAGATATAATAATGATAAATAAAGGCAGAGGCATCACACACATAGATAGGAATAGGCTACTAAAAGTTAGACTTAACATTGGACTATTTAAGAGACAGAATTCTTATGTAGCATTGAATCTACTAAGTCATTACATCTACTCTAAGGCATATATTATCATATATAGCACAATAAACTCTAGATCATGTATCCGGAAGACTATCAAGGAAAACCAAGAGCGAAACAAGATATTCCCCATAATCATTATCCACTTGGCTTATAGACGGAGGGTGGACTCCAAAGGACTCAACAGATTTGTCACTCCCGCGATCTACCACACGTCCCGAATATAAGGTGCACTTTCGCAAAAATCTATATCTATACTATAAAAGAGTGGACAAATAGAAATTCATAGTCACCATAAAAACACCTTACCCATTTGAGATTGATATGTGGACCCACAAAAGAAAAGGAGTAGGAACGTATGAAACACCGGTGTTCCACTCTTACCGCGCCCCTTCCATTACCCTCGTTTTTTGTCACACGCGCTCCGCGTCTACCCACCCAGGCGTACCCACACCCACCGCCGCCACACACGGTGTTCCACTCTTATAGCCAACTCTTGTTGCAAGTTAATATATATTTCTATTTGAAATTGAATTTTTGACATCTATTACATGAATTATCTAGAATGAGCACTATTATTTCTCAAAAAACTTTTTCGCATGTTTTTAGTTTTTATAGACATGTGTTTGGGGCATGAACAACAAATGTTTTTTCTAGCGCGTCGTGCCACACGTGCATCCTGAGTAGTCATATATAAGCACCACGCTTACATAATTATTTCTACCACCTAACCCACTCGAGAATTGAATTAGGCTCTCTACGAATAGATACATGAATCTATCATGAACCATGACTATATCAAATATAATATTAGAATAAAGTAAGAACATAGCAAAGCAACACATAATATTATAAAGCAAAGTCATTGATACAAGATTGTTGAGTCGGGGGTTCTCAACACGGGAGACACCTCCGCTCAAAGCGGTGCCCCGAGGGAGAATGAACGAGGATAAAAGCTAGGGGGTAGGTTGGATCATAATAGCTCTCCATAAATGGAATTCACCAACCTCTCCCTTGGGGGAGGACTCCTCCCTATTTATAGTTTCAGACATTGCTAGGAGATACAAGGTTACAATTTTGCCCTCCTATATTCTCGGTATATTCCCCTACTCTTAAAACATAACGCGGGCTCTTCACGGATTTACACATTCTGCACCGCCTCTCCCTTCTTGCCGGACCCATCTCGGCAATCCCGGACCCTCAAGTCGGGGAGACCTCCGCGATCCCTTCTCCGCATTTGGAGCCCGACACCGCCGATTCCTCGGTCGCCTCGCCTCGCAGGGAAGGGCAGGCGGAGGCGTCGATCTCCGCGACACCCGAACGGTTGGGAAGGCCGGATCCGTAAAAAGGGCACCTAGCGGAGCCAGACACCTCCGCTCGTTCCGGTGGCGGAAGCTTGCATCTTTCCCTTTCCTGAAAAGAGACACAATCATCACAAACTTAATTCATTAGCCCGGACCTCCGCGCGCGTTCCCTGCTATCGCGATCACCTCCGCTTGTACCGCTAGGGTCTGGTCCCCAACAGTCCCCCCCCCCCTTGAGGGCGGAAGGGTCGTAAGCGGAGGCATGCCTTCGTTCTCAATAGTTTGCGGTACTAGCGGAGGTGTTGAGGTTCCCTTCCCCCCGGGACGATTTCGCGAGGGACCTTCGCGGGGAGGAATTCTAAGCGTCGGGATCGCAACGGACAGAAAGGCGCGCTCCTCGAGGCTGAAGTGACCATTTTCTGCCCGTTGGTCGCGACTATGCGTTTTGGGATGCGAAGGGTCGCGTGGAGTACAATAAAAGGGGTTCCCCTCGGCGAGTGTTACCCCTGCTATCGCTTTCACTTTGTTCCCCGACTTTGCCTTCCCTACGCGTCCCTTGCTTTCTCGCTCTTCTTTCCTTTTGCTCGCCTCCGCTAGCCCTTGCCATTTGCTTAGGTGTATGCGTGCAAGTGCTAAGTCTTTTAGCGTAAGGGGCGCTTCCGTCGAGAGCTCTACGGGCCGTGCGCGGAGCTCCTTCCATATCGTTCTAGCCCGGTACTTTCGTCTCTTCGAGGATTGCATGCTTGACGCACTCGTGCTCAAGACTTAGAAGACACTCTTTCTCGGCGTGGAGGCCTCGCTGGCGATCTCATGGCTCGCGAAGACGTCGACATCACCTACGAGTTGGGTTCATCGAAGATGACTCAAGGTATGCTTGAAGAGCTTCGCGATGAGGGTTTTATCGGGGGCCAAGCTGCGAGGTGAAGCTTCCTCGGGGCGGCGATGCCCGAGCTCCCGGAGCCACGGGGAGCGTGGGGGTTGTGTTCAAGGATTTTTTACCTACGGCCTCCCAGCTGCCCTCTTTTGCCGTTTGCTCGCGCGGCGGTGGTGGAATCTTTCGATGTGCGATTCATCGGCTCACCCCCACGCCGTTTCTTGCGTTGTCGGTTCGTGTGGGCTGTCGAGTCCTATGGTGGAGAGGCGGACCACGAACACCTTCGTTCGTTTTTATGAATTGCACAAGCAAATCAAGACCCTAAGATGGCGGATGGGAGTGAGAAGAAGTTGCGGTTTGGGTCTTTGCATTTCAGTCCCCGTCGCTATCGGGCGAGAGAAGGCGAGATCTCCTACGCCCGTAAGAACAAGTGGGAGCCCGGCCGGATGGATTATTGGTTCTCTACGCCAAGTCTCGGGCAGCGAACGAGGGAAGACCGTCGACGGGGGTGGAGATATCCCGTTATCCTTTGCGTCAAAGTTGGTTCCTGTGGACATCGTCTCCGGCCTGATCAAATGAAGACCGGGCGAGAGGCGTGAGAAGTGTCGCGGCTTTTCTTCCCCGTGCCGCTATTCCGGAGGCCGCGACACGGTGGAGGAGATGTCTTGCGGCAAAGTATTCACCCTCGCGGCGCCACAAGGACCCAATTGTAATAGAGAAGGTTAATCTCCCCGTGTTTGGGGATGCGGAGATGGTTCCTTTTCCGCGCCTTGGTGTGCGCGTCTTCCGTAAGGTACAAGCGCCACGCTTTTTGATGACCGTGGAGATGGAGGCCCAAGTTACGGGTCCTATTTCAATGAAGGAATTTTTGGCGCGGAAGTCTCGGTGGGCACCATGCCTCGTCGAACCGTGTTTTGGAGGAGATGGGGGTCGTGGTATGCGGCAACCATAAAGTCCCCAGCAAGGTGTTGGCGGATGTTGAGAGGCGCTGCCGAGGAAGCCGCCAAGTTAGCGAAGGTGGCGGCCGGTGCTCCGCCTCCCTCTCGAAAAAATCGGCAGGCTCCCCCGTGACCCGTGAGAAGTCAAAAAGATCAAGACCGATGAGGGGCCTCCGCCGTGCCTCTCTGCTTCTTCGTTGCCGCCACGGCTAAGGAGGAGGCCAAGAAGAAGAAGAAATTGGCCCACAAGCGGGTCAAAATGCGGCCGTGCGCGGAGAGGTCTGCGGCCCCGCCGCGGCCGGGCGAGGGGGCCGGTGAAGACAAAGGTTCCGCCGCCGGGATCGTCTGCGCGGGCGGTGGCTTTGGTTGGTGGCGGGGCTAGTTCGGTCATGAAAACTTGTCCTGTCTCCCCACCACCGTTGATGCCCGCCGACGAGCCCCGATGGCAAGGCGTCTTCGGAGGTGTCGGCGGCCATGGGTGACCCCATGGCCCGACCCGCTGGTGCTCCAGTGACGCTTCCGCGAATTCACGCAAATGGGAACATCCAGGGGCCGGGCGTCGCGTGAGTCGAGTTGGGTGGGGGGGCGAGGTACCGATTGACACCGCCCGAGGATTCGTTTGTGCCTCCGCTGGTACGAACATTACTTACACTCGGATGCAGGAGCCACGCCGTGCACAAGACGTTCGGTGGTGAAAGATGCCGGCCGAGAGCTCGCGCCGAAGGCTCAAGGTCGCGAGATGCTAAGTCTTTGCGCGACCGGGTCGCCACCGATGGAGGTTTGTTTGCTAACTTTCCTTTCTATTAATTTTGGGTTTGGTCCTATTGCTTCGTTATCTATATGGTTTATTTTTCTTTGTTTGAGGAAAGGCGGAGCTTGGGGAGGCTTGTGTGAGCTCCCCTCGTGTCGCCGCTGAGGGTGATTTGAGTAAGTACTCTTGTTTGGTTGCTTCGCTTCGTTTTGTTTTGTTTTGGTGTTATTGCGAGTGTACTTAGACTTCTGATTAGATACTATTTGTAAATATTTTTCAGAGGGGGATGTCTACGAGGTCTTCAACAAGGCTATAGACCAGAGTCTTTCGGTGCGGAGATAATTTTTTTGAGTTTTGTTTACTTTCTTGATTATATAGCGGAGGTCTAATGTTTATTTTTGTAGATGACCACTAGTCTGGAGTGTGTCCGCGCCAAGGTTCACCAGGACCTTGTTGCGCGTGACAAGATTCTGGTGGACTTGAAGGCGAAGGTATCTGCTTGGGCTGAAGAGAAATCATCGCTGGAGAAGGCGGTGGCCAAGGAGCTGGAGCTCCGCCAGAGCGAGGTTGCTGCGGCGAAGGTGGCCCAGGAAGCGCTGGCCGCCCGTGCTGAAACGGCCGAAAAGGCTCTCCGCGATGTTGAGGCGAGGCTTGAGGAGGCCAACGCTAGTCTTCTTTAGCCACGCGCCAGATCCTCCGGCGGCGAGGCAATTGGCAGCATTTATGCGTCCCGTACCTCTGTTGCTCACGCTGCGTATCGCGGAGGCCGTCACCTCGTTGGCGCAGCTGGTGACGCCCATTCCCTCGCGGAGGGTGGGAGCACCGGCGTTTTGTCTGGATGGCAAGGAACGTCGCCAAACTTCCGGGCGTGCTTTGCGGCGTATCGATTTGAGCGGGCGCCGGCGGCCAGCATTGCCCGCATCCTCGGCGAGGGGTGGCGATGTTGCCCATATCCGTGTGAAGGAGTCGCACCATCCATCGCGCCTCGTCGAGCTTTGGAGGCGGAGCCCTCGAAGTTTGTGGGATCGTTTATGAAGAAATGCAGGCGGGCCCGCGGTCGAGGGGGAGGCATCTTCCCTTGCAAGCTCTCTTTTCGAGGTGAGTTTGTCTTTCTCTAGTTGTGCTTTTTATTTTATCGACTTTCTTTTTGGCGCCGGTTCTAACTATGTTCGTTTGTGCGGGGTGGTGCTCAGTGAGGCTCTCTTTGAACTGTTGAAATACTGTGGAGGATCTGCGGCGAGGGATGCGCCTCGCCACCGGCTCCCCGATCATAAAAAGCACGCAAGTGCTTGTGATAATGAAGACCTTGAAGGTGTAGGGAGTTAGGAGTTGAATTTTTTTCGTCTTTTGGGCATGTTCTTGTGGATATACGCTTCCGCTTGTAAAGACTGTTGGAATGATTATGAATGAAAGTCTAATGTTTTATTTGGATCAATGGTTTCTAGCGGGTTCCCCGATGAGGTGCCTTGCGGATGTCGACTCCGTTGTGTTTTTTATAAATAATTGTGTTTATGTTGACGGAGGCCGATGGCTATTTTGGAAGGACACCTTCGCCAACCCTAGTGTAGATGAAATGTATGAAGACGTTTTATTTGACTTGGGTGACGTCGGGATGGCGTTTACAAATTCCGTGGCTTGGGAGGGCCTCCGCCCGAATCTTTGTAGATTTTTACTTTTGTAGATCCGAGTTTTGTAGTCAAGCGATCTCCATTAATAAAGCGGAGCTTCTTATATTGTATTGGAATCATTGTCTTGCTTACATTATTTTTCTTCATTTTCCGTCGAGTTCTTCTTGTACCCTCCACTTGTGGATTTGACGGCGGAGGGTAGTCATTTATTTGCGGCGCCAAATCATCCCCTTCACGCGAGGTGCTCGTATGGAAGGTTGTTTTTCCTTGTATTGGACCTCCGCTACACGTGTGGGAAGCGCTTTTTGTTGCTCACTTCACGGGTCTTCGGGGAAGGATCTCGCATTTGGTTGCTTTGCATCGCTTTTTAAACTCCTGGGATGTTACGAATTCTTCACGCGGTCTCCCCCCAGAGTTGTCCAAGTGTCGGGATCATTACGATTTCTTACCGCGGTTTCCTCTTTTTTTCGTGGCTAGGGTCGGGGAGGTCGACATCCGCGCTCATGCCGTGCCTTACGGCTTTCCTTAGGCGGATTCTTTGCTTTGGGATAATGGGATGTGTGGGTGGTGGTGGGGGCGGGGTTTTGTTTTATAGTGTCTAAGTCATTAAGGGGACTTATTGATGTTGTCCTTTGGTAGGTGTGTTAGGTGGATTGGGTTAGTATATAACCTATCCATTTTCTCCCCCCCCCCACTTTGCTAGCTCGGTACTATGGGCGGTCGGTATTGGTTTAGTAGACATGATTTTGGTGCTGTGTAAGGGTTAAATAGCGGTGGTCCGGGATGCATATCCAAATTGTCCTCCTATTCATTGGTCGGAAGCTCGGACTAGAACGTGCACGAGCTATTGATTCTTGCCGATGAGCTTTGGTTGCTTAGATGGTTTGCCCTTTGGGCCAAGCCTCCGCTAGAGTGTCTTTAGGTCTATTTTGCTTCCGGCTAGCGGAGGTTTGCGAAATGAACAAGTCCTCGTGGCGGTCTCATAGTCTGTCGAGGAGGGGACGCGTCGACGCCGGGCGAAGACTTCATTGTGGGCGCGGCGTGAAGTCTGTTGCCCTACACGGTGGTGTTGATCACCTCCTCCTGTCTTCTTTGCGTAATGCGTACTGCGCACCATCTTCTGCGAAGATGTTTGTAGCTTCGACAAAGACAATGTCAAGCACTTGTATAATTTTTAACGTAATAAAAAGGCAAGAGTTTATCTTAATGTGTAGAGAATTTTTTTTAAGTGGCCTCCTTGATGCCTTTGCTGGCGGAGGTTACGCTGATGCCCGAAGTGGACAGGTCTGTTTTGTTGTTTTGTTTTTGACACAATGCCGTTGTGCTACCTCGATGCCTACGCTTTGGGTAGGACTTTTTCGAGGGTTTTTGCGGACCGTTTTGTTGGCCTTTAGAGGTCATTTTTAGGATGGAACCTCCGCGTTCTATCCGTAAAATGTCCTCTCGGCGCGTTTTTGTTACCTTTTTGTCGAATTACGTGGATCAAGTTGCTAGTCACTTTCGATATGATTTTCTTTGTATTTTAGGGAAGTTTCCTCTTTATATTTGAGTAGGATTTTACATTAGCCTTGCCTCATTAAAAACCTCACCTCCGCTAGGAGTTCCCTCAATGAGGAAAAGAGTGCAAGACTTGGGATTCTTTGTAAAAAATCTAATGCTACTTGCGAGAAAGTATAGTGGCCGACCTCCGCTCATATTTTGCGGGGTATAGCCTTACACGTAGTACTTGCGTAGGTTATCCACATTCCAAGTGTGATCGGAGGTGTTGCCCTCCTCATCCATCGACCGGAAGGCTCTTTGGCTTGTCGTTGCTCTTGCGATGAATGGACCATCCCATTTTGCTTGCAACTTTCCTCTGATTGAAGCGTTTGGTTTTCTCTTGAGTACGAGGTCTCCATCTTGAATGTACTTCTTGCGGACTTTGCTGTCCCTCCCTTTTTTGGTCTCTGCTTGGTACTTTTGTATGTTTTCCACAGCTTCTAGCCTTGTTTGTTCTAGTGTTTCTTTTGCGTATTCCTCATCTTCTGCCATCTTGTGTTTCATGACGCGGAGGCTTTCTTGTTTTAGTTCCTCTGGGAGCATTGCTTCTTCTCCATACATGAGCTTGAATGGGGTGAAGCCGGTGGCTCACGAAGATGTTGTATTGTGGGACCAGATCACCTTGGGTAGTTCAGTATGCCCATTTGTCCTTGCGGAGGTTGAATAGGGTCTTTGAGATCGCGGAGAATATTATTCCGTTTGCTCTTTCCACTTTGCTCCGTTTGACTCGGGTGTGGTAAACCGACGCAAGGCTATTTTTTGTTCCCATTTGGGAGCGTAAGTCCCCTGAACTTGTCTCGAGTCGAATTGTTTGTCGTTGTCCACTGTTACCGTTCTTGGTACCCCAAATCGCAAATTATATTTTGCCAATAGAACTTGGTGATGGATTCGGAGGTTATTTTGGCCAAGGGCTTCGCCTCTATCCATCCGGTGAAGTATTCAACTGCTACAACTGCTACAATTTGTTTCCTCCTTGTGCTTTTGGTAGCGGACCAACGATGTCGATTCCCCATCTCTGTAGTGGCGGTCGGAGGTATCGGTGTGTTTTGGCGAAGGGTTTTTACGGTGGGGTCGCGAAATTTTGACAAGCCGCATGTCTTGACGATTTCTGCGTCTTTTTGTGTGCGTGGGCGATAAAATCCTTGGCGGATGGCTTTTGGCCGATAGCGCTCTTGGTCCGGATGTGGGATCCGCAGATCCGGCATGTATTTCTTTGAGTAGCTCTATACCCTCACTTTGTGGGATGCACTTGAGCATTGGCTGGACCAGTCCCCTTTTGAAGAGCGGCCATCGATGAGCGTATAGCTTCTTGCTTTCGTGCCTCTCGTTCTAGTGGCCTCCGCGTCATTTTAAGGTAGCTTACGTTGTTGAAGTTGTCAAGTATTGCTTGCCTCCGGTCTTCACCTTCCACCAACATGACGGTCTTGAATCTTTGTTTTCGGTGTTTTATTCTTTGGTTTGTATACTACATTGTGAATGGTGTTCTCGGGGCATGCGGGAGGTTATTTGTTCTTTGCCTTAGCTTAGCTAGGGCGTCTGCCTCATTTGTTTTGTTCTCGTGGGATGAATTTTACGGTGAATCCACTGGAATCTTCGTTCCATTGCCCGACCACCGTGAGGTAGTTTACAAGTTCGGCTCTCTCGGCCATGCATTCTTTTTCCACTTGTCCTGCTACTAGCATTGAATCTGATCTGATTTCTACCAGCTTTGCGCCATAGGCCTTTGTTTTGGCGAGCCCTAGCATGAGCCCCTCGTATTCTGCTTTGTATTGTTTGTTTGGGGGCATTCTAGCCGAGTGGCGGCATGATCGGACGCCCGGGGGTGACATTATTACGGCGGAGGCTCTGCTCCGTTTTGCCCCATGCTCCATCGGTGTAAAAGCGTCCATAGCTCCGACCGATCGTTTTGCTTTTTGCTTGTGCGGTGTCCATTCGCTCACTGAAGTCTGCTAGTGCTTGGGATCTTATTGAGGACACATGCACAAATGTTATTTCGAACCGAGATAGCTCCATTTGCCCATTTACTTGATCCTTCCCGAGGTTTCCTTGTTCCTCGGGACCTCCGCTAGCGGTTGTGAAGTGGGTACTATCACTTTGTACGAGTGGAAATAGTGCTTGAGTTTCTGGATGCTATCACGAGGCGTATGCTATTTTCTCTACTATACGTGTAGTTAATCTTTGCTCCCGTGAGTGCCTCCGATACATAATATATTGGGAGTTGAATGAGGCGTCATTTTCGTTTTTCTTGAATCGCTACTCTTGTACGACGGCGTGATCGATCTTTGCGATGTATAGAAGTATGGGTTTCTCTTCATCATGGTGCGGTTACTATTAGCTGTTCTTGCAAGTATTCCTTGAGTTTTGCAAAGGCCTCCGCTGCTCTTCCCCCATTTAATGCTTCCTCCTCCCTCGGGGCTTGGAAGAATGGGAGGCTTTTTTGTGACTTGAAATAAATCTGTTGAGGGTCGCTATTCTCCCCTCAAGTAACTTTTGTACTTCTTTTTTTTTGTTTTAGGCTCCGCCATGTCTCGATTGCCTTTGTTTTTTACGGATTAGCTCGACCCCTTCGGAGTGACAAAATATCCGGGACCTTCGCCTTGGTGACTCAAGACACACTTCTCGGGGTTTAGCTTGAGGCCCGACTTTTTTAGGTTCACGAAGGTCTCTTGTAGATCGGAGATGTGGTCTGTTCTTTTTTTGCTCATAACTATGAGATCATCGACGTCACGCAATCATGTTTTTTGCGTAGCTGCCCCGTCAAGACTTTGCTGTCATTCGGCGGAGGTTGCGCCCGTTCTTCAAGCCTTCCGGCATTCGCATCGACGAAGCAATATGTCCCAAATGGTGTTGTGAAGCTGGTCTTTTCTTCATCTTCCTTTGTAAGCCATATCCGTGATACCCGAATAACAGTCTAGTAGTGAGAACCTCCGACACCCTGGCCGCTTTGTCCACGGATGTGTCTATTCTTGGTAGGGGGTAATTGTCCTTTTTAGTTGCTTTGTTGAGATCTGTGAAGTCTATGCACATTCTCATTTTGCCGGGAGGTCTTTTTGGAACCAGGGACAACATTTGCCAACCCGGTCGGTGTATTTGACTTCTCTTATTACTTTGGCATCAAGCGCTCTGGACCTCCGCTTGAGCTGCTGATATTCTGTCTTCTGACATTTTCCTCTGTCGCTGCTTCTTTGGCCTCATTTTTGGGTTGATATCTAGGACATGTTCAATGGTGTCCCCTGTCAACCCCGCTGAGATCCGGCCGCGACCACGCGAAGATTTCCTTGTTTTATGAGGAGCTCCGCTAGCTCCTTCTCTTCTTCCCGAGGGGTTAGGTCTCAAGCTTATTGTTCTTTGTATGGTGCGGGTCATCATCTATTCTTATCTTCTTGGTTTTTCTTGGCCCTTGGCGCTTGTTTGCTCTTTTTTCATGTCGGTGGTTCTCCTTAAACTTTACGCTTGTACCGAGTAGACATTTCTATGAGCGCGGTATATGGCCTTTTCTATGTTTCTTGCTTCTTTTCGGCTCCCCGTATCTTTGTTATGATCCCATGGAGCGCCGGCATTTTCATACCGCGGGTAACCCATGTGTATTCTTGGCGTTGAACTTGTTTGTGAATCCTCTGCAGAAGATTGCGTTATGCGGGGAGTAGACATCAACGATGTCGAAGGTTATGTATTCGATTACGGCACTTTTTTCGTCCGTGAAGGATCTTGGCAAAACTATTTTGCCCAATGCCCGCACTTGTCTTCCGCCCGAATCCTATGAGCGGTGAGTCCGATGGTCGTGTATGCGGTTTCTCTTGAAATTCATCTTGTCGAAGGCGTTGGCGAAGATTATATCCGGAGCTTCTGTATCCACGAGCACTCTTTTCATTTCCCATGTTGCTACATTTGTTTCTATCACCATGGCATCAACGTGCGGGTAGCTCTCGGTTTAAGATCTGTTTCTGAGAAGGTTATAGGTGTCTTCGACCATTCTCCGAACTTGACGGACGGTTGCACCGCTACGTTGTTGACCAGGCGAAGGTGGTCTCTTTTACATTTTTTGGTTTCGTACTCTCACGGCGATCCTCCTGTGATTGGCATTATGGTTCCGATGGAGGGTAGGGCAGCATGGGGGTTATATTGGTTTTCTAAATTTGGTTCATTTTTCATGGGAGCGCGGGTGGGGTCCTTTAGCGGAGGTGGTAGCAAATTTTGGTTTGAGACTGGTTGGCCAATTTTGTTTATTCGTGTCTTTGAGGTCTTTTTGTCTCAACATACGTTAGATGATGCCTCGGGTTTGAGTAGGACATGCTTTCGACTCAGGAGTAATTCTGGACTAGTGGTGGAGGTGGCGATGGTCTCCATCTTTGGTAGGAAGCTTTGGGATAGTAAGCGTTTGCGAGTTGATGGGTGTACTTGGTTTGATGTTAGAGAAGAATAGATTGGGCAATATTGTTGTTGCTTTGTACGGGTTTTCTTGAGGAGGTTCCGAGTGTGTATGTGTGTAGCGTTGTTGACCTCCCCCTGTGCTTTTTGCGGAGGTTGGTTTGTAGGTGGATGGTTTGCGGTCCCTTGAGTGCCTTGTCTCTTTCTTGTTGGATGATTGGGCGGTCCTGCGGTATAGTGGCCTTTTTTCTTCGCCATGTCTTGCCTGAGCAATTGTTTCCTTGGTCCCCTATTCCAATTTTTTACGGGGCCCCTTTCCCCGGTATGGCTTACGGTTGTCCGGTGGCCTCGTTCCCGATTATTCTTGTTGTTGGTTAGGCTCAAACTTCTTGATTCATTGTTAGCACTTGCCGCCCTTGACTCTGCTTAGGTTCTTCTTCTGCGGAGGTTCCGTATGGGGTTCCTTTTGTTGCCCTTGGCTTGTTGCTTATCCATGTTTTGTTCATCTAGCCTCTTTTCGGTAATCTTCATCCGAGCGGATCCAGTTTCAAAGCTGTTCCGCGAGCTCTTGCATTGTTCTCGGCTTCTTTTCGCGCTAGTTCTCCGTGAATGGTCCCGGTGGAGCCCTCGATGGCAGCATCTATCGCTACTTGATCGGGGGACATCGGGGCCTTCGCTTTGAGTTGTAGGAATCTTTGGAAATAGTCTTTCAATGGCTCATTGTAGCCTTGCTTGCATTGGAATAGGTCCATGGAGGTGGTGATTGTACAACCGGGCCTTTGAAGTTTTCTAGTATCTTGTCGCGGAGGTTTTCCCATGAGTATATGGTTACGGGTTTTCAGCATCGAGTACCAAGCCAAAGCATCTCCTCATGCGGCTATTATGAAAGCCTTTGCTAGTCTTTGCGGCGTTGCCACCGGCGGCGGAGGCTACCGCTGCCTCATAACTCATTATGAACCGATGCGGGTCCGACTTCCCATTAAATTTCGGGGAGCTGGGTGGGCTTGTATCACAGTCGGCCATGGTGTCCGCCAGTATTCCTTCTCGATAGTGGAGATTTGGGATCGAACAACCTTCTATCTGTGGGGCACCTTGAGCGTCGATGGGTTGGGCGAACTTAAGGGTCAATGTTTATCGGGCGAGTGACTTGATATGGGGATGGACGGGATAATCGGGCGGTTGAGTCGGCGGGGGCTGAGTGACGAACTACATGCTTTGAATCTCTACGCCATAGGAGCGCCATTTGTTGCCTTATCTCGGCGCTTGCGGCCTCTCCGCATAGGCCGCGGCCGCTCTGTCTCTCTCCTGCCGGCAACTGCGAAGGGATGCACCGCAAGCGGGCGCAGCTCCCCGAGTTTGGGCGGGGACTTCACCTTCGGCTCGGTTGTCTCTTCACCTCCGCCCGGCCGCTCCTCCCCCCCCACTCATCGTCAAGCGGAGGGTCCTCCCCCGCCGTCGCGTAGGTACTCCTCGTCTTTGCGCTTGGGTCGAGTACTCTTCGGTGGTGCCTTAGCACCCGTGGTGGTCTTCTTTCTTTTTGTGGAGCCATGGTTTTTCTGCCCGGGCCCCACGGTGGGCGCCAATGTTGGTGGGGGTTCTCAACACGGGGAGACACCTCCGCCTCGGCGGTGCCACGAGGGAGAATGAGCGAGGGATAAAAGCTAGGGGTAGGTTGGATCATAATAGCTCTCCATAAATGGAATTCACCAACCTCTCCCTTGGGGGGAGGACTCCTCCCTATTTATAGTTTCGTATTGCTAGGAGATACAAGGTTACAATTTTGCCCTCCTATATTCTCGGTATATTCCCCTACTCTTAAAACATAACGCGGGCTCTTCACGGATTTACACATTCTGCACCGCCTCTCCCTTGCCTGGACCCATCTCGGCAATCCCGCCCTCAAGTCGGGGAGACCTCCGCGATCCCTTCTCAGCATTTGGGCAGGACACCGCCTCGATTCCTCGGGTCGCCTCTTTGCCTCTGCGCCTTGAGGGAAGGGCGGGCGGAGGCATCGATCTCCGCGAGCACCCGAACGGTTGGGAAGGCTTGGATCTGTAAAAGGGGCACCTAGCGGAGCAGGACACCTCCGCTCGTTCGGTGGCGGAAGCTTGCATCTTTCCCTTTCACGAAAAGTGACACAATCATCACAAACTTAATTCATTAGCCCGGACCTCCTCCAAGCGTTCCACGCTATCGCGATCACCTCCGCTTGTACCGCTAGGGTCCGGGTCCCCAACAAAGATAATATCCGCATGCGTAGAACTTGAAGATCTAGAACTGCGGGTTGGCACACCCGGCTCTACTTGAATCGACTTGCAAATCAACTTAGACGAACTAGAACTAGATGAACTATAACTAGACAAGTAGCTAACCCTAATCTCCGGTGGAGATACTCTCTTCTACTTCTTTTGGCTCGATTGATTACAAATGAATTGAACTGAACTCATTATGAATTAGGGTTTAACCACGGGGGTAGAGATATGCTTATATAGGCCTTGGCGATGAACGATGACCATTGGATCAAACCGACCTTCAATAACGGTGTAGATACAACCTCAAGGTCGGTGGTAAACCGACATAGAAACCTGAGGCCGACAGGTGGGACCCACCTGGCGGTCGCTAGGGCCCCGGCCTAACCGTGCCTCCTTTCTTACGGTGTCTTCGGTGTCTTTTAGAGTGTTTTAGTCCACATTTTGGATTGAGTTGCCTCCCGCGGTTAAGTCTTGTCATCGTATGTGATGTAAACTCTTAGACTTTTCACTGTTCTTCTCCGCATTTATCTGTGAAGTCCCTGAAAATATATAAATCACCAAAACTCGTGGAACTCATTAGTATAAACCTCTAAACTATGTGTTTATTCAATTTATGCCCTTATTTCATGTCTTGTTGACATATAAAAGTATATCATAAGAGGTGTCAACATGGTGGTAGTAGATGGCATGGTACTGCTCATGGAGTTCATCATTGTAGGCCTCCAGCTCAGCTATCCTTTGAGCAGCTGCTGCCTCAACTGCTAGAGTGGGATCCCTCTGGTGAGTCAACTGTGCAATCCGCCTCGCAGCTGCATCCTCTCGAGTCCAGGCTGCATTCCTATCATTGGTCATGTTGATCAACGGTGACGGTTGTGCTCATCTCTCTCCTCCTGGCGCTACACCTGCTCCCTCAGACGAGCTATCTCCTCAGCTGCCCTCGTAGCACGTTCAGCAGCACCACAAGCCTCAAAGTTTAGGTGTCCTATCTGGTTCTCCAAACTAGCCTTTTGACTGCGAAGGACCCCGACCGGCTCCTCTGAACCAGCCTAGCTTGCGGCCGAACCTCCAATTCTTGCCCAATAACTTTGGCGAGTGAGTGGCGCCACCTTGCTCTTAAGCTCCTTGTTCTCGTTCCGGGCCTCATTCCTCTCCCTCGACTCCCTGCTAAGAGCTGCCTCACAACTCTTTTGCCCCTCTATGTGCGGGTTAGCCTTCGCCTCAAGCTTTCCATTGGGCGACATGGCACCATCACACTTTGAAGCTACACTCCATCTAGAAGGCGAATGAGAGCAAACATGGCACTCGAGCTGAACCCGGGAGCTGCCGTGTGTCTCATCCATCCCCCCCCCGCGAAGCCTCATCGGGCCTCTGCGTCCAAGTAGTGCAACGAGGATCCTCATGAGGGAAGGTAGTCGCGACACCGGGGCCGGTGTCTCGGGAGCCCTCCTCATAAGGTCCCTCGAGAACCTAAAACGCAGCCGAGCAGGCTGCCCCAAGGTGCCACACCTCTAGCCGTGATCTCCCAACCTTGCCGATTGAGTCATTGGCAAGAGCGGGAACAACCAGTGCACTATGGTCACCGTCGGACCTCCCGAGTAAACTGTCTCCCGGTGTACATCGGACTCGCTGTACCCCAAGTACTCCAAAGCTCTCCACACCAGGGTGGGCATCCCAAATAGCTCCGGGGAACTCACCGCTGCCCGTTGGGGTCGTCGAAGCCATCGTAGCAAAGATTTAGAGATTTGAGAAGTCAAATTTTTAATCAAAATGGGACAATTTAATTGTAAGGGAGGGAAGCCATGCATGAATATGATAAAAGAAACATGATGTATGCTCGTATCGTGCGTCCTCACAAACTTAAGAAAAAATTATTTCTAGCGGTATAGACGGTGGCATACATACTGAACTCTCATTATCGTTAACTAGTCGGGCTACGATTCTTGGCGTTAGTGTACCCGCAAGGATTTCATTTCAGCCCACCAATCATGAATGCATGAATTTAAATTACATTTACCGCTTCATCCAATGGACGGCATCACCCTTTGGTGGCACATATGTTACGCCCTGCACACCCGTGTACCCATACACAAGTCTACAGGGGCACTACCCGACATGGAGCTCTCAAAACATTTTATTTTTAACCCCTAGACCGGCGGTTGTCCGATCATGCTCTCACAACTCACATCTTACCTTGGGTGTAGAGGCATTGAACATCATTTACCTGGGGCGTAGAGGTATTTCGATCCATACATAACTACTCAAGTGAGTAGCCCCGCATGCCTCTTGGCCGCACGGCAACCCAAAGATAAACAACTAAATATGATGCAATAACCCATCCCAAGTTAGTAAAGCCACCCGACCGTCCCTTAATTGGGCATAAAGGATATGACCATGGCACACTTAGTTTAAAAACCATAAGTTTAAATACCCAATAAGATTATTAGTTGGCAAATAGTTTTGTAAACTCAAAACTTTTGTTTTAAATACACTTGTAAATGATAATAGCCGAATCCTTGCTTCGATGCCACCAGTAATGTAACCGCCCAATTTATAGGTAATTAAGCATAAAAGTGGCCACCGAGGTAGTCTCACTTCCATGATTAAGCACATATAAACCCGGTAGTCCGTGAAATCTCGAAGGATTTCAAACATTTCCACAAATACAAAATAGGACCGTTGGGATTCAACGATTATCATCCACAAGTTACATAAAGTTCAACATCTCATACATCGAGTTCAAATAGTTATTACAAACCAAGTTCAAAATTTAGTAGCGGAAGCAAATAGTTTTGAAAGCACGCACACTAAGTTTAGTTCAAATACGGTGCCATGCTAAGTCATTCCCACAAAAGCAAAAGAAAAAGGGAATATGGATAGCCTTGCCCGCGGCTTTTACTCTTCTCCGCCACTTTGGATACGCCAGTTCTTGCAATAACCATGATAAACTTGACCATCTCGCAACAATGGGAATGAAACCACGAGTACGAGAATGTAGTCGACTAGACTTACCCGACATAAATAAAATAATGAGACTCTCAAGGATTATGCAAGGCTTTCTTGGTGTAGCTGGCTAGACTTGACTCTTGCGGAAAAAGGCCTAAGCATTTGCTAAACCATATTTTAATCCCTCTAGCAAACAAATTAAAGTTCATTAATATTAGGTTTGCACCTATGCTAAACAAACACTTGTATATTACTAATCAAGCAATATATAACATGTATAAACAGGTATGGCATAACCCCTAAACCCCTAACCCCTAAACCCCTAACCCCTAAACCCCTAAACCCTAAACCCTAAACCCTAAACCCTAAACCCTAAAAACCCTAAACCCTAAAAACCTAAAACCCTAAACCCTAAAAACCCTAAACCCTACACCCTACACCCTAAACCCTACACCCTACACCCTAAACCCTAGACCCTAAACCCTACACCCTAAACCCTAAACCCTAGACCCTAAACCCTAAACCCTAAGAATTTTGTTTTCAAAAACCACTCCATTTCTGCAGAGAGCAGGTGGACCAACACAAGGTCGCCGTGCCAATAAGAACAAGTGGTTTAAATTCTTTTGGTATTCCATTAGCCATCCCCAAATAAGTTTTTTTATACTACGCGCTTCCTTAGACCCCAAGTCGCGTGAACCGTGGCCCATACCCTCCTCGTAAAACAACGGTCAAGGAACAAATGTTGTATCGACTCATTTTCCCCCGACGAAACAACACTTTAGAGATCCTTGCCGGTTTCGTTTTAGCCAAATTATCTTTAGTGAGGACAACGCCTCGCCTAAGATACCAAAGGAATATTTTAATTTTGAGGGGTATTTTTAATTTCCATAAATATTTGTTGACATTAGGTATGTTTTGGTTGATCGACCCCGATAATGTGATTTAACCGAGAAGACACCTTTGTGGTCAAGGTCCCACTTGAACTCATCATTCTCCCGGCTAAGATTGATTTGTGTAAGGCGATTGACTAGATTATTCTACATTGCTAATTTATTGCCAACTAAATTTCTACGCCGGGATAGATTAGGCGTTGGTGAAGCAAGCACCTCGACCACCGTATCCTCTGTTTTTTCTAGCGATGTTATATACTTGCGGGTATTGTTTTCGTAGAGGCCTATAAATAGTTGACCTATAAAATAATTTTGACGTTTTATAAACTGTTATAAATTGTGACCTGTAAAATAGTTGTAACCTTTCATCAACTGTAATAAATTGTATATCCAACACACTATGGTGTTATTAGATGGTATTATTCATTCTTTCTAGGTAATTATTCTCGCATACCATACAACATAATTCCTGTAGAAAATACGGATAAGATAAGACATTTTGTATTTTCTTTAATTTCTTTATATGGTGTGCACGTTCCTATACAATGGTGATCCCATGCAAATTCGTGACAGCACGTTGGGCAATCATCTTATAATTCTTAGTGATTAACATTCTAACCATTTATATATCTCCTTCATACCCGCGGTAACGCGCCGGGAACCCGCGGCAATGGAATCTTAATAACCAAATATATAGAGGAAGTAAATAGAAGAACATGAGTGCGGATATATAGTCTCATAGTAGCTCTGTCGATTCCACGAGTTCTTAAAAAGAATGACCCATTAAAATATGTTCTTTTCTCCGGGAGAGATTTAGAATTGATTGTAAATCCTGCGGCAACTATCACTAATCCTCATAGAAACGTGTGAAAAATCTATCGCCTTCCCGTGGCAACGCGCGGAGAATTCCCCCTAGTTTAAATTATTGATCATGCTAAAAAAAGATACCCAATTTTTAGTGCGTTAACCAAGCTAAGACCTGGTAGAAGCCGTTCACAATATAAACTGTTGCTTTCGTTCATGATGAATGATGATCTGTTCAAGCTGGAGAATCTTAGAATACTAACATACTTCTGAAGTTTGAAATAAGATATGTTGGTACAAACTCCGTTCTCTCAATTTCACGTATCATCAGTGTACATTATCTACTGAATTATCCTTTCAAGTTTTTACTGTGCTTGGAGGAACGATCAATTCCTCCCGTGCATTCCCGTGTTACCTGTTCCTCCACTAAATACCTGTAATTAGGGGTAATCTAGTACTTTATTTTCTATCAGCTTCAGTTTTTTTAAAAAAAGACAAACGTAACTCAGCTTCTCACGAACGGTTGTACCACCGAGGCCGCCTCCGCCGCCGCCGCCTCCTCCCCCCTCGCTCTCCACCTGCCCAGCCCGGCGGGATTCGCCGCCGGCGGTCGCCACCACATCGCCCTCAACCTCCCCTCGCTGCAGACCTCCCCAGCCCGGCGGGATTCCCCATCTGCCGGCGCCGCCGGCGGATTGAACTGCCGCCACGGAGACGCCGCCGGTCGCCACCCTGTCCCCTTCAGTCTCGCCCTCTCTCCCACCTCGGCACCCCTTCCCAGCCTAGCAGGATCCTGCTCTGTCGCGGCCGCTGTCAGCACTACGTCTCCCTGCGGTTGCCTCCCTCCTCGGCCTGTGCTGCTGCTGCAAGCTGGTGCTGCTGTTGGAGCCCTCCCCCCGCAGCCATCCACTTCGGCCTCCGTCGGAAGATCACACCAATGCCGCCAATAGCGGCGACATCGCTGCCACTTGCCGTGCTACGCGAAGCAGGAATACAAAAGGGTAAGTCCAATTTCATCTACTAGTCACGCATGGCTTATTCATGGATGATTTACACCGTTTCATTAGTGTTATTATTTGCTAATTTATATTTTTAAACTGAATTAAAATTGCAACTTCGCTGTCCAAGCTAAAATGATCTGTCCAGTGCAGTGCCCGGGTAGTCTCTATCCAGACATTTTGTTTTAGGCCGGGGCAGGTTCTGCTCTGGAGTTCAGTAGAAGCCTAGAAGGTTTGTTTGTAATGACTGTGAAACTAGCTACATGTATATATATGTTTCTCATGCATCTGTGTGGCTTGATTTTCTCATATGATGATGTGCATTCTCATAAGGTTCGGATGATTGACCAGAGTTGTTGGAATAATGCAACTTCATCTTTTCTATGCTGCTGTACAACTGCACATATTGAAGTGTTTTATTTACTAGTATCTCGCCCGTGCGTTGCTCTGGGATAACTAAATTTTGTATAAAAATATTGATCACATGATCAGATAACAATAATATAAAATTAAATAATAATATTAAAATGACATTTAATCCGAACAAGTATGTTTTGTGAAATGAACGCAGTCACAAATATCTTCGTGTCGCGGGCTCATAAACTCTATTGTATGGACTTTTCTGTAATTCGCATAAGATAATGCTTTATATCGGCCGGAAGAAATCTTCAATATCTATTTATTTCGTGTGCTAATAAATCCAGAGATAAGTTCTGACGCATCTTAATATCATCTTGTACACATGAGAGTTTATGTAGATATTAGTATCTATCATATGGGCAATCTTTAGTGTCTTCAAAAATCTCACAAAACCTTAAAACAAAAGCATTCTCAAAACTTACTTGTTCATGACCGAGGAGTCATTTGGTATTTATAAGCTATATATACAAAAAGCAGGCGAGGTTCCAGGACAATTTCATTCACCAGTTCATTGTGCCCATTTGCTAGGTCCTGCCGTGTTGGCATTCTCAATCCTAAGCATCGTGCTGGGTGGCCGGCCGTCTCCATCGACACTGGCTTTTGCAGGATCCGAACATGGCAGGGGCTGGGAGGACCCAACAAGCCTTATCCGAATATGGCACCAATGGTGGGAAGAGGAGGGTAAGAAGAAAAGTGATGGTCACGCTAAAGAGAATAGCTACAACAATAGAGGGCAGTCGATGGGAGAACGGTGGATTGAAGGACCTCTCATTATCATCGGCTGGTCTTGCTTGCTTGCTCTCTATACCTCTATTAAACTCACCATTGTTGCAACAATCAAGTATATCAAATTTCAATAGATGGATGCTTGAGTACCTATTTTTATCGGATGAAAGATTAGTTTTTGTTTTTTTCATAGAGTCAAAATACCTTCAATAGTCCTTTGCCATACCCATGGTAATGCATGGGGAATCCATCTAGTATGTATAAAAAAAGATATCAAAAGATATTTTCTTTCCCTCTCTTTATGAAAATAGTGACTATTAAATCAAAATCAAATACTTTAATTTGTTCTGTAGAATCAAATAATCAAACCTAAATTAATATAATTATTTAGTTTTTTTAACGCATCCAAATATACTCTTAGGGCCATTGGCCATTTGGCTCATCGAATGCAGCAGGGTAGTAACAGGAAAGGATTGCCTCAAAAAAAAAAACAGGAAAGGAAAGCAGTTGGATTCCAGAGGGACTAGAAAAACTGGTGCGGCGTTGCCGCACCCCAGCCTGTGTAGGCCAGGATTTTTGTTTTGTAACTGTATGGAGACACAACTTATTATATTTGAGATATTAAGGTCATAGCTGGTGCAGTAGTCAGTGGTTTGGTATTTCGTCGTATCATGTATGTATGCCACCAGAAAAGTAACTGCTATCTTGAAGGCATTGAACTATAGGAATTCATGTATTTGAGGAATGAACTTTCACGAATTCATAGGAGCTGAAATCATTTACATTGCAGTTGGTAAATTTAGAGGATAATGATATGTTATGTCAGGTCTTAATTCTAAAGTTTGAATAAATAGAAGATCCAAGATATGTGTACATGAAGTATGTTCATGATCAAAATATGGGCCAACTTTAAGCTACACCATAGTTTTACTAAAATCCAGATATGCTAGTTCAGATCAGAGCTCTCAAAAATGCGCCTAAAAAATTGTAGGGATAAAAGCTTGCGATTTCTGAGTATGTTAGAAGGAAGGTTGATGATCTTTGCTTCTCTGGAACATGATTAAAAGAACTCCCCTGGGGACACACCATGGTTTCCTTGTCTTATTTATTCCATGAACACATTCATAGGTTGCAAAGTTCATTGCTCCAGGATAAGCATTGGAGCAATGCAGAAAAAAAGGGGATTGCACCCATAGAAATTGTTTGGACAACTCTATCGTTCCCAATCCCAATGCATATGTATTGGAGTGGGAAATGAACTAATTCTCCACCTCAATCCCTTGCATTGAAGCATGTCGCACCCGAATAAGCTAGTAAAGAGGCAAGTAGCTTCTCATTTCAAAAAGATGGAGAAGATTATCATGTGCATGAACACTGGTGTAATGGTGCGCCTGAAGTGGTAGTCACCATCCGTATTTTTATCATATGAAAGGGAGTGGTCACTATGCCGCCACTCCTCCAGACATGCTCGAACTACCACTGTTTTCCATGCTCTGTGTTCAAAAGATGTTGTGCTGCCTGAAAAACCAAAGCTGTTATCCTTAGAGATACTACTAACAAAATAGGTCTAGGTGTCATTTGCAAAATCATGAGAACCAAAACATGTGCCAATAGCATCATTAATTGACCATTTGGTATGAACTTTCCTGATATTTATATATGCGTGTAATAAATTCCCATTGGGCTATCTTTTTTAAGTCAGAGCCATGGTAATGTTTTCTCAAATCGATAGGTAGTTAAGTTCGAAATCAGCCAAAAAAAAATTTTTAGCAAGAGGCAAAGGTTGCTAAGAGAGTTAGCAGAATTTTTAAGAATATATGGTTGAGGTATGCCAGTTTTCTAGGTCTGGTTAAAACATAGAATCAATACAAATAAGTATATCCCTTGGCTCTGCATAGAGACATATTCCAGCAGTAGAAACAAACCTCATGACAGTGTGGTTCAAGTGCCATGAAACAAACCTCCTGTTTCCATGGTGACAACTAGCGCCTGCCCGACATTGTTGAAGATTCTAGCCTGCAAAGTTCGAACGCTGCTTAAGAACCTCACAATGGATATGGACTGGACATCAGTTGCACTTATGGGAGAAAAGGCAGGCCATTAAGTAACTTGACAAAGCACAACAATTGTTCCAGAGACTTTAATTGTTGCCTCTATCCTGGTTCAGATGCCATTGAATAGGCTTGTATAGGTATCCCATTTCAGCTATGCAGTAGTGTGCTGGTCTTCTGGATTATTATAGGATAAAAAGAAGTTTAGCCTGGTAATTAGAATGCTCAAAATTTAATTGATTTATCTTTTGCATTGTATCAGACACCTCTTGAAGGGCATCCACACTTGTTTCCGGGTCTCATTGCAAAGATTCCACAGATTGGGCTTTGAGAGTTGTATCGAGGTTCTATCCATTCTATCCTAGCAATCTTAGGCTAGTTCTCAAGGTCTGTGCAGTTTAAAAATATTAATATGTAGAATCGTGCGGTCTATAAATTTCATATAATGCCATTTGCAGCCATGGTACGTTATACTACTGCTTGTGCAAAATCTTCTTAGTGGTAACGTTTTTTTCCCTGGTTGGCTGATGCCTGAAAACACTGGTTACAAATCTGATCTTCTGCAAGGCCTCACTTTCAAATCTATATAACATACATATATATGGGTACATGACCAATGTATATTCTTGTAAAAGCTAGGCTAATTTATGGAAGTTACTGATGTTAGTTCATGATACACAATTATATATTTTATAAAGGAAGATCTCAAAATGGAATACTAAACATATGAAGTTCTAAATAATATCAAATGCTATATAGAACAACCCGTTTGAACAAAAAAACGATCTAAGGAAGCATGTATTGTACCTTCATTGAGTTAATAGGATGCAACAAAAGAGTTAGAGAGTGTACTTCAAAGTGCTTCCTTATGAATCTGCATTTAGATACACCATGGCATCGTTATTATCTTCATTGATCGGAAGTCTGTCACCTTTTGCCCACAATAAAAATCAAAACAAGGTTGTACGGCATCAAAACTGAATAATAGCAAGTCCCCGGTATCAGCGAGGGAAAGCGGAGGGGAAGCAATGAGGCAAAGGCACCTTCACCTAGAACTCGCCGCGCCGGTGCGCCGCCGGCGCGGAGGCTGCCACGCCGTAGGTCACCCGATTTAGGACCCTCCGACGGAAAGACCAAGCCCAAGCTGGGCGCCGCCACCGTGACCGGACCGTCGGGGCCCCTGGCGCCAGCGCGAGACCCAGCGAGGCCCGCCCGTGGTGCCTGAGGGGGATGGGGTGGGGAGGAGAACGAGGGTGGCCGCAGCCACACTCGCACTGGCGCGCCGCTGTGCCCGACTCGCGCCAGTTGCCGTCGTCCTGCCCGCGTTGGTAGAGAAAGGGAGGGAGAGGAAGCGGGCAATCCATCGGCCCGTGAAAGCTCGCAATGGTTCGGGTTGACGATAAAGTGGCGGCAGACCCGATCTATTCGCAATTGAACGGACCAGATGGCTTTGTCGGCCTGCGGGTTCGCAGGTGACGTGGCCTGATCCGCTGGCCATCTTTTGGTAGCAGGATTCCTATGGTAAAGATCGTTCCTTCGTCGCCCAGCGACCGGATAAGCTAGCTGCCACATTCGTCTTCTCCCCTCCCTGCGCCATGGCTGCTGCCTCCCGCTGCCTCCTCCCCGACCACCCCGACGCAGCTGCGCTGCTCCCCTCCCTCCACCCGGACCGGGCCTGCCCGCCGCTACCCTTCCTCATCCGCCTCCTCCATGCTCTCCTCCCACTCTTCCTCCCCGCATCTCGCGCGTCGCTGCAGGCGCTCCTCGCGCTCTAGGACGCCGCCGCCGACCTCCTTGACGACGGACCCGATGTCGTCGCCCTGCGCCGCCTGATCTACCAGCTCAGAGCCCTCTCGTGCTCCCCCGTCCTTTGCTTCTCCTGCGCGTGTGGTGCCGCTGGTTTGCCGCGCGGAGGGCGGTCGCGCGCGTGGCCGGCGCCACCGCCGGTGAGATCCAGGCGTGGGTCGACCGCGAGGACATCGCGCGGCTCGTGGCCGCACTGAACGTCGGCAGGGCGGACGCCGCGCCGGTTCCATGCAGAGCTCGAGGCGTGGCTGCTGTCCGTGGGCAGGCGCTTCGACTCGTGGGTCCAGCGCGAGCTGCACCGCCACGGCGTATTCCGGGAGGTGGAGGCCGGCTCGGGGACCCCGCCGTTGGCGACGACTGTGATGCCGCGGTGTTGGCGCTGGCGCGCTCAACGGCATGGTGGATGAGCTCCACGCGCGCGGTGAGCTCCCGCGGCTCCCGCAAGGTAAAGCTCTGTTCCTTTGTCCTTTAAAATGGTACCGCAAGCATGTCTGTTAGGGTGGGTAGTCGCTACAAACCATGGGGTTCAGTGTTTGACCAGGAAAAAAATGGATTGCTGACCGAATATGCATTGCACATCGAACAATGGACAAACTGTTCATGCAACATTCCCAGTTGTTTCCTAGGGCAATCTGATAAGTAGCCTAATAATTTGGTGATACTTGGACGACTTGGTACAATTCGTATTTAACGCATTGAAAGTATTGTGGTGCACTTGTGCCTCTACTCCGTTCTTAGTTCCTAACCAAGTTTGATACTTACAGCCTAATCTAGTTATACAGTTTCCACCTAATCGAATGATAGGACATAAAAACAAATTTTACAACCATACTGACCATGCATGCACAGATCGACCGAGATCTTATCAGCCCCACAATATCCGCGCCGCCCAAATTTACCCCTCAAAAGCGTGCACAGACTCAAACAAACAAGAGCGCACACCGAAGATCAGCCAACCATGACATTGAAGCCAGAGGATTTGACAAAAAAAGGGTGGGTAAGGGAAGAATAGACATGAACCTAGCTAGGACCGACGATGTTGTTGTTGGGGATGAAGATTTGTTTGGACGAAGAAATCGACGAAGCCCAAGACGTCGAATCTGATTGACGTCCGTGTTGCCACCTTCGTTAACTCTGCAAGACGATATCACAGGGACATACTGTTAGATGCAAAGCACAAAATGGTTCTTGTTGGCATAAACAAAAGACATGTTAATAATCCCTACATCGCAATCTCAAAATGTTAGAATGTATTATATAGAAGCCTAGTGATTTTTGAATTCCATATCTAAGCTTATCTAGTTGTTGTTCTACTTGAGTGCATGAACTATAAAGTATATTGGTTGGATTAAAAAGCTACATTGGCTTAGATTGTTTCCTACCAATGTCCAGTTCAACGCAGAAGCTTTTTACGTGTGCATCTGATTACCGGCAGTCAGAAACAAAATAGTTACCAAACATGATATTCAGATAAGCAGCTGGATGGCAGTGTGTACGAGTGAGAGAGAGAGAGAGAGAGAGAGAGAACACCATCTTGAAGGAACCGTTAGTTCCCTATGTAGCATGTATCGGTAATTGCAAAACTTTGGAAGCTACAAGTGTGACATACGTGGTACAACTAACCTTACAATAAATATAATTCAAAGTACTTGATAGGTTGGGGAGTATTGATAGGTTGTATTGAATGTCTTGTATAATCAATATTGGGCACAATGTTTCTGATAATCATTAAAATCCATTTGCAGTGGTCTCGTTACTGAGCTGCTTGTAGGGATAGTTACCATGGCATGAGCTATTGTTTTTCCATGTGTTTTTTTGGGATGATTCCTTTTGTTAAGGTGATGCTTTCTGTTCCAAAGCTTTATTAGTGCCTTGTTTTATTATTTTCTATCAATGTGCTTATGGTCAACATTGTTGTTTTTCCTTTTGTTTTATTTGATTTTAACCAAGAATGAATACTTAATTAAACTTGTTCTTCTTGAATAAATCACAAGTTTTCAAGTAGCATAATATAGCAGTTTATTACTGGGTGGCTGCGAATTTTATCCTCAATTTTCTTACTTCATCTTCAGTGTCGTAGCACATGCTGTGTGACCATCTCTTAGCTACCTGATGATTAATAGAAGCATCAGAAATCTTCATCCTTATTTGTGCAGTGACTGGCAATCTGAATTTAGGGAGTGTGTAGGTTTTAGCTATGTTCTTAGGTTGCATGACATAAAGGAACACCCTTTACTTCATTTCCATTTTCCAGTTCATTGCTGATTATATTTTTAAGGGCTTAGATGTGTTATTTAATGTCTCTTTTTGTTTTAGGTTTGATGCCCTTCCCAGATGTAATTAAACAATTCAAGAGGACAGGTCGAAATGCATCTGAGTCAATCAGGTTGTCATCACAAACTTCATTTCAGCTGTTAAAATTGACACTATGCCTGTTAAAATTAACTGTTACTTAGTCAAATTGCTAATTAGATTTTAAGACTTAGTTTGCCATTCATTTCTTCACAGCCATGTTATCACTAACTAAATGTAGTTCTTTTTCCTATTTGTTTCAACTAAAGCACAGGGCTGCTTATGGCAGGAGAAGCTCTGAATTTTTTTTTTTTTTTTTTTACCATTAGCTTATGGAGGGAGCATTAGCTCTGAATTTCTCCATGTAATTTACAAACAATTGGAAGCCTGTGTTTACAAAGGAATGGATCACAGGACATACCTGGTGGCACGGACGGTGCTTCAACCGCTTTGCTGCCCCTGATCGAGATCGTGATGCTTCAAGGGGGACATCGGACGCAAGTCCTCAGGGCGACGGGCTAGGGGCAGCAGGCGCAGCGGGTGCAGGAGGCCGGGCGAGGGTCGCAACTCGCGAGGGCAGTGGGAAAGAGGACGAGTCGTCGAGGTGGCGGCCGCTGGGCGACACCAGTCCGTGGTCGTCCCAGTCTGCGATTGCCCTAGCCCTCGATCGCCCCCAGGAGGCAATGGAGACGAAGGAATCACGACGATAAAGGCCACAATGACTGCGGGTTGATCGCACCCCCCTCGCGGAATTTACGTTTTGTGCGTGATTTGCTTGCCGCACGAAGTAGTGGCATTATGTGAACCGAGATCACGTGGGCCTATGGGATAGTGGCATTTTTTTGGGAAGGATCACACGGGTGGGGAGCCGGCTTTTAGGGCCTGTTTGGATGGAAGCCTGACTACTGTGCAAGCGGCAAAAAAGTGTTCTTTGAGAGTTGCTTGAGAATTCGATGGAATTTGCCCGGCCGGGCAAGTTAGATGAGATGCGTTTGGTTGGAAGCCTGTGCCTGGAAATCTAATAAAAGATATAATACCATGTATAAAACATTATTTTATGTAAATGAAGTGACCATCAACAATAAAAAATAGTTTAGGACATGTTTGGTTGGTGCCTGGGTCAGCAAAAACTATTGTGAATATAAAGTATATACTTTTTTATCTAGCAAACTTTTAAATTCAAAAACAACTTTAATATATTTTGTTGCAAGCATAATTGTTTCAGATGTTTAGATACAATGAACAGTGAAATGACCTTTTAGCGGTAACAGTAATCGTTTCTAAGAAACACTTCTATATAGTGCTTTGATGAAAATAATTTAATTATTAATAGTAGAAAACCATCACATCGTAGTTAATTGCACACCGGGCAAGCAAGGCTGTGCGCCGGGCACTCAAATTTGGTCGCCTGGGCCCGGACCATCGTTACTTTGGTGCAAGCAAGTTCCGGGTTGCATCCAAATGAGCTCCGGGCACCTTCCGGGGCCACCTGCCGCCAGGCAAAGGAACCCGTCGTCGTCATCCAAACAAGCCCTTACTGCAAGGATCGCACCTCGATCTCACGTGGGAGGTTTTCCTTTTTTCATGCGGATCCCGTGAGGATGATTGGATTGTTTCCTATTTTTGCCCTGGTGGTTCCCTTGTAAAGATAGAGAAATTTATGGAGGGAGGAGATTGTGGCGAGACTGATCGCATGCGGGGAAGCGAAGCGATGGGGCCTTCGTCGCACGAGCGGACCGATTGCCCTAGTACTTTTTTTACCGCACGAAAAAATGATCTTACTTCCATTCTTTTTAGACAGTATAAACATAAAGATTGCAAGAGCAGCTCTAGATGGATAATTATATCTGGGATAGTGCCGACTGTGGTTGAAATGATTGGCAGAATTTCTTCAACTAGTCCAAATTTGTGATCCGATAAAAACGAAAACGTTGTTTCTCAAAAAAAAAAAAAAAAAAGATGGAAATTTTTCAACTGGCATCTTTTCTTCAGATTACGTGCATCTCTGTTCACCGTCACCAGATAAATTTGCGAGAATTTATCCCTGCAGCAGACCAACTTACGTGAATTCAGAGGTAGTCCTGTTCGGGAAAAGTTCAGAGTTCAGAACTGATGGATGGGAAAAAAATTATCAGCTAAGTTGATAGCATTTTCAGCAGCTAAGCAAGCAACAGAAGTAACAACGATCGTAGCATTTCACTCGTCTCGGTCTGAATACAGTCACCTTCTGACATAGCCTAACAAATGAACAAATAATCACCGTCCAGCTCACAGCTCGATGGAGGAGATCATAAGGGCCTGTTTGGTGGACTTCACCTGATGCCAAGTTGCAGGCTGAGTTCCCTCAGCCAACGCCAGACTGTCCATGTTCAAGGACGCGCGGCCCCCCTGCTCAAGCTGGACCTCCTTCCATGGCTGGCGTCGGCCAGCATGAAGGACATGAAGGCGATGTAGGTGCCGTCGTTGCCGTAAAATCTCTGGTCGCTGTCGGATTCCGGCTGGGTGGGGCGGAATTGACACGTGTTCCTCGTTCGACGAAGCTTCGAGATGGTGTACGGGGCCGCGGCTTCGCCGGCGGCGACGGCGGCGGCCGACGGCGTCGAGGTAGAGGGGAGGAGCCGTGGCGTGGAGGCGGCGACGGCGGCGCGCTGGTCGGGGCGCGCGGGCAGGGCGGCGGCGGCGGTTGCGAAGAGCTGAAGGCAAAAGATATTTTTTATTTTGCTTGCTTATCCCCAGAGATTACATGCCTCCTGCTTATATAGCCCGACTAGTGGGACTTGTAATCTAAGCAATCTCTATAAGGTTTCCTTATACAATCGAATACCTTTTACAAGCATATCCTAATTTATTCTTTTCTAATAAGGGTCTCCCTTATAGATGAGATATCCCCTTGCACACCAAAATTATCTAAGATAATCCTAACTTGAATATGAAGCAAACTTCGGACTCGTGCGGGAGAGGGAAGGTGGCGGTGGCGGGGCCGGCCCCCCTGCGCGCCGCCTTGCCGCCCAGCCTCTTCGGCGGCGGCGTTGCGTTGTGGCCCATCTAGCCACTCTCGGGCGGCCCAATTCTGGTTCATGACATCGCCCACTTTGTTATAGTCGAGGGAGAAGGGGAGGAGGCTGCCGGGGCGCCGCGGCCCGGTGCCGAGCAAGGCACCCGCCGTGACCGAGAACAATTTGGTGGTGGTGGTTGTTGTAGTAGAGGAAGGAGCCGGCGTGGGCGGGGTAGGTGAGCGCGTCCAGCGGCGGCGTCGGCCCCGAGGCGGTTCAATCGGGCTTGCGGCTCATCATTGTCGTTGTTGTCACCTCGTCTGCGGTCGATCGATCAACAACCGACCGATCTCGATGGCAACGCTTCTGGCGGTGGGTTGAAAACGGCGGCGGCAAAGCCGGCATCGGCGTCGCCGTGGAGGTGGCCTTGTGCGCCTTCTGGCGCCCGCCGGCGCTTCGTCGCTTTGTCCATGGCCGCGGTGCGGGGATGGGACGGCGGCGTGGGGGGACGAGCACGGCGGCGGGGAAGTGCGGCGGCTATGGCGCCGTGAGGTGGTACCTTTTCCGATAGGTGGGAGCGCCGGAGGCGGGGATCGGATGAACGTTTTTTTACTTACGGCTCCTCGTAACTTGATTCAGAATCGGCTTGACAAGCATCTTTGATTCACATGAAGTTAGGAGAAGTTGCTCCTTGTCAAACTAGAAAGACCATTATACCCTTCAATGTTAATTATAATTCGATTCACTATGTCATGGTTCTTACCGCCACTTGGTTCCTCTTATCCTGTTCCTATACCTTTTTTGACTATTAGATCGGACTAAATGGAGGCTAATATTAATTCCAAGCGTGGTAAAAAACTCTCTTTCAATTAACCTCTCACATCTGTGACACCATCCTAGGGTACAATGCACTCCAGTTTCCAGATATTGCCGCTGAATTAAAAGGAAGGATAGCATCAAACAATAATTCTTCGCCCGGGAAGAAATGCCAACGCCTCTACAACAGATTTACAGAAAATTGAACAATTCAGAGAACGCCTGCTGTTTCTGCTAAAGCCGTCAGTTCTGTTGCAAAACGGTTACATCGATCCCTCTTCAAATACTAGGAGATGATGTCTTGTTGCCCTTTCATCAGTGATAGTATTAAAGAAAGATTTATGTTAAATATGGGGAATTAAGAAAAAAATAGTATAATTTGAATTTGGAAATATCTAGATAAAGACAGCGTACTAAGTACAATTTGGATTTTCATTGTGGTGGAAAGAAAATACGTATAAATATCCTACTAATAAAGTCACTGTTCAATTTCTAACAAATTGTGTAGATAACTATTGGGCTTCAAAATTGTTATTTTTATATCTCACAAACGAAATCGAGTTTGGACAAAATATTTTACAAGGTTGTGTATCACCATATCATCTACATGTGTGATTTTTTTGATGAATTTAGACGACTTTTTTGATATGGTTTACACGGGTTTTCATGATAGATGTGGTTTGCACTAGATATTTTGCCTACTAATAAAGCCACCCATCTGATAGTAAATGATAAAAGTACTGAGATATTGAAATGCGTTTTGAAATGAACTTGAAAATTGTTTTAGGACTTTAAACCATGGCACGGTCCGACGATTCATAGATTCGACTTTGATAATTCCACATGCTAGGGATGAATCCTTTCAATCCTTTATGGTACAGAACACTTCAATTTACAATAATCCTTTGATAGAGGAAGCGGAGGCGCATTGGCTAGCCTCCACAATCCACACTAATGGTCACACTTTGGGCAGCCGCGCGGCAACGCCACGCGTGGTTTCTAGTCTATCCTAAATGTGATCACACTCTCTATAGTGTATTGATCACCCAAAGCAAATCCTATCACGTTATACCTTTGCCTTGATCTTGGGTCCTTTCCATTTCGACCGCGTGAGCTCGATGATCCACCATGTCCAACATCAACATCCATGTCCATGATCATGTTGCTCCACGTCATCCATGCAATCCATCCAAAATACACGTGAGAGCAAAGGGATTAACATAACAAGGTGTCATCAATTTCCAAAACCAAACACGAGATTTCAAGAGGAGAGATAACATGTTGGAAAGATGACAACCTTATTTAGCGAATTGTTGGAAAGTAATTTTTATGTTTTGCAAAATTTTTCGAGGATAGCAATCTCATTTAACAAACTATTGAAGTTGCTATGGTTGCATACACATCGGTAGGTTATTGCAGTTCAAAATTGTCGAGGAGCAAGGGAGCAAATGCAAAAGTTAAGTGTGAAAGAAAAAGTTGCAAGTCATCTGATGTTAGATCTGGATGAGGGAGTGGGTCCCACGCTATCCCAGAGTGTGGACACGGCTGCACCACGTGGGAAAAGGATGCATGTTAGCCAAAATCAGTCTGACGCTTGTGTGGATGCGGTAGGCACAGAAACAGACAGAAACAGACAGAGATCAGTTGAGGAGAGTTCCGTTCCTAGCCTTTGTTTTCCTTGACTTGATGAGGTAGAGGCAGCTGCAGGCAGCAGAGCGACTGGAGGATCGCCTGTTGAAGCTGAAGCTGGTTGGAGCGGAAGCGCATGGCGGACACCGTCGTCTCCCAGTCGCCTCCTTTGCTGCGCCTGCGCCGCCACCGCCACCCATCATCGTCAGCTTCCATTACTGTTAGTCGTTATCTGCCTGCTCCTGCTGCATCTGCATCATCCAGTTCCAGCCCGCGGCTCCTCGTCAAGCAGCAGAGGAGGAGGCGCAGCAGCATTAACCATTCGTCGCCAACCTGGCGAAGATCACTATTACTGTCGCCTCATGCATCTGCTGCTTCTTCTGCGTCAACGGCGTCGATGGCACCGGCGCAGGAAAAGAAAAAGAAAGACGTCGTCTTCGTGGCTGGCGCCACCGGCAGAGTTGGGTCCCGAGCCGTAAGGGGGCTCATCAAGCTTGGCTTCCGTGTGCGCGCTGCCGTGAGGAACGCCCAGAGGGCAGCGTCCCTAGTGCAGGTTGTCGATCGTACCAATCATATAGCATATATATTGGGGATTTGATTTGATTGATTTCGGTCATAACAATGCAGTGCATGGTGAATGAATTAATGAATTGTTGAATAATTCGATCCAGCAGAGCGTCCAGCAACTGAAACTAGAGGCGGCGCAGCAGCTGGAGCTTGTGGAGTGTGACCTAGAGAAGGAGGCGCAGGAAGGCATTGTTTCAGCCATAGGCAATGCTTCCCTGGTGGTGTGCTCCATCGGTGCCAGCGAGAAGGAGATCCTGGATGTCACAGGCCCATACCGCATCGACTTCATGGCCACCAACAAACTTGTACAAGCTGCAGCATCTGGTGCCAAGATGGAGCACTTCATCCTGGTTACATCCTTGGGCACCAACAAGATCGGCTTCCCTGCATTCCTCTTGAAGTAAGTAAATAAATAAATTAATACTCCTAGTAATTTGGTTGTTATATGCTGGGCATCATCATCGCATATATATAGCTTGTTCTGGGGGGTTCTGTACTGGAAAAGACGAGCTGAAGAAGCACTCATCGCAAGCGGCATTCCCTACACGGTATGTATATAGGAGTACTACGTAGGTATCATCGATTCGATAGATCGATCTTGCATATATAGTGGTTCTATCACAATGTGCATGCATGCTTTCAATTAATGGTACATGTATGCATTCATGGTTGTGTAGATCATAAGGCCGGGAGGCATGGAGAGCCAACAGACGCTTACAAGGAGACGCACAACCTGGTGTTGGCACCAGAGGACACCTACGTGGGTGGCCAGGTATCCAACCTGCAGGTGGCAGAGCTCATCGGATGCATCATGGCCACCAACACCAACAGGAGGGCGGCCTACTGCAAGATCGTGGAAGCGGTGGCCGAGACCACCGCGCCATTGCTGCCCATGGAGCAGCTCCTCTCCACCATTCCCTCCAAGAGAGAACCCCCACCCATCGCTGATGATGAGCCGCCCGAGGAGGAAACGGAGGCTGCAGTGGTGAAGCCATCCTAGCTCACAAGCTCAACAAGTGCAAGAAACAGCAGCAAGCGTCGTCCTAGCTTAAGCCCCCCCTCCCCGGCCCATATATACACTGCAGCCTATAACACAATATGTAATTGATTGATTGATTGGTTCCTGCACACTACGTAGTTAATTCAGTTTTGTTTTCTTTCAGATTCGTGGACTAGCTTCAAGCCACCAAAAGCTAGCCTTCAATCGCCTCCGTCTTCTTCTTAATTACTATCCTGGTTCAAATTAATTCATTATTAGTACCGCTCTGCTTCGTCATCGCCACGCACGCCAGTATAGTGGACTCCAATTGCAACCCAATTCAATCCAATCCATGGGATCCATCCGCGCCGGCAGCACTAGACCAATGCATCGCCCAATTAATCACAAGAAGCAACAACGCCACTTTCACCTACGTTAGAGTGCGCGGAAGCATAATCACCATAGAAGAAATCATGCGAACGAGAACGGCACAAAGGCACAATGTTTTTAACGAGGTTCAGCGATGTGCCTAATCCTCGGGGCAATAACTACGGTGCTCCTCCCCATAAACAAAACAGCTACACCGGCATCCAGGCGATCCTCAGCCAGCCGCCGTCACCAAACCAGCCACCAAATCGTCTCATCGGTTACAACAGGGGTGGCCTCATATTATGGCCCCCTAGGACATAGAGTTCAACTATAACTCTATCCTAGCCCCTAATACAACTCAAGTCCAATGTAACCTAAACCGTACATATATTTGACACATATCTAGCAAACTCCACCTTGACGAATATGCACGTCATGTTGAAGCCATCCATGTGCGAACCTCCATGTACCTAGACTTGAGCCGTCTCCTTTGTCGCTCACTTAGAACGACGATGAGGCGATCCCACAGCCACATCACCATCGAGATAGAACACCACCACATTTGCATTGCCATCCATGACTTCACCTTCAACAACGCTTCCTTTCGGCTTGTATTGGTGTGCACTTGACTTCTCACCAATCATGACCATCTTGCCTTCATGCATGAGTCTAAGGTCTTCTTAAGTTCTTATCCGGAACTGTCTCATACAACCAGCCTTCTTCATGCATTAAACCAAGCGAAATCAGATTCCTCGTTAGCCCCGGCACTTGCTTCACACCCTTAAGCAGCACCTCTTTACCATCACACAATAACTTGAACTTGATGTCGCTCACTCCTATAGCAAGATAGTCTAAACCATCTCCCAAGTCAGCAAAACCATTATCTCAGCGTATGATGAGAAAAGATCCTTCTTCAATGTCATGCATCGATAGAATGAAAATTCGATGACACAAAATCATCCGAAAGATTTTAAATCTAATGTTCCATTAACTATATGAGTATCTATATCTATATTTATGCCTACTAATAAAGCGAGAAAATTTCTATCGTCTCCCCTCCCTTCGTCCGGCCTTCTAGAAGGCCACCTTTTTCTACCGCCGGCTCCGTATCAATCAAAAGTCCGAGTTTTTCGCGTTGAAGTCCAATCCGACTCGGCGAGAAGGCCCTCGCCGAGCCGGATTGCATGCCCCCTCACTCTCGCTTATATATGTAGAAGGGGCGCATCGCCGTATGACTCCATCCAAGGGCATTCGTCTTAGAAGGGCGCGGTGGCGGCCGCTTTGGAGGAAGGTGGACAAGTTACAGTGAAGAATCTCGAAGTTGAAGGCGGCGGATGCCACCATATCGGGAGGATTCGTGAAGCCGGGGTTTGGGCACTCGGTGATATGGATCCGGGTAGTCTCGCGATCCGGGGCACGGATCGCAGATCACTGCGGCTTTGCATCAATCGGGCTCGGTGGTGGTGATCGGCGAAAGGCGGGGCGACCTGCTATGTTTGGACCAAAAAAGAGAAAGGTGCGATTGTATGGAGAAAGAAATGAAGACGGGAAGGGGCGGCGTCGGACGGAAGGAAAACGGGGTGTGACCACTTCTACGGTGACGAGTGGGTCGGGCTGGTGCGATGCCTTCTGCGTCGCGCGTACAGCGTACGCAAGAAGAGGCATCGAGGGGAAACGGCGACGGTTCCTACTTGTGCAACTCATGTGAGAGTTGCGAAGAGGAGTTGGGTTGGGCCGGTGTGCTTCGCCTACGCTCGTGTTTTGCGGAGGGCCAGGCTGCTGCTTCAGGTTTTTTCCAAGCAAGAAAAATAGAAGCATGCAGCTGTGTCGGCGGCGGTGGGAGTGTCACCAGATCCAGGTAATATATGTATCCACGTCCATATACACAATAATATCTATATATACCTGCTAATAAAGAGAAAATTTCAGTACCACCTTTTTTTCCACCGTTTTTCCACCATTTTTTCTGCTGTTTTTTCTACCTGCTGCCCTATCCCTGATTTTCTATCCTTTCACGACTTGTGAAGGCAGCGTCCCATATAATTTTCTAGGAGCCATACTCCGTCGCTAAAATAATCGCGATTTGATGAGAACAAAAAAGAAAAGAAAAGAGCATCGCCAAACGCAAGAGACTATATCCAGCCGGCCACAGACAAAACAATAGGCCGCCGCTGCCTTAGTAGGAACAACATTATCTGTACTTGGTCCTGGATAATGAGGATGGTTACAAAATCCACAAAATCGATGTAGGCGACATGGATCCCGACGAAACTGACGAGTCCGCCGTTTTTCAGATTGCTTTTTTTCTGCCTGTCGACCAATCCGAGTACTGCACGAGTACGTACCAGTATTAACCCGACCTTCTCTCTTAAATGATCTGCACGGTATAGTTTTTTCTTGTTAATTGCATCTATCGCTTACCGCCGCCACTACTAATCTAACATAATAACATATATATCCTATGATTTGCGTACCACCAGGAATCTCCGTCCCTCACACATTTCACTGTACTTACAACAGTACCCATGCCACCATCGTAGGATCAGCAACCTCCCATCCTGAACGTCCACGCCTACCAACCTCCAGAAACCTCTGTAGCCTTCTGACCCCCACCTCCCGTCTCCCCTGCCGACCCACGCCTCCTCCGCTCCGCATGTCCCCGCGACGCGTCGCCGTGTTTCAGCTGACTCCCCGCAACCCCGCGCCACGTCGCAGCCGCCGACGCTGCATCTGCGCGCCTGCACCTCCACTATCGGCGCCGCGCTCCGCCGACCCGGACACTGCAGCCCCCAGCCTGCCACCATGTGCCACCCATGCTGCCCTCCGCAGCGTGGCCAGCCTGCTGCTGAATCCCCACTACTCCTGCCTGCCCTCCTCGCAGTGGATCTCTCCTCAGGTTAGTACAGAGGTCTGTGTCCCCAGCTTCTCAATTTGGCGATTGTTTGCCCCTTACTTCAACAACTCAAAGTAATGATGAAGGCAGCATATTTTTGTGGGCAAAGGATGGCAATGTAAAGTTGAGTATGGAAATATGCCACCTTCGTTTTGGTTTAGGTTCCATGGACATCATGCGCAGACAGCATGACATTAACAGTGGCAAATGACGTGTTGTCTGGCGTAGGTGGAACTGTAACAGTCATTGATGACCTGCATATTGAGTCGGAGGAAAAATCATTGCAAAGGGAGGTCAGTAAGATTTGTATAAGGTCATTAGCTGCGCATTATCAGAGAACTAATGGAATCACAAACATCATTGATTGGTCATGCAGATTTTAAGTAGGTAGATGTATTGCAACTTGGAACTAACCTGAATGTGCCAATGTTAGCAGTTGTACAAAAATTATTGCATCTTCCTTAAGTAAGAGTAATATAATACGGTACCAGATTCTTGTCGGCAGCTGCAAGAGGATTGCGTGGTGGTCGGATACGTTGTTGTTGAAGCCTTCAAGGTATTGTTGTCAGAAGCTGCAAGAGGTTGATGAGGAGCAGATCGTCGTTTAAAAACTGCCAAAAGTAGAAATGTTGTACCTGTAGCACCATATAACGACACTTCAATGATAGAAACATGTCTTCATTAGTTATATGAGTGTGCACGGGAAGGAAAATTTTGGAAGCAGAAAATCATCAAGCACGTGGTGTGCATCACACATGAGTGAGCTATGCATGAATAGTACTATAGAGTCAAATCACCAAGCATGTGGTGTGCATCATGCATGAGCGAGCCATTCTTCGTGAATAAGAACCGTAGAGAGGACAATGGGTCATCGGTGGGTGCGGCGGCCTTAAAATTATTGTTGGCGTGTAGTAGGGCTAGTGGCTGCGCCGCGACGCAGTCGTTGATCTTACCGCCGCCGTTTGCTGCAGGAAGGCGCAGGGTCTGATGGTGTGCCGCTGGGCTTGCGTCGGAGTGCCGCGGCCATGGTCTTAGACATGCGGCTGAGGTTGGCAACGGCATGCAAACAACGTGTTTTGTGCTGGAGAAGCTGAGGGATGGTTCTAGACGTGCGGGCCGTGCGGCTTCTGAGAGGAGGCGCTGTAGGAGGGGCTGTAGGAGGGGATCGTTGTTTCCAAAACTTATATAGATGGACGGCTGTAGCAGTGGGAGCAGGGAATCGGATGGTGGACGTTCGTTTGCTGAGTACAATGCTTTGAGTCATGCATGGGGTGTGCACTGTTGCGGCAACAGTACTTTGAGTCTTGGTCGGAGTGGGGTGCTTGCACGAAAATAAGGGGGTAAGGATTGATACCGCTTGGAAAATAAAATGAGGATCTATGGGTATGGAGTGCAGAGAAAAAAATGGTGTATACTCTATCAAATCTGCATATAGATTAATGGCCTCCTCAAAACGTATATGGGAAATGAACAAAATGAGTGCTGCTAATTCCTCCGTAGGTGAAGATAATCCGCTTTTTTTTTTTTTTTTTTTGACAAGGAAACAGTGATTCAATCTAGCAGCAAATCGCTGCAAAATGAGTACAATGTTTGATAATTACATTCCTCAAGGTACAGACAATAGGGCAATTTGAAGCATGGCCTTGATTGATACATACTAAACTAGGGATGTGTGAGGGTTCCTGATTATAACGAAAAGCATTGGAGGCAAGGGAGTGGGCCTCGAAATTTTTGCTCCTGTCTATTTTTAGCACCCTAGAGGCATTGCGTCGGATGTTGTTGAGAAACACCTCGGTGTATGGCTTGATTCTCCAATCTGGGGGAGTGTCTTGATGGTCACCTTGAAGAAAGGAAGCCAAGACTTGATTGTCTGTGAAATAGTTGATTTGATTTAAATCCAAACTGGAGCAGATAGTGGACGCTGTGGAGAGAGCGATAGCTTCGGCCACGAGGACCGACTGCAGTTTTGAACCTGAATGTTGATCTTCGAGGTTTATTTCTTTGCCCGGGTCCGGAGGTGAATTCCAAGACACGCCTTTTAGTGGAGGATTTGGATCCCGATCCGAGAAGTGGAGGCGTCTGTAAAACAATTTGTGCCTGAATTGGCAGTACCTGCAACAGAAAAAAAGTTGTTTTGCACTTGCATAATCTGCCCTTGACCACCAGGCTCTGGGGGAATCTGTTCGTCGATAGAAATAAGTTTCATTGTGCTTATGTGAGCACGAGCAGCATAATGAACTTGCAAGACAGACCATTTGTGGTTCCTAAAACGAAGCTCATTCCGAGCTTTCCAAATGAACCATAAAGTAACCAGGATATTAATCATGATGTCGCCCACGCAAACGGTTATTTAGGAGGACTTCTAGAGCTTCTTGAACCCCACCCCGTTCATGGGGTAAGGAGGATGAACGAACAGGAGGGTTAGCTGAAAACCAAATTGCTCTGGCAAAATTGCAATGAAAGAAAAGATGTGAGTCATTTTCAATTTGTCCACAACGAGAGCATTTGGTGTCGATATGAGTGGACAGGTTTCCAGCTCGTTGACCTGTAGCAATAGCTCTTCTGACAAGGCGCCAGATGAAAGTTTTTATATTAGGTGAGAGAAATTTGTTCTTCCATACCTTTTTGAGAATCATCATTGAACCCGTGGAGACACTCCTTGGACCTTGTGGTGGAAGTTGTACCTGCAATTGTTTGTTAAGAAACTTGAAAGCTTCTTTAGTGCCGCATTCTCCTTTTGATGAATGGATCCATTTGACATTATCATTTTGCTCAGAGGGAACAAATAAAGGTTTTGAATGGAGATGGAAGCGGTGTGATCGAAGATCGATTTATGAGTTCACCGTCCCAATCAAAGCTTTGGGGTTTGAAAAGGTCGAGATTGTATCGGGGAGTTTAGTAAATCGTGATGGGCATTTTGAGATGGGAATGAATTTCCTTCCAAATGTGGCACCACGGTGTGGACCAAATACATGAGTTTCCTTTTTTGGATTTGAATGGAGCGGAGTTGATAAGAATATCTTTGATTGTCAAAATAGAAGACCGAGAAGGCAGATTTGATGTGGCTATCTTTAGCATTCCAAAAGGCTGCTGTAAGGATGGTATTTGGATTTGAGAACAAGAGACAAGAAGGGGTTTTTACCGTGGCAATCTTCCATCTTTGCATTTAGAAGAAGGCTTCTATTCACCGTCATTAGATCTCTTATACCTAAGCCCCTTACGCTTTTGGCTGCACACATCTTTCCATGACACGAAATTGAAGCTTTTGTGGCTAGATTCCTCTAGAATACCCGGACCACCGTAATCTTCTTATAATGGAGGTAATTTTTGAGATAAATTTCTTAGAGAAGAGAATAGTGGTCATGTAGTAAATAGGGATAGAAGAAAAGCACCGAATTAATGTAAGTTAACCGCCAAAGATGATTGAGCTTATTTGCTTTTAGCTTAGTTAGTTTGGCTCTAAACTTATTGATGATGAAATTGTAAGCTTTATTCCTATCTCTATGATTGAATATAAGAGGATGACCCAAATACATAGAGTTAGGAGACTCATGCTCCCCCATCGGCTCGACGGCCGGACTTCTATTGTTCGAGAAATTGAAGAACAAGGTGAATCCACCACATGCCATGGCGGATCGGAGGAGGAGGGGATCCCTGGCCGGGTTGTTCGGGCCGGTCCAATCTGCCGTGCAAGTGATCTCCAACTGAATGGAAGTGCCAAGCGACTTGCTAAAAGAGGTGGTGGAGTTTTTGGCTTCTTCCCCCCCCCGCAAGATCCGGTAGAGGAAGAGCTAAGTCCGCGTAGGAACAAAAAGAGGAAGAGGACCACGAATCGGGCCAGCCGGTCTCCGGCCAGAGGTCGTGGAAGAAGAAGTGCCTCTGCAGCAAGTGCGGCCGCAAACATCCAAAGCGGGCGGTGGTCGGTGAAAGCTGGCGGCTTACGTCGTCCTCACGCGGCATTATTGGAAGACTACGCCTCGATTCCTATTCAACTGCCGGGCGAGGTGGACAAGAAGGTGAAGTAAGGCCTAGCAATAGGCCTCGCATATCGCGTTGGGATCGGAGGTCGCCTACAACCCGTGTCCAAACCAACCCGGGAAGAATTAGTACAAGTGCCAAGTCAAGCTCCTACGGATTCTTTGCCAACAATTGCTTGTTGTGAATAACTTGGTCAATTTGTGTATCTGGGAGAGCTTTCATCGAACGTGGGTGGCGCAAAGTGGGTGGCGGTGGCGGTGTTGGTAATGCGACGGAGGAGGAGAAGACGGAGATGCTTTCTCGGGATATCGATACCAATCCACTCAACACTCATCTCGGCGGGAGTCATCTTTATCCCGCTCTTCCTCATGAAGATCAACAAATCTGCTGCAAGGAGCGGAAGAACAAATGAGTACTACAAAGCACCGAGCGGGCATTGGCGCCCGGCCCTCAAAGGCGCCACGGGTGCCATGAGTCTCTGGCGTGGAATCGCCAAGGTGTCGGCGGGGAGCCTTGGCCGAGTTCAAAAAAATGCGTCATCTCGCTAGGCTCATTTCCTCCACTAATGCTCGGTGATTTTCCTATCTCGAAACTAAAACCTCTAAGTTCGGTAAAAGTCGGTTAGTTAGTAGATTCAATCTTGATTACGCCTACATTATTTCATTTACGGACCGGTCGGGAGGTTTATGGTTACTCTCTAGAAGTAATGTTGAAGTAGAAGTTATCAAGTCCAGTTCCTACTTTATCTTTTTCTTTGTGTGTTTCAATAAGTTGGCCTCCAAGAAATTTGGTCTTCTATGCATCTATGGCGATCCTCACCAAAACAAGACCAAATGGATATGGAGGAATGCTCGTGACTTTGTTATGTCGTTTAATGGTCTTCCTTTCATATGTATGGGTGACTTTAATAATGTAATGCATGTAATCGAAAAACTTGGGCCACGGCACGCCAACCGTAGAACTATTTCAAATTTACGCTATTTAGTTAAAGATCGTGGTTTATTCGATCTCGGTTTTTCGGGGTCCAAATTATACTTGGACCAACAAACGTTTTGATTCTAACCCTACCTATGAACGCCTCGATAGATTTCTTGCTAATCTTGATTGGTGTAATCATTTTCCTAACACCGTTGTATACAATCCAAGATGGCAACGGGTAAATACCCGACGGGTAGTGCCCACCCGTACCAAGACCCGCCAGAGTAAATCATACCCGTCGGGTTACCCGTATCCGCATGCGGGTAGGAAAATCATTCCATACCGTACCAGCGGGTAAAATTCTACCGACGGGTAACCCGTACCCACCTACAACCCGAGTATGACATATGAAATGCTTTATAAATTCAAATATTTAATAAATATTAGGTCAATATATGTGCACAAAAAGCAAATCTAACATCAATTAGCAACAATACTAGTGTTATATATGTAGACTTTAGTTGAATTGGCTCAAATTCTAGTGTTATATGGGCCAAATTTATTAGGATTGTTAGTAATATATGCGGTATTTATTACCCACGGGGTAGACGGGTATGGGTAGCATACACCCGCACTGCATTCCAGCGTGGTGGGTAGAAGATTTCTTCCAATAACGTGCCCGCGGGTAGAAAAATCATTCCACACCGCATCTTTATCGGGTAAAATCCGGCGGGTACTTTCGGGTTTTGGTGCAGTTGCCATTCATATATACAATCTTCCCATGTTTAAGTGATCACCGTCCCATTCTAGCGATGATTGATTACGTTCGGAAGAAAGTTCATAAACCTTTTCGTGTTCGAGAACCGGTGGTTACTCACGTAAGATTATGAAGAAATTGCCAAAGCAAGTTGGCAAAAATCTTCATTGAGGCCTTTCCATCTAAAGACTTTATATTTAGCCAAAGACTTATGCGGTGGAGAAAAGGAAAGCCAAGAAATTGAGATTCTACAACAAATTGAAGATCAACTTAGCAACACGCAAGGTAAGCCACCAGTGAGCAAAATCCTAATCTTCAAAAAAGATCTCATTAAACAACATGAAGATATTCTTGCCAAAGAAGAGGCTTATCATTATATCATAGGCAAAGGTACAAAAAAAGCGGGCTATTTCGGTGACAAAATACAAGTTTTTTCCATCGTAAACATCATTAAAAGATCGAGAAGGAATAACATTACTCATTTCATTAAACCGGATGGAAATTATGCCACCACACAACAAAGAAATAGGCGAGGTTGCTAATAATTACTTTCAAGAAATCTTCTCTTCGGATGTGCGAGAATAGGAATGATGGACACTTTGGAATCCCGAGGTTGTGGTCAATACGGATATTGCGGGCGGCGCTTCACAAACTCTATCCCGGATGAACAGGAGATTCATGCCATTATAAAGAACATGAGGAGCAATGCGGCTCCGGGACTGATGGACCGAGTGCTAGTTTCTACAAATCCTCATGGAGTTGGACAAGTAAAGATGTTTGTAATTTGGTAAAAACTTTTTACACCTCTCGGTTTCATTCCTCGCTGACATAAATAGGACTCACATTACTCTTATTCCTAAGACTAACAATCCCATTACTCCTAAAGATTACAGGCCCATTAGTCTTTGTAATGTGGCTTACAAAATTATTGCTAAATCCCTTGTCGATAGAATTAAAAGCCACCTTCCTCACATCATCCACCCTACCCAATCTGCTTTTATTCAGGGGAGACACATAGCTTCCAACATCATTTTAGCTCAAGAAATCATTCACTCTTTTAACCTTAAAAGTTGGAAGCAAAAGGCTTTCTTACTCAAAGTAGATCTTGCTAAAGCCTTTGACAGAATTGAATGGGATTTTATCACTACTGCTATGAGGAGACAGGGGTTTCAAAGACTCTTTTATTAATCTAATTTTCAATTGCATTTCTACTACTACGATGTCAGTTCTCATCAATGGTGAGCCCTCCCCTTGTTTTCATCCTCGGCGTGGCATCGGGCGGGGATGTCCTTTATCCCCTTATTTATTCATTATTCTTTGTGAACGAGCTTTCTATCCGCCTTCAAAATTACTCGCCACTCATTTAATTCATGGGGTTACTCTTGGTCCTAACTGCCCCCAATTCACTCCTTACTTTTTGCTTGATGATTTAATTATTTGTGGACAAGCCAACATAGATGAAGCTAGCAAAATTCAAAATGCTCTTATGACTTTTCTCGTGCAGCCTCGGGTCAAATGCCTAATTTATCCAAATCCTCCATAATCCGCTTTGGAAAAGACTTTGAAAACTTAAAGTCCCTCCAAAAGTGAAGGTGTTTTGGTGGCGAGTATTGCATAATTTTATGACGATTAAAGCAAATTTGAAGGAAAGACATATAGAAGATCAAGGTACGTGTCCTCGATTGTGGTGCTCAAAATGAAACTGTTCATTATGCCTTAGTGGCATGCACCTTTCCTACCATTTTTTTGGCAATCTTTCTATGAATTATTCAATATTAAATTGCCAAAATTGCATCCCGCTACATGGTGCTCTGATTTATTGTATAAATCCGTTTGCCCTAATTAAAATTGTGGACCTATTTTATGTGGAATGTGGGCTGTGTGGACAGCTCATAATAGAAGACAACATGGGAAAACGAAAATGGATTTGATTCAAGCTTGTAGATGGCCCAAGGAGTTATCGTCGATCGATTGCAGACCGGGTGAGATTATAAAGGGAAGTAAAAATGATAGACGGATCACTAATTAGGAACCACCTCTAGTAGGTTTCATTAAAGTCAACATTGATGCAGCTTTTAGCGTGGACGATCAACAAGGTGCAAGCGGAGTAGTCATCCATGATGAAGATGTTCAACTACTTGTGGCTAAAGGCAAATGGTATGACTCAATTCCAAATCCTCTCACCGCGGAAGCTTACGCGGCACATGATGCGGCACTTTTGGTGTCAAGATGAATTGCACCAAGGTTATAATGGAAACTGATTAATTGTTTAGAGTTGCAATCCTTATGTCGAAACAAGGAGAATATTAGACCAACTATTTTACCAATTTTAAATGACATTCAAGACCTTGTTGGGACAACCTTGACATTCGAATTGCATCATGTCAAAAGAGAGACAAATAGCCCATGATATAGCTAGGCATGCCTTGTTATCTAGATCGGATCATCTTTGGATGCATGATACTTTAGCTTTTATCGGCTCTCAATTAGTTTGTAATGTTGACATTTAAATGGTGCAATACAAGATCTTGTTTTCTAAAAAAAAAAGCCGCGGTGGCTTCAGCTTGGTGGAAGGGCGCATTTGTAAATAGAAAATTTTTTACGTGTTTACTTTACATAAATGTTGGACACGTAGATTTACATATCTGTGCTCGTTTAATCTATGAAAAGTTTTGTGTTCACTTTTGCAAAGTTATAATTCTATTTGGAAAGTGAATTATACCAAACTACTAGAAAGAAGCTATTTTTTAACTTGGTATATACTTTTGCAAGTTGGTAAATCATAATAGATTTTAACAAATTCTAAGAGATGCTCTAATATTCTAACTTCAGTTTATCGTTCATACCTACCTTAACGCACGGGGAATGTATCAAGAATATCAACCCCATTTGGTAAACCATTAGAGCAACTCGATTGGAGCTCTTATTTGAGCCCCTACCTAAATTCTAGGGGTTTAGCGAGAAAAACGAACTCCGTGGAGCCCCTGGACAGCCCCTATTTTTCATGCCACCCCAAATTTTAATCTGAAGCCCCCACTCCCAAAGACCCCTGTCGGTGGGTCCCACTCAGTTTTTCCCTCACCCATCCCCCCATCCCGTCGCGGCTCCTCCAGGGCCCACCTCGGCCGCCGGCGTTCCCTCCGCCACATGTACCGCGAGAGGCGGCCCGTCGGCGCGGGCACCCTGTGGCGGCGTCGTCGTCGACCGTGGCGGGCCCGCCGCCCACGCCGCACCATGCCACCGCCGGGCACCATGGTAGTGGCGCCGGACGTCTCGCCCGCCCGACCGTGGCCTTGGTGTGCATGGCGCCGCTTTGTGAAGGCGCCCGCCCCGCTCGCGACAACCCGGCCTACCGCGCTCGCCCGCGCCGCGCTGCGTGCCCCGTGTCGCCCCGCCGCACGCGAGTCGCCTCAGGTTTCTCCGGCGAGGCCGCCATTGAGAGCCACATCCGGCCGTGACAGCGAGACCTCCATCAAAGAACCCGCCCCTGGTAGGGCGGCCGTGGCGCCCTCGCCGTCAGACCAGCTGAAAGTACGCCAGCCCACCGCGAGCTCGCCCGCGCCTCGAGTCCCTCACGGCGCGGGAGGTGGGCTGGTGTCCGCGCTCCGCGAGGCGGCAACCGCCCGCGAGCCGCCGCCGAGCCGAGCGCCTCGAGGCGTGCTCGCAGGTGAGCGCAAGGTCGTCCGGCGTGGACGCCGCCGGGAGCGACGCCGCGGCGATGTCGTGCCCGCCCTAGCTAGGCTAGCTCGCCGCCACGCCTGCGCCGCGTGGGACAGAAATCCGAGACGCCGCGGCCAAGATCATGTACCTACGAGCGATCTAGAGCCACGGGGCGACGATCGCGGGTGGTGGGGAGGGGCGCCGGTGGATGAGGCGGGGCGTCGTCGGGCGCGCCGGCGTCGCCCGCTCCCATGCCGCCTTCGGGCGAGGCCGCGCTCCGGTGCCGGGGATGGGAGGGCGCGCCGGCCATGAGGGGGGCCGCACCGACCGTCGCGGGAAGGGCGCCGCCGGCCGTCGGGCGAGCTAAGCGTCGTCGGGGGAAGCAAGACGCGAGCGCATGACGACGCCGCCATCGCTAGAGGCGGCGTGGGGGTGCCCACGGGGCCCGCCGCCGTGACCTGCCGCCGGCCTGACATGCGCGAGGACATCGCGAGGCCTTGGTGCGGAACTGCGGATTGATCCCCGCCGCTCGGTCAGCATTTAGGGTCCCGATTTATTTTTTGCATTGGAGTTGGAGATTAATTTGACCTTCTATTTTTTGTAGGTTGGCATGCAAATATAAATTTAAGGTTCTCCCACTAGAGATGCTCTTAGAGCTGCGTGAGCCAAGCTCGTTTTCGAGGCTTTTGTTCCGAGGAAAGATGCCTGTTTGGCACAACTCCCGCTCGCGGTCCACAGAAATATCTCTCAAGACAAAAATATCTCGTGCTCTCTCTCCTCCGCTCCGGTGCGCTGCTGAGATAGAGAGAAACGGGAGGGACCCTGCGCTGACTGGACGCCAACCACTCATCATCGCTGACATCGCACCAAAACGGAATCCAATCCAATCCCCAATTCTCTCGTGTCGTCCTCCCGGCAAACCCTAGCTTCCCCCTCCCTCCCTCCCCGATGGATCCGCCGACCCCCAGGGACAGGGGAGGAGCTGGACCCCGAAACCCGCGCCTTCCCCGACGCCGACGACCCGGAGACCTCCCGATCCGAAAGCGAAGAGGCTATCCCTCCACCACCGCCGCCTCCTCTGCGCCAGCAGCTCATGGGGCTTGCCGCGCCGACGAGCGCCTCAGGCCGCTGCTCACGCTCAACGTCTCCTGCGCCGCCGCCGACGACCGATTCATCGCACACCTCGCGCAGGTTTCGCTTTTGCCTTGCCTCCTCCTCCTGTTCGGTTGCCTAGGGTTAACGGATCTATTCATTCATTCTGCTCTCTCGCTTCCTCCCTTGCAGCACTTCGAGGTGTCGGAGGTGGGCATGCTCGCGCGTTGCCTCTGCGTCCCCCTCGTCTCCCCTGCGCGTTGGCAAGGTTCAGAGGGAAGGGCCCCTCCTCTGCCCAACACATGTTAGGTTGGTCCTTACTTCGATTCAATCATCATATATGACACTGATACACAAGGGCGAGATAGCAGCGCCTGCTTCACCCTCATCTTGATCATTTCACATCTCACATGATTTACCAGCTTTCCTCCTCAGCTTGTATATATATTCTTATCGCTTGAAGCTAGCCTTTACCTATTTAAGTACAGGTTAGCCAGTTAATCCGATGTTTCCATAACTCTATGTGCTCATTATACGCACTTAGCCTCTTCTTGCCACATTTAAGTAGCATGCTTGTGGTAATTAGATTGCTTCCTTGGAAGCATGTTTTTTCCCCACCAGTTGAGCATGAATCAGCCTCGTATACTTTGTACACTTGCAACCAGGAACTTTGTATTGCCGTCTCATAGGATCCTAAACTCTCATATTTTACCATTGGTTGACAGGGCTAACATGTCCTTATAAAAAAAAAATAGTGTACTGCACTGCACCTCTATGCTCAACCTAGCTTCTGATTTCGTGTGAAGGCACTGCAGTGTGTTAATTATATAGTAGTTCAAATCTTGTAAGTTTTACTGTATAAACAACATGTTATTGACCCATATGTCCTTACATAGATGCTGTTGGAATGATGAAGAAGTGATCCTGTAGCTTTCTCTATGTCTCTGCTTCCAGGAAAAAAGGCATGCCACTGTATCTATATGATGTGATAATAATGCAGTCTATGCCGTTGCATTTTTCTTGTATGAAGTTACCATACTACTATCCACCAGGCTTCATGATACAGTAATGCATTTAGGCATATCAGGCTGTAAGTGCTGACACCTGACTAATTTATATTAACTGCATATGGAGTTGGTATGTCATATACAAGTGACATGATCCAATACTTTTTTTTTTTTTGGGGCGCTGCCATCTACAGTCATCAAAGACAATTTTCGTTCTCCTCTGCTCATTATCTGGTCTCATGTCCTTTTCTGCCTTTTATACCAGTATCCTAATCCATCTAGATCTGTTGAAGTGTTGATCATATGGTGCAGCACTCTTTAGTTTCTAATTAATTAAACTTGTTTCTTTTATCCTCTGTGTTTTCTATGCGGTATATAAGTGTGCCCATCTTTGCTGCACGACTCATAATTAATTGTTAGAAGAGATGTTTGCTGAATCATTGCACTTAACTTAGAATGATGTGCATCAGCGAGTGTTCATGTTGATTCTAGGGTTACATAATTCATCTTATTAGTGTGATGGCACTGTTCACCCTGCCAAATAAATTTATCTTTTCACTTGTAGGTAATTTGGGAGTTTGTCATAATCTCTGATATATGAGGAAAGAGAAGGTAGTTTCTTTCATGGCTTTGCAATATCAGTTACCTGCATTGATAATGAATAATCTCATATTGCAATATTTAGTGAGACTGGTCAATAGGATTCCTACTTATGCTTGCTATATTGTAATGGTCATCTGCAAGATTCTTTAGTTATCATCCAGTGTGTTCTTCTGTTGCGGGCACACCCTAGCATAATTAGTTTGTGCAATGTTCTACTTCTTGGTTTACCTTGAACAGATGTATATATGCCCACACTGGTGCTCGGTGTATAAGCAATTACTTGTCTTTCCAAGTTTTTCATCCTTAAATAATTGTGATTGATAGATGTGTTTTTTTAATTAACTTTCTTCTGTTGTAGGAGTCCTTATGTGCTCATGTAGAAGCAAAATCACAATTTAATATTCCTTATATATGTTATGGATCTAGTTGACTTGTATGGATGGTCTTTTATTGTCTAAGGAAAAGATCAATTTGATATATTTTGTTCTTATGAGTTCACCTGAAAAATTAAAAGCTGAACAAGTTGTTGAACATTTGGTTCCTAAGACTTTGACACTGTCAATGGAAAGTCAGTGCTGCTGCTGTCGTTCAAACCAGGTTCTTAAGTCCCTTTTTTGCATCAAAGGGATTGTCGAGTCATGCCTGTGTATTCTGTAGGAACAGAGATGTATGATTTCCTGTGCCGTTGGGCCAATATATGAAGATTTTACACTAGTCTGTGTTCTCTGTTTTTTTTTTTTTTGTAAATTTAATAACCTTATGTGTCAATGGAATGTTTTACCATAAAAAAATCTTAACTAAGACTCTAAGAGGCTTTAGTTTCTTCCTGTTAAATTTCCTGAACTGAGACAGTGAGTCTCATGGATGTCAAAATTAGTCTGCTTCCTTTTCTTTTGCTAGTAATGTGCTGTATGCTAATGATTGCATTTGTCAGCACTGGCATCCTTTGTTTAGTAACTTCATTTTTCTTTTTATTGAAGTATCTACTTTAATCTGTGGTTTCCATTTCATTGCTTCTTAAAATATTGTCTATGCTTTTATCAGACAAAACATTATGCCATTTGGTCCTTTGGTGAAAAAAATGCAGTCATCTTATTTCTGTTAACAGTATGTTCAGGAATCTCATGTGTGTGTGTTTCCTATCTGCAGAGGGAAGCTGAATCTTGTTCTTCTGCCATCATCTAGTATGCGGCTTACCTTTGTTTGTGATGATGGTTATTCAGAGCAACTAGCTCTCTTGAGCAACGGCTTTGAATTTTCAGAAGTTGTGATTGAAGAAATATCAGCTGATAACTCTGGACGCTCTTTTCTAATCAGAATATCAGAATCTAAAGTATTTTACTACTGGTGTGCTGAGAAGTCCAAGGAACATGGAATTGAACTTCTTACAAAGGTTTGTATAAATATACATTGCCTTTATCTTAACTGTGATATGCAAAAATTGTTATCTATGTGGAAACAAAAGCAAACCATAAAGCGGTGTTATCTATAGCAATAACGTACTTGTAAGGATTCTTATTCTTCTTTTTTTGTGTGAATAGATGAAAAACCTTTTGGACGGGAGGCCAACACTTTCTGATCTCACTGGCATTTCCAATTCACGACTCGATGCTTTTTGCCACTCATTTACATGCTTATCTTCTTGCATCAAGTATTGGTGATGTTAAATCCTTGGGATCACTTAATGACTTTCTGAGTACCTCAAGATCACATGATCAATATTTACAGCTCCAGTCAGCTGTTTCCAAAACTTCCAGGTTCCGTGCGTCTGCAACTAGTGCAACCAAGTCAAGCTCTGTCTATCAAGCGAGCCTAAGTCCCAGATCTGGCACTTTTAAAGATGGGGTACCAAGGGCTTCATGTGCAAGGGTTGTTGGGAGGGACAAACTGAAACGTCGTGTGGAATGGTCGGGCCCGGTAGCTGCTTCACTTGATGCAAATCCTTTGACAATCAACCCTGATTCTACCAATGAGAAGTGCGATGCAGATTGTTCAAAGAACGATGCTAGCTCAGTTCCGTTGGACATGCCTCTTTCATTTCCCTTTGTTGCCGCCAATTTACTCCCTTGGCACTTGTCCGGCTCCTGAGGTTTCTTTGGAGAAACAGTTTAAGCCTTACTATTGCTGGTGCCCACCATGCCCATCATCACTGCAATACACTGTCACCCCTTCGCATCTGCCTGCTACATCTGTAGATCCGCTGCCCCTACCACCTTTGAGTTCGCTGCTAGCAAGTGAGCAGCCACCTTCTTCAACAGTTTCTGTAAAGCTGGATACAACTGGTCTCCCTTCCCTTAATTTTCCCTCCATACTGCATGACCCATTAATTCATCTTCCACTCCCCACTTCACCACTTATTCCCCTACATGGTTCACAGGTTCCAACATTCACGCCATTGATGTCTGATCCCATTGTGCATGTCCCAGTCATTGATGTGTGTTCATCGGGGCAGGCATATCTGGTGAGTTGTGGACCTTCTATAACTTCATCAGTTCCCCTGCTCCCTAGCTTGAAGCCTTTGCTGCCAGAAGCAGAATCTCTAGTCGAGAGAAGCTTAAGGGAAACACTGATGAGGCTCATAGCCGACACCACCTGCAAGCAATCCTCATCTGGCTAACATGCTCCCTGTGGTCATTACTGATATGCCTGAAAGTATATCCCGGGCTAATGATGTAAGATAATAATTGGTGCTGTTGTTCAATTAGACTTTACCTTGTCTTCTGGCTTATTATTCTTTTTGATTTGATAATAGGTGAACAAGCATGTTGATGTGGACCCCAATGACAAAGCATTTGGTACGGTTTGTGTTGCAGCTGTGTTTGGAAGTGGGATTGCACACACTGAGGATCAAGTTCCAAGCGGAGATGGTACCAGCAATGAATGTGATATACAGCATTGACAGAAAATTTAGTTCGTGACAGTTTGGCACAAGGCGTTCTACATGTCAGCTATGGGATGATGGTTTAGTTTGATTGGAAGTTGCATCACCATGGTAAATAGGGTGTTAAGGATTGGGGGATTTGATGCTCTGTATGCACACTTTTGTTTCTGTGCCCAGCTAGCAGTCCTTTCTGGTTGGCAAATGTAATTAGTAGTCTGTACTGTGTTTTGTTTTGTCAAACTTGCTGTGAGCATCATGCTTATTTTATAAAATTTGTGTGATGAACTTTAGCTATATATACTTTGTGTTTTAGAGCTCGTGTACGCCAGAGCAGCAACGAAGCAAAGCGAGGCTGTTGTGTTCCTTCCGTGCAACCAGAACCAGAAGTTTTTTTTTTTTTTTTTTTGCGTGCAACCAGAAGTGTTGGTACTGGTAGAGGCAGCCCACCTTTTATATATACTAGGACAGTGCCCGTGCGTTGCCACGGTTTCATTAAAGGATACACTTGAAATAAAATGACCTTAAGAAACTAATTTCTCAATCTGTACAGATGTGTATGCTCCAAATAACCTTAGGAAACTAATTTTCACAAGTTTCAACAGGAAATCATTTCTCTACTTAGTCTACTAAGCGCACATCGGAGCAAATAAATTCGTTGCAGTAATTCGTCTTAAATGTCAGTGAACGGAGCGTGGATAAAATTGGGCAAGCAAAAAGTAAGATTACTCAAATAACCAGCATATAGCCAGAACCGTAGCTTCCTGCTCACAAACTCACATAAAGCAACACCAATTTTAGCAATCACCAGCCTAATCAAGCCTGGAGTTGGGCAAGCAACAAATCTGACATTTAAAAAATGCAGCAACCAAAATGCCCAAACAGCCCGGAAGTCACGACTTAGAAAACAATCTTGACATAGTATACAGAGTATCATCTTACAGGTTCTCACTTCTCTACAACTTTGAATGATACAAGATTTTTTTTTTTAAAAAAAAAAAAAAACTGCTCTGTACATTGTTTCATCTTTCAGGTTTTCACTTCTCAGTATGAAAGCTTCCTAGTTTCCAAATTACTGCTCTGCACATTGTTTCATTGAAGTTGGAATTTTCCGAAGCTAGATGTTAAACCTTCAGGTCCTATAGATTTCCAGGGCTTTCTGTTATACATTAACACAACCTGGATCAGTTTATGGGCATTCTATGCTTCAGGAGCAGGTCTACACATAACAACTATTCTTGGAGGAATTGTCAGTAGTTCAAAAGAACTCATAGTTCAAAAATCCATAATGAAATGAAAGGAAGGGGAAATAAGCAAACTGAAAGGATGGGGAAATAAGCCAACTGAAGCAATTCCACAAAGTTAAACAGAAAAAGTGAACAAGACTAAATTTTTTGGTCAGAGAGCACACTGTTACTGTGTGCCCCTGTTTTGCCTGCATCAACAACTTGCCATCATCCTCCAATGGACTTACCTCTTCTTGTTATGCTATTTGACTGACTGAAAAAAAAAAAAAAAAAAAAAAAAAAGAAATCCATCCATCTGAATACCTCTTCACAGCAAATTTCACAATCGAAAAGAAATAATGGGCACATAAGCAAACAACGTGTAGCACTGAGAGCCTAATATGTTCGAGATAATAATGGGCACATAAGCAAACAATGTGAACAGCATGCGTCCACCTGGAATGAACTTACTGTCACATTCAGAAGTTATTTTTCTAGCCCATATAAGCAGCAATACTTGAAACATAGAAACACATTATTGTTCCTGACGTAACAAAACCAATGAGACAACATTCATCTTTGCACAGGAATTATTTTCCCTTACCTTGCAGTTGTTTGCCTCTATATGGAAGTAACTGAAACCTGAGCCGGAGTGCACAAAATTGCTCCAGCCACTGTTGATGCCTTCATTAGTAGAACCTCTTTAATCTTAAAATGACTCATATCCACTGTTGCATAGTAAAAGAAATTATTATGGGGCACAAGTTTAATCAGGAAAACACGATAGATCGCAGGAATTTTTTTTTTCTTACCTTGCAATAGTTTGCCTCTATATGGAAGTATCTGAAACATGAGCCTGAGCATTTCTGCACTCCTGCAAATAATAGTCGTCGATTTATTATAGTCTCTATGAAAGCATAGACTACAAGCATAATTTATGAACTTAGATATACGAATTCCAAAATTTAAGAGCTACTATAAATTACCTTGCACCACTACGGTTTTGTTCTTCGGTTATTTGGAAAATTTCCTAGTAGGTAAAGCATTTCGACAGTCAAAACAAATCTTCAATCCTCATTCAGTCATTCACAAATTATCCATTCTCCCAAAGTCCAAACCTATAGACCTGCAGAAGCCAAATAAGAATCACTGATGGCGTGAGGCTTCGAAATTGTGGGCTTGTTGTAGAGGCCTAGGAGCACAGCTTCATGCTCCTCAAACCAAGCAAAAGAAGGGGAAGAAATCCAAATTAGAAATCAGATCAAAATTGGAACTTTTTTTTTTTATATGTAACATTATTCAATCCTATCCATAATAAACCATGATGCTGCATTCTGACTTCAACCGCAACAATTTCAAGATTGCACCACTATAGTTTTATTCTTCGGCTAATTGGAAAATTTCATGGGATCTAAAGAATACCTGTGTGCAACATACTTGGAGGACGTATCTCATACTTGATAGTGAGGGCGTGTCTCGCCTAGTCGCCCTTAATTTGTTGCTCAGCTGCTGCTGGATAGCTGTGCTCAACTCCATAGAACAATGAAATCAGCCCCCTGGGGATGCAAACCAATAATCATTGATCCAAGACGAGAACACGAGCAGGGCATGTCATCAACCATCAATAGAGCAACAAAAGACATAGAAAACACTAAAATTTAAATATAATAATCTGCACCTACACAAATTCAATTCCAGCCTGAAAAAGAGATGCTAAGAACACAGTGGCCTCAAGATTGTTCTGCGAACTACTTTCGAAATGAGCAGCCGCGAAAGCAAGAGCGACCGAGAGCCCAACCACACCTCCCACCGCCGGCGCCCCCACGGCGCCGCCGGGCCACCTCACGCCCCACCCCCCTTCACCCCCACCCCAGATCGGTGCCCCTATCCCCTGCCACACCGGCCGGGGGGGCAGATCTTGCCTTCGACGGCGAGGCTGAGCTGGTGGACTGGGATGAGGACGGCATCGACTCCCCACCCCACCACGGCGGCCTTGATGACTCCGGCGTGGGATCCGTGTCCCAAAGGCAGCAGTGGACAGCACCCAGAAGACTACTGCCCCTCCGGCAGGGGGAGCCATTGCGACTGCGCATCTGAGGCAGGAGGAGCATCCAAGGCTGGACAAGTTCAATGTTTTCCCCCTTCTGGAGCCTGGGGAGGGAGCACGCGACGGATCCAGCCCTGCACCGCCCCCGGGGCCTCACTCCAGCTCCAGATCTGCTCCGCCACCAGTGCACTCAGGCACGCGGCCGGTGCTGTCTGCCGGAACAATGGATGGCTCAGGCGGAGTAAGGGCGGAGCATCTGCTTCCGATTTCGGGAGGAGAGCTTCTGAACACCGAAAGGGCGCCACCGGCCAAGCTCAAATCCATAGTCGTCGGTTCTGTCCGGCCTGCTGGATATGGTCCGGACCAGCTGGCTTCCCCGGGCCGGGGGACCTGCATCCTGGAGAAACCCGGCCATGCGGCGCCGTCCAGCTGCTTTGGGATGGGACATCAATTCACTGTCAAGGAGGTTGGCGAGCCATCTCGCTTAATGGAGGAGCAGGAGGTCTCTGGGGGAAGCCAGGCACCTGACGACGGACAGGTTTCACCGAAGTGGCAACCGGCGAAGACGAAGCGTCGACCGAGGGCTGATACCGCACCTCTTCCGGACTCCATGGTGAAGCAGCAGAGGACAACGTCGGGCCGGGAGTTCTTTAAGAAGAAGTTGGCCGGCCGGTGTTATCGCTGCCTTTCCTCAACCCACATCATCGCCAACTGCCGAGAGCCGGTGCGCTGCTGGGAGTGCAAGGAAGTCGGCCATTTCGCTCGCCATTGCCCAGCTCGCCGCCGGCCGATCTCCTCCGCTCTGCATGCAAGGCTAAGCTTCCCCAAAAACTCCATCCACAGCCGCATCACTTTCCCACCACTACCACAAAAGCAGACCAAGCCGCCCTCTGCTCACCAGCAACGCAACACCTCTCCACCACCTCATCCCGGACGCCGGCCTAAGCGCGCCATGGACTACGTGCCCGGTTTCGCCCGCCAGAGGCCGGACCGTGCCCATGTCAACATCGTGGCCACGGAGGGGATGACGCGCGAGGCTGACAGGCTCCGCACGCACGCGGTGATCGTCTCTGCGCCCCAGGAGGGGTACCGCGCCACCACGCCGGAGATGGAGTACGCCCTCTCGACCCAGCTGCGCATCCCTCCCACATGCATCAAGGTGGCACGCTACGGAGCGGGCGGTTCCCCGCGGACTTCGGATGCCCTGGCGGCGTGAGCGCCATGGCGAGGCTTCGTGGAGATCGGTGGCTCTGCCTTCCCCATTGGGCCATGGCGCTCGGCGGGGGGGCCAAATGAAAGCACGTGGTACTTCCACGTCAAGGTGGGCCTGGAGCACGTCCCGCGCGAGGCTTGGAACGCGGACGGTGTCAAGCTGATCCTGGGGAGCCCCTGCATCTTCGACAAGATCGAGACAGGGCCGGTGAACAGGGACGACAATGGGCTCCTCGTTTGCTGGGTCTGGATGGAAGACCCAGACGAGTTGGTCCGCTCGCTCACCTACACCTACTTCGGCCGCCAGGCGGGCCAGGCCATGGCCATCAATGGCTTTCCAGCGCCGACTCACATCCCGGCCACCCCTCCGACTGGTCTGGAGGGAGACAGGGCCATCCTCATCCACCTCATGGGATACGAGGACTGGGGGCCAGCTGCCACCGGCTCTGACTCAGACACGTCTTCGGAACGCGGGAGTTCGGGCGGCCACTTCGTCACCTTCGACTGGAAGTCGGGCATCCTCGGCGGCCGGCCATCACACGCATCACCACGCACGGCCGGGGCTGCCATTCCTCCTTCACCTGGGTGCGCCGGGATGACCATGACCGGGGATGGCCCCCAGGCGCCGCGCAGTACCCGCCCCACCAAGGGTGCGCCCGGCTCTTCCCTGGGTGCTCTTCGGCGCTCGGTCGGAAACCCGTGCGGGCGCCCCCTCCTACCCCGTCGGGCTGTGGCGGGTGCACATGGGGGCTACGCCGACAAGCGGGGGGCGCGAGCCCTCCCGCTCTCCGTCGTCGAGGTATGAGCGCGGGCGAGATGCTATCGCTTTTGCGCCGCGGATGACCCGGGCCGCCGTCGCTCGCGTTCGCCGCCTCGCCGCTACACAAAGGGAAGCGAGTCGGTCGGTCGCCAACCACCTCGGTGACCCGCTGGATGGACAAGGCTTGCCGCAGCAGGGAGGAGCCTCGTTTCGACCCCATCTTTGGAGGGAGTTCCGGGCCATTGGGCCGTGGTCCCTACTCGCCGGATGGCGGCCTTGGGCGTGTACACTCACCAGCCTATCATCCTGCATCTTCTTGTTTTGTTCCCAGGGGGTGTGGTGCTCAGGAGGTGCAGGAGATCACCTTTGGTCCAGGTGTGCAGCTGTCGGGGGAACCTCAGGTGGACGACATTGCCGACCGTGTCTCGCACATGGACATTGACTATGTGGGAACTGAGAAGCTGGTGGCCACATCAACGATGGACCAAGCGGCCGTGGGTGCTGCGGAGGTGCAAGTTGAAGAGGAGGCACGGCCCGACTTCTTTTTTCAAGGAGGCACCTAAGCCACTGCTTCCACGGCCATCAACGCTTCCCGGCGGAGACAAAGCGAAGAAGCTGCTCGTCGCAACACGCTCAAGCCCGGCGCCGCACGGTACTCACCATCCGTGGTTCCAATGGGCGCCCCGAGCACACCAGCCGATGCAGGACCTTCAGTTCATGGAGCACCCGGCGGGAGCGCCTGATGAGGCTTTCACAGACTGCATCGACAGTCTTGGTGAAAATCTCTCTGAGCAGGCTGTGGAGAAGATCAGAGCTGCAGCCCGCCTGGGCAACAAGAAGCTGAACAAGGCGTTGGCGGCCATGGCAGCTGAGATGGGGGCACTCGAAGTGGAAGCAATCTGATGATGTTTCTGTGCTCTTGCAAGTTCAGCTCTCTTGTGACAAAAAATGTTACAAAACGTATTGTCGGATTACCAGCGGCAACCGGCATGGTGCCGGGAGAAGTTAGGAGCCGTTCTCGGTTCTTTTTTTTTGTTCGGTGGCCGTGTTTGTTCTTGAGCTCAGTAGGGGGAGGCTTGTGCGAGCTCCCAGTTTGTTTCTGTGTCAGTGCTCTGTTCTCCTTGTTGCTCAAGTCACTGTTTCCTGTTGTGTTTGCCAAGTGGTAGAAATAAAGAGGAAGTTGCTGGTCTTTGTCTCTGTTTATTTGAATGCCAAGTTTTGTTATACGCTTGTCAATGAATAACAAAGACCTAAAGCTTTTCAACTGGAATGTAAGGGGCTTAAATTGCCCTAGCAAGAAGAGAGGCAGTTAAAATCATGATCCAACGAGGCATCCCCGCATATCATATGCCCGCGAGAAACAAAGCTAAATAGAATTGATCGGTTCATGCGGTCGGAGATCCCGAAACTCTAGCTGGGGACTTGATATCATTCAGGCAGATGACACAAGGGGAGGGATCGCCTTAGCTTGGAACACTGACTTCATAGCAGCTACAAACCCGGTGAAGAAGCAGCACAGTTTGACAATGTCAATCAGGAATATTCAGACAGATACTAGTTTCTCCATTACAGTTATCTATGGGCCTGCCGATGACAGTCGAAAGCAAGCTTTTCTGGATGAACTGCTCACCTGCCGGCCTACAGCAGTGGCACCTTGGTTATGTTTAGGAGATTTCAACCTAATTTGTGACGCCCAGGACAAAAACAACAGCAATCTCAACAGGTCAATGATGAGAAAATTCAGACAGACCTTGGATGCGGCTGAACTACAGGAACTAAGACTGCTAAATCGAAGATTCACGTGGAGTAATGGTCGGGCGGTGCCAACTCTTGTGCGTCTCGACAGAGCTTTCTGCAATCAACAGTGGATCTCCTTGTTCCCGGCGATTTGTGTCCACAAATTTCAAGCTCCCCCACCAGCCCGCTAGTCTTGTGCAAGGTTCAGCAGAGCCACAGTAGGCCTTTTTGATTCGAACACTTCTGACCAAAGTGCCTGGTTTCCTAGAAGTGGTAACGGTTTAGGCGCAAAACGACTCGGGGTCAAAATGCGATGATGATATTGCACGATGGCTGCGGTGCCGCGAGCAAGCTAAAGAAAGAGTGGAGCAAGGAGCTGTTTAGTGATGCAAAACTCAATTTCGAGGGCAAATGAAGTAATCAACGAGGCTAGAAACGGTCTGCAGGAAACTAGAGGCCTGTCGGGCGGAACTAACTCTCATCGAGAGAGCTAAAGGTACAAGTGCCGGGATATGCGGCCATCGAGCGATCCGCGCCCGTCGGTGCTCTCGGTTAATCAAATCGGAGAAGGCGGCGCGTGCACTAGATTCTTCCATCGGCGTGCAAATGGAAGAAGGAAAACGGAAACCTCATTGCTTACCTCAAACACCCCTCGAGAACAATTGTATGCGAATCACAAATGAAAAGGAAAGCCTCTGCATGATTTCTATTTCAACCTGCTAGGGACAAGAGTCGATAGGAGTCAAATCATGGATTGGAACCGGATGGAAATAACCGGGATACAGGGATCCTCAAATGGATAGGCGTTCACCATGGAGGAGATCGAGCACGCTAATTAAATTGACACCAAAGGAAAAAGCTCCGGGACCCGGCGGCTTTACGGTGATTTTTACCATTCTTTGGGATATTATTAAAGAGGGCGTATTCAAAGCGATGAACTGCTTCTATCACCTACAAAGCTGGCCCTCTAGAACTCTTAAATGGGGCAAACATCGTCTTTGATTCCCAAGCTACAAATCTCGAAAAGGGCAAATGACTTGAGGCCGGTTAGCTTGATCCACTCTTTTGCAAAACTAATCACCAAGACGCTAGCCATTCGGATGTCCAACCACATTGACAGCCTGATCTCACCGGCTCAAAGCGCTTTTATAAAAGGACGGTGTATACAGGAGAATTACATGTATGTCAGAAACCTTGCTAGAGCTTACAACAAAAGGAAAACGCCAGCGCTTTTATTCAAGCTGGACATATCTAAGGCTTTCGACACGATCTCTTGGGAGTTTGTTCTTGAAATGTTAGAGCAGCGGGGTTTCGTATATTAAGTGGAGGACTTGGTTAAGCCTGCTATTCAGAACGTCAAGCTCTTCGGTTCTGCTAAACGGCACGCCGGGCGACACCATTAGTCACGCCAGAGGCCTCAGGCAGGGGGATCCATTATCACCTTACTTATTCATCCTCGCCATTGATACGCTACAGAGAGTCTTGGAAATAGCGACCGAAGAAGGGATACTCTCACCGCTGCGAGGCAGACAGGCTAAGTTCAGAACATCACTATACGCGGATGATGCCGTTATTTTTCTAAACCCGGTAAGGGAGGAGGTAGACTCGCTACTACACATCTGGCGGGATTCGGGCTGCGGGGCTAAGGCTAAAAAAACCGACCAAGTGTTACGTGGCACCCATCAGATGCAACAATCTAGACATCGACCACATCCTGGAGCGCTTTACAGGGCAACGCGTGAGCTTCCCAATAACCTACCTCGGACTTCCACTAACCTTGGGACGTTTGAAATTAGTGCACCTGCAATACATCTGGACAACACGAAAGCGCATGGGAGGCTGGCGGGGCGAACTTCTAAACCCGTTTGGGGCGAGAGCTTGTCCGTTCAGTCCTAAGTGCGATACCGGTTTATATGCTTACAATAAGGCCACCGAAAAAAATCTCTTAAAAGACATTGACAAGGGCGAAGGAGCTTCCTTTGGGCGGGCGATGGCGAGATCACGGGGAGGTAAATGCAAAGTAGCGTGGACGGGGGTTGCAAAGCCGATCCATTTTGGGGGCACAGGAATCCTAGACCTCGAGTTTTTTTAGCGAGCCCTACGTTTGCGATGGCTATGGACAGCTTGGACAAAATCAGATCGGCCGTGGTGTCTGGTGACCTTCCGGTAGATGACACCGACCTTGCTCTTTTCAGCGCGGCGATGGTAACAATAAAAGATGGAAGGAAAGCTTCCTTTTTTGGTTATCGGCTTGGGCTGATGGAAGGGCACCGGCAACAATCTATCAAGGCTTTTCGAACCACGTGCCAAAGGAAGGAGGTCATTCAGAGATCAAGAACAAATGACAAATGGATAGATGACCTGGCACACAATCTCGGATATTGAACTCATCGGCGAAATCGTGCGGCTCAGCCAAATGATTCAAGACCTAAATTTCGATTACACTACGGATGAGGATGACACTTTGGTGCGGACGCTAGAAGCATCGGGGAAGTACACTGCTAAATCGGCTTATGAGATTCAGTTTGCCGGGCACATTAAATCAAACTTCCCAAGGCTAATATGGAAAGCGAAGGTGACGCCTCGGCTGTAAGTTCTTCGTCGGCTATTGCTCCAAGACCGGCTCACGGACATCAGCAAGACTACGGCTTAGAGGTTGGGAGAACAATTATTTTTGTCCGCTTATGTCAACGTAACACAGAGACGGCCCACCACCTATTCACCGAATGCCCCTACACAAGGAATGTGCGGAGCCGTAGGAACATGGAGCGTTTTCCCAAGTTTGAACCCCCGGCTCGGCGGATGAATCCATGCAAGGCTGGATGGAACGTCTCATCAAGGAAGGGATGCGGCTCATTCTGTGGTAATCTTAACATTGTGGCACATCCGGGACGAACGAAATGCGAGGATCTTCAGAGGCGTACAGAGCTCCGAGTCGGGCGGTCGTAGTGAAAATAAAGGAGGAGCTCCAAAGTTGGCGGTTGGCTTTTAGCGGGAGGGCCAACGCTAGCCGGTTAGCCGCGGCAACGGGAGTAGTTAACTTAGTTTTTCCTCTCTCATAACGCGGTGATGCAACGATATGAGATTTGCGCTCCTCGCGTGTATGACACTCTACTTCTTCTTATCAATATAAAGCCGAATCGGCAGTTTCAAAAAAAAAAAAAAAAAGATTGTTCTGCAAGCGTGATGACCTCATATAATCTGCACAACAAAAAAAAAAAAAAGGTGCGTAGGGAAACTGCATGAGCAAACACATGTCCGATTATTTAATAAACAAAAATAAAATAGCAATGACTAATGATCAAGGAAACCACATCTAATAAAGAGTTGCGGCCGCCTCGTCCGTGCAAAATTCAGTGAAGCCAAATAAACAACTACTATCCTATCTCTAATACGGGGCATCCACTTCACACTTTTTGAAATCATGGACAACAATCGAAGGAGCCGTGGGAGGAGGTGCCGAGGGGCGGCATCGACATGCTTGCGGGTGTGGCTGGCGGCGAGGCATTACCAGGTAGGCAGCGTCCCCGGTGGCTGTGCTCGCGGCCCGCGCCCCGGCGAGGCTAGCGGCTGCGCGGTCAGTCGGGGTTTCACCCCTAGTCTCGGCGGAAGCCTGGCCAGCGCGCTCTCGTTGTCGGCGCCCGCCCTACCCTGATTTGGTAATCAGCTCGAACCGAGCGGCAAGGTGGAGGGCGAGGGCGTTATGAGCTTGGTGGCAACAGAGCGAAGCGGGGCCGCCGAGGCGGGACGAGGGCGATGGCCGTGGTGGGAGCGGCGTGGGCGCAGCGTCCCACCCGCTCCGCCACGGCGCCTCGATCTAGGGTCCCGTCGTGCGCCCCGGCGGGCGTGCGGCTTGCCGCTGGGCGGTCGGGGGTGGGCCTCGCGATGCGCGGGCGGGCGATGGGGCGTGCGTCTTGCGGTGGCTACGGCGGTGTGGGCGGGCGGCGTCCGGGCGTGGGCTGCGGGCGGGAGGCAAGAGTGGGTGTGGCGTTGGGGAGAGCTTGGTGGGCGCCAAGTCCGTGGGGGGAGAGATCGAGAGTCGGAGCGTCCAAGCTAGCCGGAGAGGCGCACGCTGAGGTGGGCCTGAGGAGCGGGGGATTCGATGGTGGTAGCCGAGCGTTGATCCCAGCAATTTTGGCCTTTGGACGTGGGTGAGTGAGAGAAAGAAGAGATTAGAATAGATCCGATCATTCATTTGAAAAGTTGATTAGCTTTGGGGTACATTTTATTGGGTGGATTTAGAGAAGTTTAGGAGAGATAATGACTGTAGGAGATAATTTGTTGTGTGGCTTTAGAAAAGTTTTTTTGGTGCATTATATGTAGTAGAGATGAAACAAAATTTTTAAAAGAGTGAAATGTATGGTAGGTACATGAACTTGTCTTGCTTTGTGTCAAATAGGTCCATGAACTTAGAAACCAGCCATCGGCCCCTCGAACTTGCGAACCCGTTCACCCCAGGGTCCATGACGGTTTTGCATGGTGGTTTTGCATGATCTCTGCGTCGGCGATGACATCATCACTTCTTTTTTAATTTGCGAAATTAATATCTTTTTTATTCAGAGCTCCAAATATAGCAAATAATATATCAATTTTGATCGTCTCGACGAGCTCTTTGCAATGGTGCCGTTTTATTATTTGAGATAGTTTTATTTCGTATAAAATTAAATATTTCTATAAAACGCAGTGATATTTTATTCTCACTTGCAATCGATATATATATATGTGGTCGTGATTTAGTTCATATGAGTTCCCGATATACATATTTCTTTGTTTTTTTTTGTCGTATATACATATATATATATATATATATATATATATATATATATATATATATATATATATATATATATATATATATATATATATATATATATATATATATATGTGGTCGTGATAGTATTCTCACTTGCAATATATACCTATGTATATTTACGGCCAAAAACCGACAAATATGTATATATCATGCAAAACCGCCTACTGCCATGCAAAACCACCATGCAAAACCGTCATGGACCTGGGGTGAACGGGTTCGCAAGTTCGAGGGGCCAGATGGCTGGTTTCTAAGTTCATGGACCTATTTGACATATCAAGACAAGTTCATGTACCTACCATGCATTTCACTCTTTTTAAAAATATTGATGGCTTAGTTATTAATATAATCTTACAGACATTTTTTATTGCAAAATGGTGAAGAAGCCAAATCATAATAATTATGAATGCAATTTTTTGGGTGACCACGACTAGAATTTTGAACTTCTCCTAGTGAGTAGTTTCTCATAGCGTTTTAGAGCATCTCCAACAGTGTTGCATATAGGTTTGGCATTTGTATTTTTTACCAAAAGTGTAGAAAACAATGCTCCAACAGTTTTGCAAATCCCTTTTTACATTTTAGTGAGTTTGGCAAAATCAGGTCCTCCTTTGGTATTTTTGCCAAACATGGAAGCTTTGACATTTCTTGCGTGCGTCTCTTGCATGCCCGACGCATGGCGACTTGAACCAACAATCGCTCCCTCACGGCCTCACTTTTCCTATATGCCAAACAAAAAATAACAAACTGTTGGAGGAAGACTTTTTTTTGGCTTGACATTTGAAATAGGGAGTTGGCAAACAAGTCAAATGCCAAATCAAAAATACCAAAACTGTTGGAGATGCTCTTAGCATTTAAAATTTTGTATGATTTTTTATACTAAATGTCTCCTAGTGAGATTTCTATGCGCTATGAGTTATAGCTTATAACTAGTGGTACTTAGAAACAATAGGAGAATAATTCCACCATTTTGTTTGGGAATCAAAATACTCTTTTTAATGCAAGGTTTTTGGGCACAATACCTTTTAATGCGAAATTGGTAAGTGATAAAACAATATCTTCGCGATTGAAACAGATAGCACGTGCATTGAAGGTTGTTAATTTGTTACTAGTATTAATATTAATAAATAAAGAAATATAAATAAACACGACTAGTAGTCGGGTCTGGTACTCTGGTCTATATTCGGAATCGGATGAATCTGGTCTATATTAGTTGCCGGTTGCATGCATGCAGGGGTCTCCGGAGTCTTTAGCTGCAATCTCCGATCGATCTGCAGTCGGTAGCGCGGATCGGTGGATCGTGGACGACCATGGAAGTGGAACGAACGAATCCATCGACAATGGCGAATCCATCGACGACGACGACGACGCTTGACGGGACGACGGACCGCTCCGGCAAGCCGGCGGTGCGGAGCAAGACGGGGACGTGGCGCGCGTGCCCTTTCATCCTGGGCAACGAGTGCTGCGAGCGCCTGGCCTACTACGGCATGAGCTCCAACCTAGTCAACTACATGATCGACCGCCTCCACCAGGGGAACGCCGCCGCCGCCAACAACGTCAGCAACTGGTCCGGCACCTGCTACGTCATGCCCCTCCTCGGCGCCTTCCTCGCCGACGCCTACCTCGGCAGGTACCGCACCATCGCCGCCTTCATGGCGCTCTACATCGTCGGCCTCACGCTGCTCACCATGAGCGCCGCCGTCCCGGGGCTCAGGCCGCCGCCCGACGGAGATGTCACCGCGGGCCAGAGCGCCGCCTTCTTCGTGGCGCTCTACCTCATCGCGGTGGGCACGGGAGGCATCAAGCCCTGCGTCTCCGCCTTCGGCGCCGACCAGTTCGACGACGCCGATCCGCGCGAAAGCCAGAGCAAGAGCTCCTTCTTCAACTGGTTCTACATGTCCATCAACGTGGGCGCCCTCGTCGCCTCCTCGGTGCTCGTCTGGGTCCAGATGAACGTCGGCTGGGGATGGGGCTTTGGCATCCCCGCCGCCGCCATGGCGGTCGCCGTCGCCAGCTTCCTGATGGGGAGCAAGCTCTACAGGCACCAGAAGCCGGGGGCAGCCCGCTCACGCGGATGCTGCAGGTGGTGGTCGCCGCCTGGAGGAACAAGGGGAAGCAGCAGCCGGACGACGCGTCCCTGCTCCACGAGGCGCCGGCGGTGTCCGCCGTCAAGGGCAGCAGGAAGCTGGAGCATACGGAGCAGTTCCGGTGGCTGGACAGGGCCGCGATCGTCGACGTCGTCGCCGACAACCCCAACCCGTGGTGGCTCTGCACCGTGACGCAGGTGGAGGAGCTCAAGAGCGTAATCCGTGTGCTGCCGGTGTGGGCGAGCGGCATCATCATCTCGGCGGTGTACAGCCAGATGAGCACCATGTTCGTGCTGCAGGGCAACACGCTGGACCCGCGCATGGGCTCCGGCGCCGGAGCCTTCAAGATCCCCTCCGCCTCGCTCTCCATCTTCGACACCCTCAGCGTCATCGCCTGGGTGCCCGCCTACGACCGCCTCGTCGTCCCCGCCGCGCGCCGCTGGACGGGGCACCCGCGCGGCTTCACGCAGCTCCAGCGCATGGGCATCGGCCTCGCCGTCTCCGTCCTCTCCATGCTCGCCGCGGGGGCGCTCGAGGTGGCCAGGCTCCGCGTCGCCGCCTCGCACGGCATGCTCGACGACACCACCAACTACCTGCCCATCTCCATCTTCTGGCAGGTGCCGCAGTACTTCATCATCGGAGCCGCCGAGGTGTTCACCTTCATCGGCCAGATCGAGTTCTTCTACGACCAGGCGCCTGACGCCATGAGGAGCATGGGCACCGCGCTCTCGCTCACCTCGTCCGCGCTCGGCAGCTACCTCAGCGCGCTGCTCGTGTCCGTCGTCACCGCCGTCACCACCAGGAACGGCGGCCTCGGCTGGATCCCCGACAACCTCAACCGGGGGCACCTCGACTACTTCTTCTGGCTGCTCTCCGTGCTCAGTGTCATCAACTTCGTCGTCTACCTCTGGATTGCAAAGTGGTACAGGTACAAGCAGGCAACCGATACAGGTTATGAACTTAGCAGTGTATAGCTAGACGATGCAAGCAAGCTAGTGAAGCCACCCTCGTATGTGTTTGGTCTTTTTTTTTTATTTACTTCATTCATTCAGGTTCACAGCAGTAGTAAGTTAACGACTTTTGCTATTTATATGTTAATTTTTTTTCTTGAATGTTATTTATCTGTTAATTAGATTTTCTATACGTTTGACTGTGCTTTAGAATGTGCTACAACTATCAACTAATGTATAAACGATCTGACACTTGACCACGTAAAACCTATCCATACATAACTAGGCACTCCCTAAATTAATTAATTACTACTAGCTAGTACTTCTGTACCTCACTAGCTTCAAGCTTTCTTCTTTGCAAGGGCACCTAATTGCAAGACACGTCGGTAATTTCATCCCTAAACCAAGCGAGCTGAGAGAGATAATTCCCTACGAGTCAAAATCCCCCAATCATTCTCAATCCCCTTGGTTTGGTGATGAAACGAACAAGACTTTTAGTGGCTTTCTGTTCCTTGTAATGGAACATGCTTACTCCTACTCATCATGACATTGGCGGAGCTAGAGGGGCAGGGGCAGTTCATACATTTGTGAATTATATAAATAATAATGAATACTGTCAATTGGTCTACGGTCGGATTTAAGGGTATTCTCAGAAATACCTAACTATTTTAGTACTCGTGTATGTATATTTGTGTATATACTTATATATACATAAATGCTAGTATTTTCATACATTTTAGCCCCAAACAGGTAAAAGAACTGGCCTTCAATTAGAAGTCTAGATTCTAGAAAGAAAATATTGGTTTCAACCTATGAATTCGATTTTTTTTTTTTTTTTTTTTTTTTTTTAGTTCTATTGGCACTATATTTTAAGCCTACGAATTTGTTAATGATTTGGAAGTGGGAATATACCAAGTTTTAAATTCTCGCTCCGCCACTACTAGTCATCGAAATTCTCAAAAAAAAAAAATGTTGAAGTCCAACTGATCTCATTGGCAAGCCTTAGCTCCATCCTCATGGGTGTTCACGTATCCATGTATTTATTTCAAAAGGCAGCATTAAGAATAATTATTGACTGTATAAATAGTGTGTTGACACGAAACCGGGGTTTCGCACCGACACACCGGGAGGGCCTTGAAGCCCACGAAGATCGCGATCGACCTTGTAGCAGCGAGCACCGCAGCGTGGCCGCCCTAACCGATCTAGGGATCGGTAGGGGTGACGTAGAGCTCGGTGACGGCTGAGAGAACCTCCGAACGCACCTCCTGGAAGACCCGTCGGGAGGACGCACGCGAGGGGTGCTCTAGGACCAGCGTGGCCGCCTAGAACGCCGACGAAGAACGCCGAGTTCGCCGCCGAACAGCAGGATAGAGGGGTTGAAGGAAGAAGATGACCTACAAACGGGACAGGAGATAGATTGGTTGTCGATTGGATGTAGATGGGATCAAATCGGCCATGAACCTCTTATTATATAGAGGAGGGTGGTCTTATCCTTTTAGGAAAATGTCCAAAACGTTCCCAAACATCAGGACTCTCCAAAAACCAACACGAAATAAAATCGGTTCGGAATTAGGAAAATCTCGGGCACAGATCGCGAACAGCGCCGGACGCCCGAAATAGCAGCGCCGGACACGCCAGGCGCGCGCGGGACGCGTCCGAGAGCCATGCAATCGGACCATATTTTTGAACAGCGCCGACGCGGTCTAGAGAAGCATGCAATCGGACCATATTTTTTTTGAACGGCGCCGGACGCGCGCCGGACGCCAGCATGCATGCATGCGCGGACGCCGCCGGATGCATCCGGGCTGCGCATGCGACCGTCGCCCGACGCATCGACGCATCATGCGCTCATGCGCTGGCAATGCCAGGCGTCCGTAGCAGGTGAATTTTTCTCCTCCGCCGATTTTCTTCAAGTGCATGCTCCTTTTACTATTTTAGGACACTTTGACACGCCTGGTTCACATAAAATGGTGTTGTCCATGCATAAACAATGACCACTTGTTCTCTTTATACTTTGCCCATTCTAAATTTAGCATAGAACTAATTTGGGTGTCAACATATGCCCCCCCTGTTTTCAGGCGAGAGGTGCACGAACCTGAAAACAAAACAAAGAAAACCAAACAACACGAATGCCCATCGTATCGGTTGTCCGATGACTAAGGGCGATACTATGTATCGGCCATTTTTGTTCTAAGGGCGATGCATGCATCGCCATTGTTTGGAGAGCACTAGGCCTCTTGCCAAACACTAGGGAAATATTTTTTCAGATACCTCCCATTAATCGCCTTTGTTTGACGTTCTCCACTCATTGACTCAAGCACATAAGAGTTCCCCGAATATTACTTTGACCACCTTGAAAGGACCTTTCCAATTGGGTGACCACTTGCCAAATTGATTGCTCTTCGACCCTATCGGTAATATAGTTTGCCAAACTAAGTCACCGATTTGGAACGATTTGTTGTTGACTTTCTTATTGTAAGCTCTTGCAACACGGGCTTTGTCTTTCTCAATCTCCTTTAGAGCTTGTATTCGCTTGTCGGTTACCTCATCGATGTTGTCCATCATCAAATCATGATACATAGTAGGAGATAGATCATTTTGCTTAGCAAATCTATATGCATCCAAATTTACCTCAACAGGTAACACCGACTCTTGACCATACACTAGCTCATAAGGAGTGACTTTAGTTGCACCATGCCACGATATGCGATGAGCCCACAAAGCTTCTGACAAGACCTCATGACACCTTCTTGGATGTTCCTCTATTTTCTTCTTAATAAGCTTGATCAAAGTCTTGTTAGTTGATTCCGCTTGACCATTGGCTTGAGCATAATATGGAGATGAATTAAGCATCTTGATCTTATATGATTCGGCAAAATCCTTCACTTCCTTCGCCATAAATGACGTCCCTTGATCCGTAGAGTTAATGTTTGAGGAATGCCGAACCTATGAATGATGTGCTCGGTGATGAACTCAATTACCTACTTGTGTGTCATGTTCTTCAATGGAACTACTTCCGACCATTTAGTGAAGTAGTCGGTAGCAACCAAGACGAACTTATGCCCCTTCGAAGATGGAGGATGAATCGACCGATAAAGTCCAACCCCCAACCACGGAAAGGCCACGGTTTTGATGATAGGATGAAGCATAGCAACCGGCACTAGCTGAATATTCCCAAACCGTTGACACTCTTCACATCCTCTCGTAGTAGCGAAAACAATCGGCAATCATAGTAGGCCAATAAAAACCAGCCCGTCTCAACAACCACTTCATCTTCGGAGCCGATTGATGCGTACCACAAATGCCTTCATGTACTTCTCCCATCGCCACTTTTGCTTGATCAGCCCCTAGACACTTTAGCAACAAGTCTTCGACAGTCCTCCTATAAAGCTCACCATTATGCAATGTGTACTTGAAAGCAAGCCGCCGAATATTCTTGTCAACTTTAGCACTAGGATCCTGCAAAAAGACAAGAGAGGAGTTCTCCAATCCTCTAAATCGGTGCTACCATTGTCCAAAACAGAAATAGACCGATTTAAAAGAACTTTACATTGTTGTCCCAAATCATTAGTAACATCGGTTTGTCCAATTAACTTTGGTTGAACCGAATTTTTACTAGAATCAAAACAAGCAAACTTTCATGCATCGGCAATTGTTGTAAATGAAAATACTTATCTCTTACCTCAAAGCCGGATGCACATTGAGGAAGCAAGTTTGCTCTTTGCACGTATTTCTCATGCAATTGATCCTCTTCCTTGATATAACCGGAAGCACGTTGAGCATAGAAATTAGCCTTATGATTTTCTTCTCTTGGAATATGCCGAATTTTAAATTCGGCAAATTTACCAATTAAATCAAGGCACATATCGAGGCGAGCACGAAGTGATCCATCCAAACGTTGACATTCACCGGAAACTTGTTGCACCACAAGCAATGAATCACCAAATGCTTCAACATGTTCAACCCCAATAGCTTCTAACATGATCAACCCGAATAAGAGAGCTTCATATTCGGTTTGATTGTTAGTACATGGAAAACTCAATCGGCTTGACATAGGAAATTCAGTACCACAAGAATTAACAAGAACAATTCCCATGCGGCACCGTCTTTTGCAAACCGATCCATCAAAATATAAACGCCAAGGGGCAGAAGTAATGTAATCCACCTCATAATCAAGACTTATACCATGCCCAACAATAAAATCAGCAAGAACTTGACCCTTTAAAATTCTCAATGGTTCAAAAGTCAAGTCATATTCAATCAAAGTGTATGCCCATTTGCCTACCCTTCCGTAAAAAGGATTGGCCGAAACAACATATGTTTGATTACATTGGCCTGACATGCTACCACACATGTGCTTGACAAAAGATAGTGTCTCATCTTGGAACAAGCAAAATATAGTGATAAGCATAATTTCTCAATATGGGCATACCTTGTCTCGGGATCAAGAAGACGGCGACCAAGATAAGCAACAACGTACTCCTTTCCTTCATCTTCTTGAGTAAGAACAGCCCCAATCATCTTCTCTTCGGCGGCGATATACAATCGGAAAGGTACACCCCTTCTAGGCGCCAAGAACCGGTGGTGAGGACAAATATTCCTTTATCTTGTCAAATGCATATTGTTGGCTTGCGCCCCCAGGCAAAATCAGCTTCATTCTTCAACTTAAGTATGGGGGTGAAAGGAATAATCTTTCCGGACAAGTTAGCAATAAACCTTCTCAAGTAGTTCACTTTACCTAAGAACTTTTGCAAATCCTTTTTGCATTGAGGTGCTTGAACTGCCTTGATCTTTTCTATCCTCTTAGAATCAATCTCTATGCCTTTATCATGAATAATAAACCCAAGAAACTTCCCAAATGACACTCCAAAGGTACATTTGAGTGGATTCATCTTCAACCCATAGTGGCGCATCCTCTCAAAAAGCAAGACGTAAATCGGCTAAATGAGGATCATGTGAAGCCGATTTAATCACCACATCATCAATATACACCTCCATAATCACACCAATGAGATCATGAAAGATAAGATTCATAGCACGTTGATAGGTGGCGCCTGCATTCTTGAGGCCAAAAGTCATAACAATCCACTCAAACAAACCAACAAATCCGGGATAAATAAAAACAGTCTTGGAGGTATTTTCTTCAGCCATAAATATTTGATTATATCCAGCATTACCATCAAGAAAGCTAATAACCTTGTGCCCCGAAGCATAATTGATTAACATGTCGGCAATAGGCATAGGATATTCATCTTTGGGAGTGGCTCTATTTAAATCTCTGAAATCAATGCACACTCTAATCTTCCCGGTGTCCTTCTCAACCGGCACAATGTTAGAGACCCACTCCGCATACCTGCATGGACGGATAAAATCTGCCTTAAGCAACCGATCAATCTCCTCCTTGATTCCGTCGTTGATGGCCGAATTGAAGCGTCTTGGCGGTTGCTTGTAAGGCCTAAATCCTTTCTTGATGGGAAGCCGATGCTCAACAAGATTTAGGCTTAACCTAGGCATCTTTGTGTAGTCCCATGCAAAACAATCAACATATTCCTTGAGAAGCGCGATTAATTTAGCTTTATAATCGGCATCCAAGTTTTGGTTTACAAATGTCGGCCTTGGCACTGAACCATCCCCAATGTCAACTTGTTCCAAAGGATCGGCCAACGTGAAACCTTGGCCCAACTTATTGAGCTCATCAAAGTCATCGATAGCTTCACAAGAATCAGTCTTTTCAGTCTGATAGTTTTCAAGTCTATGCTTTAACCATTGAAGTTTGTCTTCCATTGAGAAACAATGTTTACAATATAATATTGAGCCGATTATCCGTCGGATTCAATGTTACAGGCACAAATCCACGCTCATCATAGCTAATGTACTGATAGTTGGATAAGTCTCTACCTGAAAGACAAGCAAACCCAGAACTCTCAAGCGAGGCATCGGTTGTGGAGATCTCAACCGAATTATCCGCATGAACAATCTCTATGGCATCTCCCACCCATTGGATGAGGAATTGGTGCAAACTAGAAGGAACACAAGGATTGGCATGAATCCAATCACGACCAAGGATAAGATCATAGCTACCTTCCACGTCGGCGATGAAGAAAGCCATAGCCATGGTCTTGCTACCAACGGTTAACTCAACGTTGGCGATGCCCTTTGAAGGAATTGGCGCGCCTCCTCCTACACCGGTGATGGTCATGTTGGTTTGAATTAGCTTCTCCTCTTTGCCACCAAGCTTCTTGAATAATGAATAGGGTAAAAGATTGACAATTGCGCCACTATCCACTAACATCTTCCGGACTGGTTTCCCATTAATATGTCCGCTCACATGCAATGGCTTGAGTGTCTGACGGGCACAGCAGGTTTCTTGAAAATAGCATCTTGCACCCCAAAGGCAAACTCCGCAGCGGCAACCTCATCATCTCCCCTGTCCGATCACATAATAATCGGCGGAGAGAAAGATGGTGTTCATCTCAGCGCGTGACGGCAAAGGCTCATAGTCCACCAACTCTTCATCCTCAGCTGGCATTTCAAGGCCAAACAAGGCGGAGACGGTGGTAGCAAAGTCCTCGGGCGCACCTGCAGACACATCAGAAACAACAGAATTCGGTTCAACCGACTCGGAAGTCGGTAAATCCGAAGTTTGGGCATTAGCAGCCCCGTCAACCGACTTGGTTGACTTATCAACTTGCTCATTCAACTTGGCTGTCCCTTCTGCTAGAAGTGCCAAAAGATCAACATTTGGTTTAGGCACCTCTTCCACGTGCTTGGGCGGCTGCTCTTGAACTACAACCGACTCGACCGATTTAGCAATCGGTTGAGACGTTGTTGGTAAAAGTTATCCTACGAGAATTATTTATAAATTTGTATAGTCTGCAAAGAAACGATGAGCACTTCACCCAGGTGTGGGTTTTAAATATCGAATCCACGGGGAGAATGGTGTGAGAATAATGAGACAAAACTAATCCCTGAGATAATAGGAAGGAACGGGAGTTCAGATAAAAGGTGAGAAGAATTCTATGGCTGTCTAGTTTATACTCTTATAAGGCTTAGAGATATTCCTTAATGGGGACGTACTCAAAGGAAAGTAAGAGCGAAACTTACTATTCCCCCAGCAACTATGTCCTACGTGTCCTATCTTACGGGAAGTGGAATCCAAAGGAAATCAATAGTACTATCACTACCACGATCTACCACGCTCCGGCAAGTAGGGTGTATTTATGAGTTATCTAGTCTAAACACCACGTTTACACTAGGGGTAACAACTTCAATTCAAGAGCGACAAGAATCAAAGTACTCTAATGAGTCATAAACCGAAAGAAATATAAATAAGTGAACTTACTCAAATATAAGGTTGATCCACCAAAGAAGTCTCAAGATCAAGTGCAATGAAGCCTTTGATCCTAGAGGTACAAGCGTAGAGAGTCACCCGGCGGATCCGGTACTTCTCCTTACTTCTCCTCAACTCTACTTCTTATCTCTCAAGAACAGATCTAGAACTCTAATCAAGTTCTTTGATCTATCTCTCAACTTTCTACTAATCTCTCTCAACTTGATCTAGCTCTTCTAATTAGAGAGGTATGGCTCTAGCTATGATCAAAGCTGAGTATGATGAATAATGATTTTCATGCCTAAGGCCAGAGGTAGGACCCTTCTTATATAGTCCTGGTGGATGAATACTGGCCCTTGGATCAAACCGACTTCAACAACGGCTTAGATACATCCTCAAAGTCGGTTAGAAACCGACCTAGGAAGATGAGGCCGACAGGTGGTACCCACTGGCGGCCGGCCCCACTGAAAGCCGTGGCCGCCAAAGGGCTAGGGGGGGGCCCACTGTCGGTCTTTCCCCGGTGTCTTCGGTGTCTTCTAGAATGTTTTAGTTCACTTTTCGGATCAAAATTCTTCTCTGGTAAATCTCCTTATTGTTTGGGGGTTTCTCTCAGTTTTTCGGCATTTTCCTGTTAAGTCCCCTGAAAAGATATAAATCACCAAAACTCGTGAAATTTTGTCGAAGATAACACCTATTCTATGCATTTTATTCTTTTTTATATCCTTATTATATGTTTAGTTGACACATAAAAACATGGCTTAAGAGGTGTCAACAAGCTCCCCCACACTTAGGCTTTTACTCGTCTCGATAAAAGGATGGTTATAACAAAGCTGTAAGACAAGTAAAGCAAGCATAGAATAAACTTATAATTGCACTTTTATTTTATTATTCTTATTTTACCAAGAACTTTAAGTAATTGAGAAACAAGACAGTTGATATCGAGTACTTTATTCCTTCAATCAATTCAAATTTGGAGTTTTTGCAATGATTTTTGAAAAGAAACATAGCTTACTTTATTCATCTGTGATACTCTCAAATCACTCAATAATATATATATATATAGAGTATTTTTGGATCCTCACAGCATATAAATAAAATATATATACTTCTAATAAAGCGTATCTGGAGTTTCGTGTTTGTTAAAGATATAACATATTTACCTTGCATGTATCTGCAATGTCAAAAATGGATCCAAGAAAAGACATTTTCTATGATCAAGATGTGCATGTGTGTGCTAATTCTACTATGCTCTCTTTTTTTTCTTTTTTTTTCTTCTCTTTTTTGAAATAAATATTTTTGTAAACAAGGTCATGGGCTATCTTTATTTTCTTTTTTCTAGAGAGGTGGGCTCTGCTGGCCCTAGACTTTTGTCTGCATTATTTCCTCTCTTATAAAGATGTGGGTTCTATTTGACCCTCGGACACTTGTCTATTTTTTATCTTTATTTTTTTTTAGAGATGTGGGCTCTACTAAGCCCTCGAACACTTGTTAATTTTTCATCTCTTTTTAGGGAGGTAGGCTCTACTCGCCCGTAGGACTTTTGTCCATTTTTCATCTCCCTTTTTCTTTTCTTTTCTCTTCTCTTTTTTTTTTATTATTATTTTTGCATAGCCCATGCCTTGCTGTACAAAAATTATTTATTTATTTTTTAGAGAGATCAATAACTGGAGCATATATAAAAAAAAACAAGTGTAATGCGTGTTCTTGATCTTTAGACAAGTCTCTCAACTTGGGTCACGAATTTTGATAAAGCTCAACACAAAGCAAATAGCTTACTTCTGGTTTAATATTCATAGCATGGCTTTAATAGGATATAACATTTTTCACAGAGATGAAGTAAAGCTATTAATTTTAATATTTTTGAAATAAATTCTCTAGCGTAAAAAGACATCAAGAATTAAGCTCTCATCAAACTTCTATCTCAAATTTCACAACAACTTAAACAACTTGGATTTTTTAACAAATTATTCTCTCAAAGAAAAATTTATTCTAACCATGAAAAAAGTATTATGTGAATTTATTTAGAACAAAGCATATCAATTTATTTCATTCTCCTTTATTATTTATCATATCAGCAAAAAGGTTCAAACCGACGGTAACGTAAGTCAAAATATGAACTAAAAGCAAAGTTCGTAGATCATACCGAGGGGTGAAGAAATCAAGACGAGGGAGGAGGCGACCGCTGCGGTCGCCATGGATCACTCGGGCGCCGCCGAGCCTTGCCGCTTCCTTGGCCCGAGTTTCGTCGTGTTGGATCATCGCTACGTGTTTATTGTTTTGCTTCGCTTTTCGTTCGGTTTCGTTGTTCTTGTTGCTCGTCTTGTCTCCTCCACACTATCCTTTTATTAACCTTTATTCAAAAACATGGTGGAGACAAGAAAAACATATACAAAAATATAGAAAATAATAACTGAGATAATGGGTCAACAATTTATTATAAGCAAGAGCACTCTTTATTTATTCAACCAAATATAGTATAGACTCAAACAAACTTGACTCGACGACATCGACTCAAAACTCTAATTTAAATTTAAAGTAAAATTGACTCAATAACTAACTGGATAGCTGACTCGACAAGTGCTCTTATAATCTCAAGCGTATTACATATCCTTAGTAAGCTTATTCAGGATACGCTCAAGAACTCCCAACTTCTCGAGTATTATTGAATTCTTCTTCTCCAGAACATCTAAACGTCTAGAGATGTAGCTAAGCTCACGTCTTGCCGCCATCAGGTTCTGTGTAAGCAACTGTCCAGGTGTAAACTTTGAATTCGGGAGTGGTGCATTAACCGCAACCAATGGCTTTGGTTTATACGGGACTATAGCCATGGAGTTGGACAAATTGGTTGTTGCCTTGACCGGATCGTAGACCACCATACGTGTTTCAGAGTTTGTCATGATGAAAATAGGAGGTGCTGGTCGTCGGTCTTAAGGAAGGATTGAATGAGATGAGATTAGAGGATCAGATGAGACTTGTTTATATAGGCAGAGGTGTATAGGATAGGAGAGTAAGGCTCACAAGTATGGTCCTATGTAAATGACTCCCGAATGTTCGTCATTACAATGGGCAGACTCTAGAATATTCTTGGGCAGAAAATGAAGGAGAGGAGGGACAGAGGCCTGGCGAGAGGAGGGACGAGGCTGGCGGTCGCCCAAATGCCCAAATGGGCCAAACGCCCGGTGCCACTGTTGCACTGTGTCATGCCCCTTTTCCTACGGCCTAATATCTATATTCTAATTGTAATGCTTATACTTCTGGCCCACAAAAACAAGTTCTACGAAAATTAATTCTTTTGGGTTGGATAAATTATAAAGCCTATTTCATCTAATTCATTTAATTTATTTATTTCATCGGGCTTATCGGGTTCATAGAAAATTTTAAGACGTTGGCCATTTACCTTGAATAACTTACCTTCGAGTCTTGAAGAGTGATTGCTCCATGTGATGATGAATTCACTACCTTGAAAGGTCCTTCCCACTTGCTCAAAGTTTTCCATGCCCGAATAATTTTACCCTAGAATTAAAGAGTAATACCTGATCTCCTGGAGTGAAAGTCTTTATCTTAATCTTCTTATCATGCCATCTCTTGGTTCTTTCTTTATAAATCTTAGCATTATGATAAGCTTTCTCTCTCCATTCCTCCAATTCCGATAATTGCATCTTCCTCTGAACTCCCCAAGCATCAAGATTCATATTCCATCTCTTGATTGCCCAGTGAGCTTTGAACTCAAGCTCTGAGGCAAATGACAGGTCTTTCCATAGACAAGTTGATAAGGTGTCATTCCAATTGGTGTCTTGTATGTTTGTCTGTATGCCCACAGTGCTTCCGGAAGTCTATCCTTCCATTTAGTTCCCATTTCTTCTACTGTCTTCTGTAAAATATTCTTGATCTGTTTATTTGAAGTCTCTGCTTGCCCACTTGTTTGAGGGTGGTAAGCTGTAGCAATATTGTGACGAACTCCATGTTTCAATAAATATTGTCGAAATCTTCTATCAATGAAGTGGCTTCCTCCGTCACTAATTACCATTCGAGGTACTCCAAATCTTGGGAATATAGTTTCTTCAAACATCTTGATTGAACTTCTACCATTTGTATTTTTGCATGACAAAGCTTCTACCCATTTTGAAACATAATCCACTGCTACTAGGATATATTCATAATTTCCAGATTTTGGGAATGGTCCCATGTAATCAATTCCCCAGACATCAAAGAGCTCTATCTGGAGATTGGTTGTTAGAGGCATAGCATCTCTTGCATTTATATTTTCGTGCCTCTGACAAGCTCCACATCTTCGGATAAAATCTTTTGTGTCTTGATACATGGTTGGCCAGAAAAATCCTGCTTGCCAAATCTTTGCATGTGTTCTGAATGCCCCATAATGACCTCCATATGGTGATGAGTGACATCTTTCAATAATTTGAAGTCCTTCTTCTGTTGGCACACATCTTCTGAGTAGCCCATCAGAGCATACTCAAAGAGATATGGATCATCCCATAAGTGGTGACGACTTTCATATATAAAGCTTCTTCTTATCAACCCTTGGTGCTACATATCCTGCAACCATAAAATTAACAAGATCTGCATACCGGGGATCGGTATGGGTTATCCGATAAAACATATCGCCCCCGAAAGTGAGTCATTAATAGGCAATTCATTTGGTTTTTCAAAATGCATTCTTGATAAATGATCAGCAACAGAATTTTCTACTCCTTTCTTATCTTTAATTTCTATATCAAACTCTTGGAGTAACAAAATCCATCTTATCAAACGTGGTTTAGCATCTTTCTTGGTGAGCAAATATTTCAAAGCAGCATGATCAGTGTAAACAATCACTTTAGCTCCTACCAAATAAGATCTAAACTTATCTATAGCATAAACAACCGCTAGCAACTCTTTTTCTGTAGTAGCATAATTAAGTTGTGGTCCTAGGTCAAAGTTTTACTAGCATAAGCAATAGCATGATGTTTCTTGTCTTTAGTTTGCCCTAACACTGCCCCCCAAAGATAATCAATCGGCATCACACATAATTTCAAAAGGCAAAAAGACCAATCGGGGGTTGAATAATTGGTGCGAAAACAAGAGCCTTTTTTTTTTCAACTTTCAAAAGCTTTAAGACAAGCATCATCAAAAACAAAGGGAGCATCTTTGGCTAACAAGCTGGTAAGTGGTCTAGCAATATGTGAAAAATCTTTTATAAATCTACGATAGAAACCAAAGATGGCCTAGAAAACTTCGTATCCCTTTAATATTCACGGGGGAGGTAACGTTCTATAACTTCTATTTTTGCCTTATCAACCTCTATTCCCCTTTCTGAAATCAAATGACCAAGCACTATTCCTTCTCTAACCATAAAATGACATTTTTCCCAATTAAGGACTAAGTGCTTTTTCCTCACATCTTTGCAAAACTCTGTCTAAGTTTTCTAGACAATCATCAAAAAGTTTTTCCATAAACAGAAAAATCATCCATGAAAACTTCCATAATCTCTTCAATCATTTCAGAAAATATAGACATCATACATCTTTGAAAAGAAGCAGGTGCATTACATAACCCAAAAAAGACATTCTTCCATAAGCATAAGTTCCATATGGGCATGTAAAAGTGGTTTTGCTTTGATCATTAGGATGGATTGGGATTTGGTGATACCCGGAATATCCATCAAGGAAACAAAAGTAAGAATGTTTTGCCAATCGTTCTAACATTTCATCAATGAAAGGCAATGGAAAATAATCTTTCCTTGTGGCTTTATTTAGTTTTCTATAATCTATGCACATTCTCCATCCTGTAACGGTTCTTTGAGGAATTAATTCATTTTAGCATTCTTAACAACCATCATGCCTCCTTTCTTAGGCACAACTTGTGCAGGGGCTTACCCACTTGCTATGTGGCACGTGATATATAATCCCTATCCGTGTAATAACTTAAGAACTTCCTTCTTAACTACATCTCTCATCGCATTATTGAGTCTTCTCTCGAGGTTTTATAGATGGGGGTATATCTGGATCTGTAGGGAATACGATGAGTGCAGAGAGCAAGACTAATTCCTTTTAAATCATCGAGTCGCGTAGCCTAAAATTTGGCGATGATTTTTCTAAGACGATTATCGACCTAAGAGTCTGTTCGGTGTAAGTTTATCATTTATGATCACTTTGGAGACTACGGATCTTGATTTAGGAAAGCATAAGTGAGGCCTGTGGTAAAGGTTTAAGTTCAATTGGAGGTCTAAGTGGGTTCTCAAATTCATCTAGAGGTTCTCAAGTAGTAGGATTTTCATCCTCTTCTTCAATAAAAAATTAAATCATCTTCTTGATTGGACTCCACAAAATATTCTACGGTGGCCTCTTTAACTTCCTCCATAGGATCTGGTTCGGACAAGATTCAGATTTAGCATGAATAGCTTGGACTATAGGTAATGAGAATTGAAGATCGTCTAGTTGAAAATCTAAATCTACGGGTTGTCCTTTAAAAGTAAGTCTTTCTATTGGTTGTCCTATCGGCGAGGTCAAATTCCATAATATCAAAGATATAGAAGCTAAGATGTATCATGATGTTATTAACCTTGATTGGTAAGATATAAAAGAATTCCTGAACTTTGAATAACTTGTCTGAAGGTTTTAGTAATAATTGTGTAGTGGGACTTAATGGCATATTTTTGAGAAGATCATGAGCAAATGATAATGCCATGATGTTTATTCCCACAATAGGATTGTAAAGAGCATTGAAGGGATCTTTATCAATTTGGCAACGAATAGGTACGAAGGTGAATCCAAACGGATCACATCGGAGGAAAACTCGATTCTTACGTCCATTAAGCTACTTATGATTGAGACAAGTTCTTTTGTAGTTCCTTTTAAATGTGTCAAATCGGAAGAGTCTAAAGGATAAGATTGTGATGTTCTAGTCTTCTGAGATGTAAATCGATATTTCGAGGTATTTCCATAATCAGTAAAGAGATCATCCTCGATATCAAGTAAGAAATCGAGAGATTGAAGTAACCTCTCGTTCTTCTAAAGGTTACTGGATTAGCTTTGGGATTTGTAGAGAATTTGGAATTGAATTAGGTTCAGCTAATGTTTCTTCTTCTATTATTTCTTTTATTTTTAAAGATTTCCCTACGGTTGGATCATCCTATTTGTTCTCCACTATTTTATTTAGGATAGCAATGCATTCGGGGGTGAAAGATGAATGAAAGATCCATTCGCGAAGTATTCGGATATTTTCTAGATTTTCTATTCGGACCAATATAGAAGTGTTGAATTAGAACATGGTGCGGTATGGCGAGATTAGGTCCAGATTTGGAAAGAAGATCATATCGTTCCCAATAGGTACTCAAAGATTCATCATAATTTTGTTTAGAGGATAGGATTGAGAGCCTAAAGTTAACTAGTTTTGACATGGGAAAGAAATAAGCACAAAATTCATTTAAGCAAGTTTCCCAATTGCCGACCATTCTTTCTCTATTTTTTTATTGTACCATTGGCGAGCTTTTCCTTTCAAAGAGAATGGAAAGAGCATCCAAAGGATTGTTTCAGGGACATGCCTTCAATATGGAGGCATTTACATGTCTCCTCAAAAGTTTGGATATGAATAAAAAAGGATTTTTAGTCTAATTCTCCTGAGAAAGTATGGTTTTGGACCATCTCTATCAACCTGGGGCGAAACTCATAAGATCTAGCTTGGTTTAGATGATAGCACAGGTCTACAAGCTTGCCCATTGGGTGCCAAATTTTTGTAAAGAGGATATTATCCATTTGGATAGGAATTTTGAAAAAAGATAAAGATAAGATAAAAAGAAAAATCTAAACTAATGATATGATACAAGATTTAGTTTAGCTCGGATAATCGGCAAACCGTTCTCCCCAGCGCAACGCCGAAAATGCTTGTTGGTAAAAAGTTATCCTACAGAATTATTTATAAATTTGTATAGTCTGCAGCGAACGAAACGATGAGCACTTCACCCGGTGTGGGTTTTAAATATCGAATCCACGGGGAGAATGGTGTGAGAATAATGAGACAAAACTAATCCCCGAGATAATAGGAAGGAACAGGGAGTTCGATAAAAGGTGAGAAAATTCTATGGCTGTCTAGTTTATACTCTTATAAGGCTTAGAGATATTCCTTAATGAGGACGTACTCACACTACAAAGAATGGTGCTTTACATGACGACTGCTTTGGTCACGGATGATCGAAAATATGTCACGATTAACTTGCCATGACGATCACGAAATCCGTCATGTATCTCGCGTCATAAATTTGTTGGATCAATTGTAGCTGTCCGCAGTTGGCATTTGTATTCGTCATGAATTAGTTGTCCGACTCCTATAGCCACCATATCAAGCCCGGATCCAATCGTAGAACGTCACGGATTAGTGCCTAATCATCACAACATTGCTACAAATTTGTTTTTCATAACAAATCAATGCCAAATCATCACAACATTGCTACAAACACTTTGCTCATCATTTTTATTGAAACATGTAACATTCGTTTGTGTACAGAGGAAATACTAAAACAATAACCAAGCTACACTCAAGTTCCTACAAAACTAAGATGTTGGCTTGTACACAACTCCTGACTCATTCGGACAATTAACACTAACAAGACTAGCCACCATGAGCACCGTGATCCTCCCCTTCCTTAATTTAGAGATAGCCTCATCAAATGCCTGAAAAGAATACTTGATCATGAATAATTTAGAGAAGCAATAACTTAACAAAGAGATTACTACATGTCCTTTAAATTGTAGTACCTCTAAGGCTGAAAACGACATGATACATTTGATATCTTTTCAATGTAGCTACCCGCCCCAAGTATACAATTGTTTGCTCTGCCACAATCACACATAGAAAAATACCTACAGGCGGTACAAATCCCAAAGTAACTTCCTTTAGTACACAAATCCATATATGACAATCAAGCATTCAGATTCAGTAATTCCCACTCTGTTTGTGAGGGCGAGTACTGATTTGCTCACTAACCACTAATTCCACACTCAATTGAATTGAGAAATTTGAGAGGGCATACCTGTGTTGGTCCCGGAGTCTGGCGCTGAGTACCACGATGCCCTCATAGCGAACCCATAGAAGATCCACCGCCGTTTCTCCTCGAAGCGCCGCATTGCTCTAGCTTAGACGCGCCGCCTGACATGGAGAGGGTGGAGCGAGATGGAGAGGGGAGAAAATGAGGGAGGGGAAGGGAGCCACCGATGTGCCCGACTTCTTGATCCGAGCCGCGCGCCGTCGAGGGATAGGGGGACGGGGGAGAGAGCTCACCATACCTGCGGCCGGATCTGGTGAAGAGGGAGGAAAGGAGGAGGGAGCCGCCGGATCTGCTCGCCCCACGCTCGTGGCGCGCGCCGCCTAGGGAGAGGGAAGGATCTCGCCCGTGCCGACCCGCCCCGCCATCAAGGTCAAGGGGTAGTGGAGGAGGCGTGCGGCATGGATGAGAGGCCCGGGAGCCGGTCGAGGCCGGGGAGACACCGCCGGGAGATCTACCGTCGGCCGCCGCCACTGCTAGAATCGTGCGTGTCTTCTCCCCTGTTCCCTCCCTTCTGTTGGGTGCGTGTGTGAGCGGGGCTGGGTGCGTGTGTGAGCTGGGGGTGGCCGGCTGGGTGCGTGTGTTGGGGTTGTATGCGTGAGTTGGCTGGATACCTAGGCCTTGTGCGTGAGGGTTACCGGGGTATTGGTCCAATAAAAGAAAACAAACGTACTTATTTAGCTCCAATCTGTATAAACCCGTGAATATCAATGTATTTAACACTTTTTTTTTGAGAATAATGTATTTAACACTTATGTACGGTTCATTTCATTTAATTTAAGCCACCACTTGGAATTAATGAGAGGTATAAATTACACCCAAGATTTGTGACTATTATACTTATCTAACATTACATTATTTAATTATTCACCACGGATTTTTATTCGAAAAAAGAACATTTGCTTGCTAGGGAATACTCAATCTTGCATCGTTTACATGGCAATATGATCTATATCATAGTTGTATCACCCTTGGAATAAATCGTCATAGATAGTATAATTCTATGATGGTTTTAGAGAACGTCACCAAAAAACGTCATCTAAAGCACCATTTCTTGTAGTGTCAAAGGAAAGTAAGGGCGAAACTTACTATTCCCCAAAGAACTATGTCCCACGTGTCCTATCTTACGGGAAGTGGAATCCAAAGGAAATCAATAATACTTGTCACTACCATGATCTACCACGCTCCGGCAAGTAGGGTGTATTTATGAGTTATCTAGTCTAAACACCACGTTTACACTAGGGGTAACAACTTCAATTCAAGAGCGACAAGAATCAAAGTACTCTAATGAGTCATAAACCCGAAAAGAAATATAAATAAGTGAACTTACTCAAATATAAGGTTGATCCACCAAAGAAGTCTCAAGATCAAGTGCAATGAAGCCTTTGATCCCAGAGGTACAAGCGTAGACAGTCACCGCAGATCCGGTACTTCTCCTTACTTCTCCTCAACTCTACTTCTTATCTCTCAAGAACAGATCTAGAACTCTAATCAAGTTCTTTGATCTATCTCTCAACTTTCTACTAATCTCTCTCAACTTGATCTAGCTCTTCTAATTAGAGAGGTATGGTTCTAGCTATGATCAAAGCCGAGTATGATGAATAATGATTTTCATGCCTAAGGCCGGGTAGGACCCTCCTTATATAGTCCTCGGTGGATGAATATCGGCCCTTGGATCAAAACCGACTTCAACAACGGCTTAGATACATCCTCAAAGTCGGTTAGAAACTGACCTAGGAAGATGAGGCCGCCGGTGGTACCCACCTGGCGGTCGGCCCCACTGAAGCGCGCCCGGCTAGAGCTTGGGCCCCACTGTCAGGTCTTTCACGGTGTCTTCGGTGTCTTCTAGAATGTTTTAGTTCACTTTTTCGGATCGAAATTCTTCTCTCGGTAAATCTCCTTATTGTTTGGGGGTTTTCTCTCGGTTTTTCTGGCATTTTCCTGTTAAGTCCCCGAAAAGATATAAATCACCAAAACTTCGTGGAATTTTGTTAGTATAACACCTATTCTATGCATTTTATTCTTTTTATATCCTTATTATATGTTTAGTTGACACATAAAAAAACATGGCTTAAGAGGTGTCAACAGACGTCCTCTTGGCGGCGGCGATCATCTCGGCCTCTTTGTTCTTGATCTCTTGCACAATCTCCGTCAAGATCGGCCCTTCACCTTGTGCAAAGAGCTAAGCGCTTGAGCATCTTTTGTCTTGCTTTCATGAAGCTTCCTCTTTTTGTGTTTTATCAATATCAACCGGGCACCACTTGGGCTGTAGGAAACGAGGATCCACGAACTTCTGCTTCTTGTCTTGAGCTTCAGCTGCTTCCTCCATGGTTTGATCTTGATCATTCTTTGAAAGCTCTTGCCCCTCAATCACAATCGGTTTGTTGACATCATTGATAGGGGCTGTCATCGAACCGATAATGATGGAAGGTGGAGGAGTAGCAACGGTAGGGAGGCTTCTCAATCACCTCTATCTCCTTGGGGACGTAGACTTGCTTCATAGGTGCCTTTCCCGATTGTTGAGGCGTGAGAGCTCCGAGATGTGAGCTCTTCCTTCTTCTTCGGCGCACCGCTAGAGCTCGATTGTGGACCCAATCGGCTAAAGATGGTAGGCTTGGCCATGTTTGCAGCGCCTCCTTCCTTCATGGGACCCGAAGGATAGGGAACAAACACTCCCTTCGGTCCCCATTGTGGTGGTGGCGCCACTTGCGATAGTGGTGGCCCCCAATGAGTCATCCTTGGACGCGCAACCTGCGAAGAAGAAGCAACATTTGGAGGAGTCATAGCCACTTGTTTATTTCTCCCTTCATCACGCTTGGGAGGCGTAGACTCTCTTTTTTGGCCGATTCTTGGAATCGGCCTTTTCCTTCTTGTATTTCGCCAAAAGCCCGTCAAATTCACATAGAGGCTTGATATGCTTTTTGACCTTTGGCTCATTGGTCTTCCAAACTCCAACCTCCGGCTTTTTTGGAACGAATGTTTTTATCGTATGCACGCCGGAAGTGAGAGAACTGGAATCCTCTGGGCTAGCTGACCCGACTAAAGTAGTCGGTTCAATCGGCTTTGCTAGCGCCTGAGTTTGATCATCTTGGCCGATTGCTTCAATCGGCCTAGCTGGTCTTGTTTGCGCCGCACGACCATCTAGCCACGCTTGACGCCGCAATGCTTGCGCCGAGCGAGCCACAATGGTAAGCTTTGTCTTGCCTTCTTTAGTTTTGATTAGCCACCACTTGCCGTCCCGAATTCTTGGCAACATTCGGTGCGGGGCGAGGCTCACCAATGATCACGTTCTTGTCTTGGGTTGTAGCGGCTTGCTCGGGGCCGGATCAAGATGGTAGGAGCCTTGACCTCGGGTGTCTTGGCTTCAAGCTTCTTAGCTTCAACCACATGCACTAGAAAAGAGTTCTTGTCTAGGCGCATGTCGGTAAGACTTAATCGGCCCTCATTAAGAGCCGATTGTACCTGCAACGGAAAACATGACAATCATTAGTGGCATGGGAATAAGATTCATGATATTTGCAGAAAGCCCGCTTCTTCAACACATCTGCGAAGGCATAACATATTTAATCTTAATGTACCCGATTTTCAACAATTCATCAAATATTCGGTCACATTTAGATGTATCAAAAGTAAACTTTATTTCCTCATTCCGATTCCTATTAATCAACTTGAGAGAAGGACAAGTTACTTGTTTATTTTCCTCCGGCCACCTAATTTCAGCGACCAATACCTCTTTAGTCTCATCATCGGACGAAGAATAATCGTCCACGTGATGCACGTTGGAACGACGAGACTTATAATCATGATCTTGAGAGTCTTTTAAAGCGAGATTCAACGGCAATAACTCTCTCAAGTAAATGCGGCAATGTAGTAAACTGAATATGCTCAAGCTTATCTCTAATCTTAGGATGCAAACCATTAAAGCATATGTCTACTAAATCACGCTCGAAATCATCAAATGATAACATCGGTTTTTAATTTCTTTGCAACGCCTAATAAACTCAATGACTCACTACGACCTTGTCTAACCGATGTCAAATGAGATAATCTAGTTTCTTGGACTCCATCATAAAAGTGGGCATGAAATTTTTTCTTCTAATTGAGCCCAAGAACCAATAGTAGATGTTGGAAAAGAAGTAAACCATGAAAATGCGGTGCCGATAAGTGATAAAGGGAAATTACGACATTTCATATAATCAAAAGCACACCCTTCACCTAAGCGAGCTAGATACATGCTAACATGCTCCATGGTAGAATTATTATCATTACCACTAAATTTTTGAAAATCTGGTACCTTTCACCCGGTGGGTTTCTCATGTAATCAAAGTGTGGAGGGTACGGTTTGTTGTAGGTGCCCCTTGAGGTTTTTATTTGGACACCAAGGCTTTCCCGCAAAAGACTTATTTAAATCTTCCTTTAGCCGATTAAACGCATCGGTCATATCGGCGGGAGGAGGATTTGGAGCTGAAGTTTTGTTGCCAAAAACAAGAATTTGGCTAGGGGATTTCGGTGGGTTGGGTAACACGGTGTTGCCCCCGAATTCCTAGCGTTTATGGTTCTATTAATGGTTTGCGATTTCGGTCTTGAACATCGGCAAAACGTGACAACTTGCTTATTATTAACCGCTTCCTTAGTAGTGGAAGAATCGGCTTTATCGGCTTCCATAGGAGCCGATTGGGACGATTTCCCTCTACTATAAGCGGTGTATAATGCTTGATTCTCATAAAAATTAGAAGGCATACCAAACTCATGCTCATAATCATCAAACTTCTTCTATTCTAGGAGCTCTACCTTCTAACTTATCAAACCTAGCCATAATCATGTCTACAGCAAGCACTAAAATTTTGATCTATTTCTTTCTTATGGCCATCAAGCATAGCGGCATAATCAGCATGTTGAGGATAAGAATCATCATAGATAGGTTTTGTATTATCCCCTTACCTCAACCTGCGAGTAGATGAATCGTCGGGAAGATTGACGGTGACAGGCCTGTATGCGGCTCCATCTTGTCGCCCGCGACCCACGGCACAACTCTCCGAACGCACGTTGAGTAGATTCTATCATCTTGCATCTTGGCCTTCAATTCATCGGGAAGCGGATCAACGGAAGAGGGGTGGATGGCATTGTCGTCATGAATCTCACTAATTGAAGCACCACCGCTCTTGTTGTTGGCGGGCATGATGTTGGGGTCTTCAAATCGCAATTGACGCCTTGAGTTCCCAAATGAGTCGCCAAAAAGTGTGTTGACACGAAACCCGGGCTTCACACCAACACACCGGAGGGCCTTGGGCGCCCACGAAGGTTGCACACAACCTTGAAGCAATGAGCACCGCGGCGTGGCAGCCCAAACCGATCTAGGGATCGGTAGGGGCGCGTAAGAGCTCGGGTGATGGCTGAGAGAACCTCGAACGCACCTCCGAAGACCCCGTCGGGAGGACGACGCGTGAGGTGTGCTCTAGGACCAGCGTGGCCGCCTAGAACGCCCGACGAAGAACGCGGAGTTCACCAGCGAACAGCAACATAGAGGGGTTGAAGGAAGAAGATGACCTACAAACGGACAGGAGGTAGATTGATTGTCGATTGGATGTAGATGGGATCAAATCGGCCATGAACCCCTTTATTATATAGAGGAGAGTGGTCTTATCCTTTTTTAGGAAACCGTCCTTGGGCGTTTCAAGCCTCAAAATCCACCCAAACACAATTAGGAAAGAAATCGGTTCGGGATTGTGCGGACACGGGTCCGTCGCGATGACCGGACCGCTGCATTTGGGCCGACCGGGCGCTCCGGTCATAGCTTCGTCGAAATTCGAGAGCCACGAAATAGCATCGAAGGCATCACGATGACCGGACGCCGCAAATCGATGCATGACCGACGCCCGTCATAGCTTCCGGTCGAAATTCGAGAGCCCTGAAATAGCATCGAAGGCATCGCGATGACCTGGGCGCCGCGACGGATGCATGACCGGACTCATGCCAGCGTCGGTCGACTCGAAAATGCATGTTTAGTCTCCTCCACCAGATTTTCCAAGCCATGCATGTTTAGCTATATTTAGGACATCTTTTGACACGCATTCTTCATATAAAATAATGTCGTCCATGCATCCATTCTTTCTCTCACATTTTTCCATTCTAAAAATAGCATGGTACTATTTTGAGTGTCAACAGGTTATTTGATGTATTTCGTGCAAAGTAACAAGCAATCAGCTAGCTGGGAAATAGAGTACTCCGTATATGCTATTGTCTAGTTGACAAGTTCAACAAACGTAATTTTCAATGTCCATATTGAAAGATGCACGGGAACCTCATGCAAGTTATGAGAAATTTACAATACAAAAGTCTATATCAATCCGTGGTTTCCTACGGTTAGAATATAATTTATAGATAAGGATCGGTTATTGTTTAATATCTTTAAATAATAAAGAGTATTTGTATTCGATGAATCCGGCCTAGGTGGGGTTGGTCAGGGGCCCAATAAATTAAGGTTGCCTCTTAGACAAACTCGGGAAAAGGTCAAATCTCACTAAAAGACTAGTCCAAAAGGGGAAGGACCACTCTTACTTTTAAGGTGGCTTCCTCCTCCCAAGCTATGTAAGGTGAGATCATTCAGAGACTCACACGGTCGCCGCCCGACTATCATCAAATGATGGATCCGGCCGGTGGGGTTGCCCGAGACCCAATAAACTAAGGTTACCCGAACCCCAACAATTCTTAGGTACACGTGCTCGGGGAAAGACCCAATCTCCCTAAAAGACTAGTCCAATAGATAGAGAAAGGGTAACTCTCGCTTTTAAGATGGCTTCCTCCTCCTCCCAAGCTAAGCAAGTTAGAATTATTCAGAGGCTCACACGGTCGCCGTCTCACTACAATTGGGTCACTTGGCCCCTTTTTTTGTTGCGAGTGGCCACTTGGCCTATTAAATTGTATGTTATCTCTTTATTCATTTTCCAACACGTACAATAGGCACAATAGAAGCTATTTAGTTATGATAAACTAATCAATTACCGTTTACTGATCTAACTGCATTAGCCATTTTGGCTTTAAGATTCATACATAATTTTAGAGAATGAGCACCGGAGCACTTCCTAATGTTCTTTTATATCAAAGTACCATTAGATCGATTATGAAATATATTATTTTAAAATATATTTGAATTTGAAGACATGAACTGATATTTTTCTATAAAATAGATTAAACTTGAGAAAATTTAACTAGTCTCAAAACTAGAATTATATTCATTTTAATTAGATGGCCATGAGTATTCTTTAGGATGATAAGAATAAGAACTAGAGGCTAAAGTTACTTCTTTCCGCCTCCGAGGGATATTATCTATACCTAATAATAAAGAGGCAAAATTTCTTGTGGCAAAAATTTTCTACTGCCCAATCATAAGTTTGAATACGGCTTGATTGACGGTGCTTCATTGGGTCTTTTTAGTACATATTGTCTGATCACCCCGCTTGCACCCCAAAAAAAAAAAAAAAAAAAAGCCGTGGCTCCCCGTCTCATCGTGTACAAAACTAAATAAAAAGATAAAAGGATGCACACATAAAAATATATTCTACAATTCAAAATCTAATTGCTTAATTGGTTGACTAGAAGATGAACATGCTTTTGTATTTAGAAGATTCAAGTAAAATATGATATCATTAAAAGTTAAGATATCATTTTCTTTTTATAAAATAAACTAGAATTATATTCATTTTAATTAGACGGCCATGAGTATTCTTTAGGAGGATAAGAATAAGAATTAGAGGCTAAAGTTGCTTCTTTCCGCCCTCAGGATATTATCTATACCTAATAATAAAGAGGTAAAATTTCTTGCGGCAAAATTTTTTTTCTCTTGCCCAATCATAAGTTCAAATACGGCTTGATTGACGGCGCTCCGTTGGGTCTTTTAGTACATATTGTTTGGTCACCTCGGCTTGCACCCCCGCCTTGGCTCCCTGTCCCATCGCGTACAAAACTGAATAAAAAGATAAAAAGATGCACACATAAAAATATATTCTACAATTCAAAATATAATTGCTTAATTGGTTGACTATAAGATGAACATGCTTTTGTATTTAGAAGATTCAAGTAAAATATGACATCATTAAAAGTTAAGATATCATTATCTTCATAAAATAAATCCTAGATTTCAAAATTTATCAAAAAATCAAATATAAATAAATATGAACCATTTCTGTTATTGTTAACCATAAATATTTGATTTTCCCCTCCTGTTGCAACGTATATTTGCTATGACGTGACTTGTACTAGCACCATGTCTACCCAAGCGTCCTTGAGAGGGCTTTTTAACTTTTTGCCACTCTTATTATGGGAGCCAACTCGGAATTGCCCCAGATCATAATAACCCTCCTACATATTTGCCATTTTTGCCGACGTGGAGCGCCATGTAGGCATGCCGGTATTAACCGTTCATGGGAGCCCTTGCTCATCGCGCAAAAGACCCCCGTGCCCCTTTCCTCTCACGCAGTCCTTTAGGCCGGCCCGGCCAGTCGCGTTCCCTCCCCCCTCCCCTCGCCATCGCCGCTCCCTCGCTCTCACACTGTCACCTAGCCGATGCCACCCTTCTCTCCCTCCCTCCATTGTCCATCAGCCAAAATCGACGACGGCCACCCTCTCCCCTGCGCACTTCACCATGCCTCGAAGGATGGAGGCATCTTCGTCGAGGAACAATGCATCTTCGGCCATGGAGGAAGCTTTGCTCTTCGGGGAAGGAGACGGCCTACCACTCGTGATGTGTCCGACCTACAGCAGGGAGAGGGTTATTGAGCTGGTAGTGAGGACAACGAAGAACGGCAACCAGGGCCGTGTGTTCTTCAAATGCCCTAGAAATGTGCTAGGTGTAAGATTTTTGTTCACTTTGTCTTGGATTTGGCTTATGCTCAAGAACCCTAGCTTATAGTTTGCCATTGTGAAGTTGGTTAGTAGTTGCGGGTTTTACAAATTCCAAGAGGCGTATTTGAAGAAGCTGGTGGAGTTGAATTACGTCGTCATTGATCCGGAAGGTGGCCATCTTTGTGGAGGAACCGAGATCGCGTGGGGCTTTGCCGATGGAAAAGAAGCACAATAAGTGTTTGGTGGTAAAGTTGGTATTTATTAAGTGCTAAAAGAATATGAAGGTTCCACAAGCGCACAGAATACCATTGTACCTTTCCCTAGGAGAGTATTCTTGAGTATCGTATCCACAGGGAAGCTTTGGCTAAAGAATCTAATAACTCACAATCATGCATCTACTAATTTAGCAAACCACTAGACTAAAGTGAGGGGGTAAATGATATATGATAGGAGTTATGAACAATATCACACACAAGAGAATTCCATGGTAAACGTATAGCTAGCAAGTTGAGAGGATAGCGGGAGAGATCAAGGTTCCTATGTACTTCTCTATTACTTAGGTTCTATGATAGCAATCATACTAATGCACTTTGGAGCAACAGATCCTTTCCAACTCTCAAGAAAGACTGGGAAGAAGATAGTTGGGAGAAGGCTGCCAAAAGCTCTACGAAACACCAACCCGAACGTGGTGGATTACATAGGCCTATCAGGGCTGTCACCCCTAGGGCTACCACAACTATCCGTGGGATTGGGCGCAACCTCAGGTAACCTATAGCCTAGACACCATGTCTATATTATCGATTACTACTCTAACTACCATGAATAACTAGAGCCCTCAATACGAGCGGAGATCCCATGCAATAGCATAACAACTATACTTAACCATATGAAAGATATGGAAGTGAATAGAGAAGATAAGTATATAAATCATAAGTCTTCCAAAGAAAGGATGCAAGACATACCAAACTCTGTAGACAACTCCAGAACCGGAGCGCAACTCCACTCTCCCTAACTCTCTAGTTGCTAATCTATTACATTGAAGAGTCTAGCCCTAATTCTCTGGTGGAGAGGTTGTCCTCACATTGGGACACCTCAATGACCAACAGGTCAAGAGATATGAGTGGAATGAATTAGGGTTTCACCCTGGGGTCAGGTGGTCTGCTTATATAGCCCTTGGTGATGAATAAGGACCCTTGGATCAAACCGACCTTGAGCAACGACATAGATGCAACCTCAATGTCGGTGGTAAACCGCCATAGAAATCTGAGGCTGACTAGTGGGACCAACCTCGCGACCGCCAGGAATCATCCTGGCGACCGCCAGGACTCTGTGTCCTGGTGTATTCTCCTTCCTCCTGGTGTCTTCTGGTGTCTTCTAGAATGTTTTAGTCCACTTTTCGGATTGAGTTGCCTCACGGTCAAGTCTTCTCATCGTATGGGATGCAAACTCTTCGGGCTTTTCACTGCTCTTAACTACTTTTATCTATTAAGTCCCTGTAAAGATATAAATCACCAAAGCTCATGGAATTATGTTAGTAAAGCCCCTAGTCTATGTGATTATTCATTTTAAGCCCTTATTTCATGTTTAGTTGACTATTAATATTATGCTTTGTAATAGGTGTCAATAGAGGACTAGGATGGAGATGAGGGCCCTAGAGAACAAGCCGGATGGCACGGTCCTCATGCTCAAGACGTTGATTGTAGTCTTCATCTTTTGCTTTCTTGTTGGCATATGGCATGTGTTCAAGCGAATGGTCATTCGAAAGGTTGTTAGGAAATATGTAATTTCCATGTCTGTGTAATGGATTTGGGAACAAGATTGGAAATGTTGTTTTAATGCAATGGAAATGTAATGGCCAAATATGGTTACCTTTTATCACAACCATCAGACATGAAATGGCCAAATATGCCAAATGGTCTCGGACATAAGTTCAAATTTGCACAAATCACGATAATGAGAACCATCGGGTTCTTATAGATAGAAGGGTTCCATACACAACCATCATTGCTAATGAGTAGCATCAGTTCTTACACCCATAAACCACCATCAGTTCCATCAATTCCATACACAGGCATACAAACAAGTTCCCTACATGTCCATGCACAGAATAGTCATCCAGACCACTTACAAGTTCATGTCATCAAAAGAGATGCATTCAAGACATCACGAAAGCTCTTGGGGTCTCCAAAAGAGATACATCCCAGAAAGCACAAAAGTCCAATCATTTTGGCTTAGTTCCCATCTTTTGGTGGTGTGGCCTTCTTCTTCACTTTGGTTGCAAGCATCTTCCTCCTTGGGGTCATTTTCTTTGGTTCGCATTCTTTGCAGGTTCACCAGGTATTATATATCCGATGGCTGTGGTTCTTCTAGTTCCAGCCTTCTACAAATAAGAAAAATACATTACTAATAGTGCCTGGTAGTGGTTAATGGGTTCAAGTAAAAGAGAGGAACAAACCTCTTGCTGGTTGGTGGTTCTTCCACTTGTTGCTATGCTTGATGTGCTTGCAGTGTTTCTTCTGCCTCCCTTCTTGCTACAGACCTGGTCCTTGGAGTTCTTTGAGTTGCTGCCTCTCTTGCTTGAATAGTCTTGGTAGTTGGAGTTGCTGCCTCTCTTCCTCTACTATTTTCTTCTTCTTGCTTGCGGGCTGTTCCTCCTCAGTCCCAACCTAGTTCTTAGGCCTCCCAACTTTCTTGGTCCTCTTCCTGCAAAAAAATGACAAATGAAGTGAAGAAACAATGAAGAATCCTACAAGTGACAAATGAAGTGAAGAAATTAGCATAAGTGACCCACCTTTTTTTGATCCCACTTAATGGACACCTCCAACTAGTTGCTCTGTGGCCAAGCTCCCCACAATTCTTACAGGTCACCTGCCTTGTTGCTTTTCCTGATCTTTCCAAACAACCAAGAATTTTGTTCTTTCTCTGCCTCCCTAGACCTTTCTTTTTCTTGGCCAAAGGTGGACACATTTTGTACCCCTTGTCCACAATAGGCCATTGTTGTTTATCTACAATGTTGGGTATCTCACCTACATATGCCTCTTTGAACTTCTTCACAGAGTATTATACCCTGACACTTTGATCTTTCAAAGCCATAGCTCTAATAACCCACTTGCATCCTTTAGATTTACAGAAACCCCTAAACCTCTTCTTGTCTGATTTCTCAGTGCCCAGCTCAAAGGAATTCACAATGGCATGCTGCCTTACCGCCAATCTAAATTTAGGCAATGATGGATACAGTGTGCCCATAGTCATGTTAGGATTGTCTCTGTCATAGAAAAATAGGGGCTCACTTGCTTCATTGTCATGTATAGGTATAGCTGTTGCATCCATTTTAGCCTGTAATTCTGGAGAAATATCTAGGACTGGTATATCCATAGGACCATGGCCATCTACACCCTCATCTACATCATTCAAGCCCATGGCTTCATATATTACTTCCTCATTCATCAACACAGTAGCTTCACCATCTAATTCTTCAATAGGTATAATTGTGTAAGCCGACCAATCAATCACAACATCATCACCCTTAGATTGTTCAGGACTGCTGCAAGCATCATCTGTCACCCCCAACATTTGCTTGCTCTGCTGTGACACCAGATGTGCCATGAAAACTATGCTCAACTGACTTGGTGGGCTTGGTTGGCTTTCCTGTATCCCATCTACCATGCATGGATGAATCATTGTCCCTTTGAACCACCTCACAACAGACATCCATTTCCTTCTCATCCCATCTTGCCTCTATCATGTCCCTGAACTGGACATCGGTAGTAACCTTCCATTCAGTCCCACTCTCTTTTTCAATACCCCAAACAAGTAATCAAGTACCCCCTACCCCGGATAATCTTTGTAGTCATTGCTTCCACAAAGTCGACAGAGCAATTAATAGTAAGATCAAACCGGACATCATGCTCTTGGACACCGAATTCTAAAGAGCCATCATAATCAGTGTTAGCTGTGTACTTATCAACACTAACGTGGACTCTAAAGGCATTGCTAGGATCAATCCTAACATAATCATAAACATGGGAAATTAGACATTAAAACCCACTCCGAACATATGAGCAAAGCTACTTGGTTTCCTAACTTACCAAGGAGGGCAAACTCCTCGTTCGTCGTAATGCATGCAAAACAACCTCAAGACCTACGCAGGAACTACGGTCAAATTGACGAAGCAAAGAATGAAATTGAGGGGAAATCAAAACTAGCACATTCTCAGATGGGGGAAATCAACCAAGTGGGAGCGGATTAGGGTTTGGCAACGAATGCGGGCAAAGTACCTTGAGGGACCAAAGCCGTCGGCGCCCGCCGTCGCGTCCTCCCTCGACCCACCGGCGTAGGGACTCCATCGCGGCCGCCTGGGGGAGAGTGTGTGAGTCCGGGGAGAAAGCCAGGGAGAGAGGAGTTAGGGTTTAGGGTACATGCTGGGCTGGCCCTAAAGGCCTGCGTGAGAGGCAAGGGACACTGGGGTCTTTTTGCACGACGAGCAAGGTCTCCCGTGAACAAAGCCACGCTGGCATGCCTACATGGTGCTCCACGTCGGCAAAATGGCAAATATGTAGCTGGTGCAATTCCGAGTTGGCTCCCATAAGAATGGTTTTTGGACCCGTGGACTCCGTAAGAGTGGCAAAAAATTAAAAAGCCCTCCTTGAGATCGACTACATTGGGGTCCATGAGATCGATCTGCAAGTGCCAGGTGCACTTCACATCTGCTGGCTGACTGCTAGACGAGCAGCCAGCTACCGATCTGATTGTACCACGATTTCCACACATGTTGATGACTTGTATAACTCCCTCAGTTTTATGATTAGATGTTGTATTTGCTTCGGATGCAGAGGAGAAGTTTACCGCTGAGATTAGCCTCCTTTTTCTCCTCCCCATACCCATGGCAGCATGCATGCAAGTTTCTAACCCTCACCCGCATACGTGCTAAAAAAAGGAATTATTGGATACACACTATTTTGAAAGTGGATCTAGCCCTTTAGTGGGTTTTGGTGAATTGAATGACAACAGGAAATTGAGTCTATTGCATATATTTGTGGATTGTATATTAACAAGTATATTCAAGGTTCAACAAGTTGGCAAACTTGATGGTATTCCACATAGTGTTGAGGTGAAAGGCCAAAGTGTGTATTGTTGTATTGAAAGATTATGGAAACAATATAGTTCAAGCAAAAGACAACAATGCAAATGGAATTAATGAAATGGCATATATGTTGTGGAATATCGTAGCATCATGTGAAAGCAAGCATACTTGGCAAAAGGCAAATGAGACAAGAGTTGATGATTTTGGATTGGTCTCTATAAGAGCATCTCCAATGGTTTGTCAAATTGCACTTGGCAAAAGTTGCAATTTGCCAAGTCATCTCCAATGGTTTGGCATTTTTAACTTGGCAAAACCCAAATTAGTGGCTGCATGTGGCATGCATGGGAGAGAAGTAGGCAACGCACGTAGAAGAGGAGTTTTGCCAAGTTGATATTCACTTGGCAAATATGCGCGGCTTGAACCCTCAAATGCCAAGTCTCACAAATTTGCCAACCCAAATGTCAGACCATTGGAGAGGACAATTCATAGATTTTGGCATAAATTTGGAATGCCAAGCTCAAATGCCAAACCACTGGAGTTGCTGGCTTGTTTCCCATGAATAGAAGATTGAAATAAGTGTTAGAGTGTCAAGCCAAAATGATAGGATACAAGGAACCGTGAATTGGCTTGACCATATTGATGTTGATCCATGTATATCTCTATGTGAGTCAAACCAAATCAACATTCATATCTAGAAGATATTCAAGCAAGGATCAAAATATTGAAGAAATGGTTAAGGATGCTTAATGTGATGTGACTTGAGTATGCCTTGATAAGGTGAAGATAGCAAGGAAAGGGCTTCGAGGTACTAAGCGAAGGTGAAGGACAAGCGACGGCTTGGGACCGAGGTACCATGGCTAGGGTGAAGAAGAGAGTACTTACATTTAGTCAAGGAACTAATCAAGCTATGATGAGTCATATTGTGTCGAGGATCAAATCATTAATGGAAGTGACTTGAAGTCATGAGTTGAACTTTATATTTGTGAAAATGGTTCAAGTCACATGCTCAAGATACATTTGCTCTAAGAGATGAGATGATAGAGGATGATGTACAGTTTGATGGAACCCTTCACGTGCAATGGATGGCAACCTAGACTCATGGAAGTTTAATCTTATTTATGTTTTGAATATTGAGTTTAGGAAAAGTCGTACTATAAGGAGGGATCCAAGGACAACTGGTCAACTGTCGAACCAAATGCTCAAATCCTACCCATCTGATCATCTCACCAACCCAAAACAGCTAACCAAATTTCACATCCTAATTCTCTGTTTTGGGACCAAGGCAGTGCTACGGGTTGAGCGAGGTAGTGCCGCGCTCAATCTGACCGTTGGGCCTGAGGGGTATAAATGTAACACCCGGCCAATTTGGATATGGCCCAGTAGTGGTCCATGAGTGCTGAGTGCACATGTTTAGTACCACCTTGCTAGTTTAGCAAGGGTGGAGCCAACTTATAAGCCTTTGCCTTCCAGCCATATCACCTTCGGGTTAACCCTTTTACATGAAGCAAGGACGAAAGTGTAAGCTGGGTGCTATGTGTACGTGTGCGCGCCCTTGGAAGGGCTATGCGGTGCGGCTTTGGATGACGGGGTGTTACAGGTGGTATCAGAGCTGACCTTCGTGGCCACGGGCGCATGCGGGCCAGATGTGCGGACGTAACACCCGACCCAATTTAGATATGGCCCAGTAGTGGCCCATGAGTGCTGAGTGCACATGTTTAGTACCACCTTGATAGTTTAGCAAGGGTGGAGCCAAGTTATAAGCCTTTGCCTTCTAGCCATATCACCTTCAGGTTAACCTTTTTACATGAAGCGAGGACGGAAGTGTAAAATGGGGTGCTATGTGTACGTGTGTCGCGCCCCTCGAAAGGGCTATGCGGTGCGGCTTTGGACGGCGGGGTGTTACAATAAATACCCTTTCTGCCCCTCCAAAACGGTTACCACTTCTTCCCCAACGTCTATTTCATGGAAGAACATACCAGAGCTCTTTCTTTCTCTCCTCCATTGTTGCCCCTCCACTCCCCAAGCTAGATTTTGATTCCCACCATCTAATCTTGAGGGTGAAGGCAGCAAACTTCGATTGGAGACCGGATCTACAACTTCCCCACCTTGAAAGAGCATTTGGTTCGCTTTTGGCTGGCGTCCCTAGGGTTCTTTACTCTTGGAGCTTGCTCCTAGTCGGCTAGGTGTCATACGGTGCTTGCTAACTTGTGTGGCAGCCCTAGGGAGGTTTGTAACCTCACTCAAAATCAAGAAAATCACCCCTCATCTCAAGGGTTCACTCCCTTGAATTAAGAACGAGGGAAAAGGCTAGCCTTTGTGGTGAGCTAATCCTTTTGTGGATAGCTCAACAACGTGGACTTAGGCCAGCCTTTGTGGCGGCAATTTGAACCACGGTAAAAAGTCGATGTGTAACTGTGTGCTTCATCTTTACATTCATGCTATTTTAGGGTTTGAGGTTGATTTTCCTCTTGGTAAAGGATTCTATGGTATATAGTCTTCGAGCTGTATTTTATCTTGATATTGCAGGGAGGAGATACTTAGGGTATCTAGTTTCTACCTGTAAAGTTTCGTCTCTGTCTGCTTAAATATCAGAGTGAGGCAGTGCCGCGCTCTATTCTAATAAGATCTCGAGCTGAACTTTTGCAGGATTGTTACTAAGTATCTCATCATCATCTTCACCAAGTTTGAGCTGTGCAGGACTCCTCGGCCTCGGGGAGATAGTTCAGCCCTTAGTCTTAACTTGTGTTTTTGAGCTGAAATTTTTGTAGGCCTATTCAGCCCCCTCAAGGCCATCTTCTCGACATCAAGGTCCTTACACATTTTTAAAAGACGCCGCTACTATTTACATAACTATGCTTACACTATTACAACTTTACTGAAGTTTGAAAAACACCATTATGTACGCTGGATGCAGTCTTGGACCCACTGGAAGGTGTATACATGTGCTAACAAGATTCGTATCGATGGAAGGTGTAGACATGTGCTAACAAGATTCGTATGGACCATTTTGCCCCCAGCCTCTCTATGCATGGGCAGACGGAGCATGCTTCAAGTCTCAAAATAAACACGATGTGTGGATACGTTTTACTATTTTAATGAAACAAATAATAATGCAAATTAAAATACTGGAAGTGTAAAATTTGCGCAATCACTAATTGTATAGTTAGTACTTAGTTACACCAGTATCGCGTCCGTGCGTTGCTACGGGATAATTAATTTTTTTACTAAAAACTAATGGATCACATGATATGATAAAAATATTGTTAAATGAAATAGCGACATTAAACTGACATTTAATTCAAAACACAAACTTCATAAATTAATAATCACGGAGAGCACAAAGCCACAGGCTCACTAAGTGATGCAGCTAAGATAATATTTTATATCGACGAGAGAAATATCCAATATCCAATAAATTTTGAAGCTTTCTTTAAGAACCTGCACACAGAAGCAGGATTCACTCAAATTGCGTAAGATGCCAAGCGAGAGGAAGGCGAGGAGTCGTTGCCAATCTCCCGGTGCATGCCATCCAGGTCCATTCGGTTGGAGATGAGCTCTCCCTCTCTCGGCGTGTCGATGCCGTAGAGGCAGGAATCGACCACGGGCAGGCTCGCGATCCACATCTGCACCTCCCGCGCGCTGGCGTCGCGGAGTAGCCGCACGATCTTGCTCGAGGTAGTGACGCGCACCAGCGAGCCATCCATGACCACAACGCTCTTGCCGGTGATGACACCGCGCATGGGGGGCGAGCTTCAGCTTCACAGCGAGGTCCCGGATTGCCTACATCGGCTGGATGAAGCTACAACCATTATAGTGCCAACGGATGAGGCCCCGTTGGAACTCGAGCCACGACGTCTTGCGCTTGAACCCGAGCGCGGCGTAGAAGCCTGAGTCGGGCACCGGGATGACGACGTCGGCGCCCAGGGCGGGGGACACCTCGGCCAGCGCCCGCCTGAAGGCGGTGCGACGCTCGTGGACAGCGTGGGAGAACACCACCGAGTTGGGCAACGAGAAGTAGATGTGCTCAAAGATGCAAGAGCGGCGACAGAGACCGGCGGCACGTCTCCCTTGCCGCGGTTGGGAAAGAGCGGAGATTGGGTGCGCCGCGGTAGGGAGCGTCTGTGCCACGGCAGGGAGGGACTGGCGATCGCCGTTGGGGTAGAACGGCGCCAATCAACACCTGCATAGCTCAGGGATCGGAGCTCGGTGGCGGCAGACAGGTAGGAGCAGGGCATGGCGGTGTTTAAAGAAGGTAGACATGTAGGAGCAGGGCATGGCGGTGGTTAAAGGAGGAAGCGCCGCACGCGGCCTTGCGGAGAGAGGAAACTGTGAGCTCGTTGGCCGTATTTCTTGCCGGGGGGGGAGGGTCCAAATTTTTTGCGACATGATGGCTACGGTGGGTAGAGGAAGGGATTGCGTGATCATCGGAGGAATTGCCGGGCGGGAAGGATCACATGGGCGCGGAGTGACGGAGCTAGACTTGGATCGCAGGGGCGGAGCGACCAAGCGAAGACTTTTTTAGCGCACGATAAAAAAAATTCATTCTTTTTATGTTGTAGAAATTAGATCACTTGTGGTATTCACACTGATAAAACGTAATAATAATCACACTTACAAAATCTCGAGCGTGATTGGAGGAGAACAAGAGGAGATCACATGCAGCGTGGCCATGTGGGTGATGGTAGGGCGGATGAGCATTACTTTCTTTTTTTAATTGATTGAATGATGTATTACTTTCTTCTATTTTTAGTTGATTGAATGATTTTATGGTAGAAAAGGAAACGAAGGAGAAATCACGTGCATTGGTTGCCTTGTGTGTGTGTGTGTGTGTGTGGGGGTGGGGTGGGGGTTGACTTTTCTAATTTTTTTTTTTTGCCTTCGCATGGTCCATGGAGGGAGTAGAGGCGCTGGATCGCATGCGGGAAGATGGAAGTACCAAGATCAATGTCGCACTAAAAAAAGAAGTCTTACTTTTTTTGTTGTGAGAGAAGAGATACAGATATACAATCATATATGATACATCACAAGATCACCTTGTCTATCTAAAACAGGACGTCAGGAACAGGATTATGTCTGTTATGGTTGTGGGTGGTGGATCCTATGCTACGACTACAGGTTAGGTGCACCTTCGAACCTCTTTAGTTCAAATATTTGTACTATTTCTTTAAAAAAATAGAGAATTAGTTCAAACTAAAGAGCATTCAATTTGCACCCCTAGCCGGCACCCAGCACTGCTTAAATTTGGAGAGGCCGTCTACTGATGCAAGAAAAGCAATAAGTGCAGGACAGTAGGAGTAGAGTACATAAAGAATGAGAAGGGATGTACTCATGGTGGTCGGCCGAAGCTAGCTTTGCTGTTGAGTGTTCAATCGTCCTCTTCCTTGCACCTCTCCCCGGCTTCCACTTGTCACCAGACTTGTACACAGCCACCAGGCCGAATGTGGAGTGTTGAGGGCGGCGGCGGAGCTCACACTCGCCCGGCCAAAGATGCATCGTCACCAACTGACCCCTGGTGCGTGGACGTCCCTTGTCATGATTCCTATTGGACAGGGAAAAGGAGAAAAAAAAACCGGTACATTTTATAGCCAGTGTGGGCAATTTTTCAAAGTTGTCTAGATTTGTATATACTAGAGTAAAAGTAGCTTTTGGTTGGGTTTCCACCTCTTTGGTCGGTTTTGTTTTTTGAACGGATTTCTTCGGTTGCAGCTGTAATCAGCAACAGATCAGAAAGGGGCCACACGAACGAGCCATCCAAAAATACTTTCCTTGTCCTCCTAAATGAACTTCTAGTTATTCTAAGTCGAACTTTTATATAATTATAATCAAGTTTCGTAGAAAAAACATCAACATATGTGATTCTAAATAAGTACACTATAAATATATTTCATGGCTATCTAGGATATTATTTGTCTTAAAAATTGAATTCCTGTTTTATAATTCGATTAAACTATCAAGACTAGAGTTTGAGTGTTTGACTAAGAACAAACGCTGTAAGTTGATTTATTAGCTACACCTACATCATATACATGACCTTTAATTTGCAAGTGGCTCGACACTAGTTAGTACTAGTACTTTATACCTGTTCAAGATGTAGAATCCAAATCAGCGAACGCTACCAAATACTTCCACTTGCATTGTAAACTGTTGATGGCAACGACACGCCATATAGATTTTTGTCGTGGCTCAAAACTTCCAAGGGCGCGAGAAGCACGTTGCAATAGTGACAGGCCGGCCCGGCCTGTTGCATTCTTAGACGGGCTAGCTCAGAGTAAACGGTAGCTGTGCGCCGTCCACACCCGATAGCTGAAGACGCAACAGAACAGGTTTGGTTCAGTTATCGCTGTGTCGACAGGGACCGGAGAATATTGATAAAATTTAAGGATGACCTGAGACCACATCGACTTGCTTTGCACCACACGTTCTTTATTGAAGCCTTCTTCTATGTTGGGCTATCTCGTGTGCAAGAAATAATCTCATCTTCAACGTTCAACCAAGGTTCTTGGAATGTCAAATAACGTTCTCAAAGGAGTGATCGCTTTTAAAACACAGAATCAAGCTAAGATATATCTAGCAGTTTACTTCATGGAGTCAAAATATTGTTCAATTGCCCGGTTGAGGCTTATTCTCTCTCTCTCTCTCTCTCTCTCTCTCTTGTTTCTTGAACATTCTTGGTTAGGATGACCTTGCTTTGCTTTTTCTCTTCTTTTTTTTTTTATCTGTTGAACCTTTTTGTTTCAATAAATTTACTGTAGGGATCGCGGTCCCTCGAGATTCCTCACAAAAACAAAGGATTTCAAGAGTTAGCTATCTTAAGAAAACCACATCTGAAAATGACAAATAACAAAAGCCTAGTCTTCTTAAATCAATTAATATATGCAGCCATCTAAAGATGCATGTCTCTATCTACCCTACTAATGCACCAACTTCTCCACGTTCAAATCCATTCAAAATGAACAACCCAAATGACTTCTCAAACTTCTCTCTCATTACTCGAACACGAATCTACGGTCAGGATCGAAAGTACTGGGCACAGCCCCCAACCCGCCCGCGCCCCACACTCGTAGTCTGTGGACACAAGGGTTCGATCCCTCCACTCCGCAGGTTCTCAATTTTTTCGAAAAATAAATGAAACGCCATGTGGGCAATGGAACCATAAACGCCAAGAACCAGGAGCCGCCGCCATCGAAGTTGGCCATCGAGCCACTGGCATAGGACAAGCGACCTGGGCGGCGACCACCACGGCAGGATGGGCGCCGGGCACCAAGGCGAGGCCGTCGGCCTGATCTGCCCGGCTCATCTGCGGCTGTCTTGGCGGCGCGGCTTCCTCCTCGACGAGCGGTGGCCTCCTCCTCCACATGCTCGGTCTCTTCTTCCCCCCGCCTCCTCTCCATCTCCGTGAGACGCAAAGAGGCTCCTTTCGCGTGCAGCTAGGTGTTTCAGCGCACATACGCAGGACCGGGAGGACGGACACAACAAGCACATGGCCGGGCGTACATTGGCGGGCGGGCGAATGGATGGCACGCCGGAGAGCAGCCGGTTGGTGACTGCGGCGATGGAGCTGCATCAGGTGCAGAAGGGAGGCGATGGCGCCGCAACAGGTTCCACCCCTCTTCTTAGACTTCTCGCATGGAGGTACAACCAGATCAAACAAAGCGCCCGCCTTGGCTCCGCAGATACGTCTTCTTAGATGTCATTCTGTTCTGCTTTGGTCGCAAGGATTTATATGTTTGGTTGTTGTGTCGCGGCTGGTGACGCGAACGGAGACTGACGATAGGAGGAAGATGAAGTCGGACGCGGGAAGCAAAGGAAACCGTTTTCTTTATGTCATTTGCGTATTTGCTATGTTTACGTTTTGCAGCATGTCGCTGCCGTGTGGGCCCATGAAGGCCAGCGTCTGTATCGGTTAAAACACGAGTCTTCCCGTGGGCGAGACATCGAACCTTTTGTGAATGAAATCAAAATCGAAGCCAAGGCAAGGGGGTGAACCCTGCCCGCTTCGTCGTCGTTCCATCCCTTGCTTGCGATTCACGCCGACGGTGATCCACCGGTGGCCACGGACGTGACAAGTGGTATCGGATTCGGCGCTCCTCGGCGTGGCGGCGGAGTTCCTCGAGTCCCGCGGCGGCGCGGGCGGCGGGAGATCCTCGAGCTCTGACAAAGCGCACGATGGCGGACTTCGTCGAGCTCAGAACCGTCGACAACCTGTTCATCATTCATGGCTACTCCGACTTACCTAGGTGACAAATTCCACTTACCCATCCCCACTAGATCCTCAATTCGGTTTTATCCCCATTCGTTGCTCGCTCGGTGCTTGCTATTGGTTCTCTGTGGTGTGATTCCAAACGGCTCCAGTTGGGTTCACTGCGGCAGGAGGCGTGGTCTAAGCAATCCGCACCCTCTAGCTGCAGCTACCGTAAATCCGACCACCGGAACTCACCATTGAGACACTTAATTGGATCTATTTGTTGGCGTTGTTAGGCGGTGGTGTTCGATCAGGCTGACTCAGTTCGTCAACCAAGCCACAGATTGATCGCGGGCAGCGAGGGTTGTGAGGCACGTGTTCTCACGAAAAATTCCGTAGCCGTTGTCGATGACTTTGTGAGATTTAGTCTCCATCGATTGAGACGCGGATTGATCGCGGGCAGTAAGGGTTGTGAGGCAATCGTTCTCACGTAAAATTCCTAAGCTGCTGACGGTGACTCCGGTTGGTGGTGTTGGTGGGAGAGTGTCCGTGGGCTTGGGTTGCGAAGCAAGTCTTCGTGTAAAATTCCTCGGCCACGCCTCACTCTCAGGCGGCGGCGGTGGTAACAAGCGAGAAACAGGGAGGTTTTACTGAACTGACAGCTTGTTATCAGTGTTGGTCTTTCAGTTGTCAATCTGGCACCTGTTCGGCCCTCCCCACAGACCAATATTCTATTGGACGCAATGTCTCGCAGTGCTGGAACTAAACAGGAGTTTATGGATAAGGTAATAGATCAGTTTGATCTGCTGTTTACCCGTGTGAATGATATCGGTGTGACTCAACAACAGCTCAAACAACAAATGGATATCACATCCAAAGCTATGGACAGTTTCAAAACTGAGCAGACACGCATTGGTTAGCAAGTTAGGAACAATGGTGCTGATGTGGCCCAATTGACTATGAGATAGTTTGAATTGGAAACTGGGTTCTAGGATGGATCCTCTGAAAGTCACACTACTGAGAATGCTGTTGAGTCTGACCTAGATAATGTCTTTGCTGAAAATAGAAACCCAGGTAATCGTGCAAGGGGTAGAGACAGAGAAACACACCATAGAGAACACAGAAACTGGGAAGGGCACAGGGATAGGCTCCCATATCATACTCTACCCAAACTGCAATTTCCCAAGTGTGATGGTACTAGCCCAAAGGTGTGGAAGGATAACTGTGAAGGATACTTCAAAGGCATGATACCTGATGGTATGAAAGTGACTACTGCACATATCCACTTTGAAGGCAATGCACCAATATGGTACCAGTCTTACAAACAGAACCACACTTTCAGAGGATGGGAGCATTTTTGTGGAGCATTTTTGTGCAGTGGTGGAAGAAGAATTTGGCTCCGATGATTTTAGATCAGCTTTGGATACTTTGCTCAAGCTCAAGCAAGATGGCCAAGTAGAGGACTATACAACACAGTTTCAAGCCTTGTAATATCAAGGTTACCATGCACAACTCACAATATGATGATATGTTTTTCACCATTCAGTACATGAAAGGCTTGAAGGAAGAATTGAGGGGCACTGTGGAAGCCCAGATGCCACATACAGTTCTCAAAGCTTCTATTATAGCAAAGATACAACAAGGGGTCTTAGGGAGGAGTAAGGCAAGATACCAGAAACATAATCAGTTCAAGCCTCACCAAGGGCCCAAATTGGACTATAAAGCTCCTCAGCCATCTACTTCCTCATGGAAGGATAGACAACTCAGGGACTATCGTAGGGCTAACAATCTTTGTTACAGCTGTGGTGAGAAATTTGTTTCATGCCACATGGAAGTGTGTACAAAGAGGACCAAACCTCAAGTTAATGCTTTAGCCATCAATGAGTTGGACAGTGAACTTTCTGATGAAGTTCTCAATGACTTGGAGATTGAGGATGTTGTACAAGAAGAATTTGGGATGCTATCTATCAATGCTATTTCTGGAGTGGATCAATTGAAATGTTTCAAGCTCAAAGCAAGGGTCCAGGACAAGACTATGCTGATTCTTATTGACAGTGGCAGCACACATAGTTTTGTCAGTTCTCAATTTGTTCAGTTGGCTAATCTGAAGACAGTTGCCATACCAGCCAAGAGAGTAACACTAGTGTTTGGAATCGGGGTTGCCCATTTCGTTGCTAAGTATAGCAGAGTGTCAACGACACTTTGGATCGAGGTTCTGGGCCCTTCCAGCTGATCTCAGTTCTGATGAGGAGGGCGAGGTGCATCATTCGAGTAAATTGGATCATAGCAGACGTCCCAAAGCATGTGTGCCGTTAATGGCCACTCCCGAGGTATGTGTTCGTTATGAGGACGTAATAATGTGTTGGTTGTAAAACCATGGTGTGGTCCACTTCCTCCATGATGAATTTGGCCGACATTGATAGTTCCTGATGTACTGGAAAGGGTCATGCTCTGCCGGACACCTCAATGCCATTCGAATGCACTTGTGTCTAGGAGTTCAAGGAGGAAAATGGTGAACCAATTTGCATGCACAAATTTTCAAAATAGTGAACAATGCAAAACCAAGTGCCAAAGGTTCCCTGCAAGCTGACAGCCAACCAAGTATCAAAGGATCCTGTTTTGGATCATGCAGTCACAAGTCGAGAGTCCAGGTTTGCAGCTCATCTATCAATAGCAATTGGTTGTTTTCTCTCTCGGGCACTTAGCCTAGGGTCACCCTGCGATCACATCAATCCAAACCGCCGACGGCTACATCATCTACCGAGTCAGTGATGCAAGGAGCAGGCGTAGACCGGGTTGCGGGCGCGGAAGATGGCGGTCACCAGCTAGGGGATTCCTTGGCGTGGAGCTGCGAATTCTAGAGTAGGACATACTTTTCATGGTGGCGGTCAAGCGGTGGTGATCCCTCATGGTGCACAGGCGGTACACACCACCCGGGTGGAAGGCGCTGGTCAAGGAGGCGGTTAGGCGGCGGCGATCTTCCATGGCACCCGGGCGGCGGCCGCAATTCAAGGTGGAGGCCAGGCTATGGTGACCGCCGATGGCCCTCAGGCAGGTCATGGCGTCTGGACGGCGGAGGCTATTCATGGTGGCGGCCAGGTGATAGCGATACAATCACCCAACAAACTTCAAAACCTTTTGGAACACATCAAGCACAAGATACTCGCCTTGTTCATCAGTTTGTGAAAAACACATACCGGCCCACACCAAACCCGTGTGGAACCGTCACCGGAGGTTTCAGATGGGCTGTGCTGGTTTGTGATATCAAACCGAGTAAAATCAGGATGGGTTTGTTGGTCTATGGTCCTGCCTAAGAAACCAGTTGAAACCAGCAGAATGAAAATGTCGCGACGGATGCATGGGCTACTTTGTCTTCCTTCTTGTCCAATAGACCGCCTAGACTAACCTCCGAATCTCTGATGCACGCCGCACAAGGTGGGGCCACAACGGCACGCGAACCCTGTCAATTCCACGCGTTTCCGGCGTTGGCGCCCCTGTCGGCTTTATTGGCGCCCACAGCAGAGGCTGCCGCCGTCGCCGGAGGCTTGGGCTCGGGAGAGACTACGTCCGCCGAGGAGGAAGGCTCGAAGGTCGACGCGGCGAGAGCGGAGGGGCCCGCCAACACCGCAACTGCTGGTGCCTAATTCGGAGGATGGGACGCACAGCCCGATAAGGCGACCTAGTGCCGCCGCCGCCGGCCACCACCCCGACGACCAGAAGCTCGTGGCGGCGGCCATGGCGTCGTGACCTTGCCGCTCGACCGGACACCGACCATGGCAGCTGCCCCGCCCCTGTTGCAACTGGAGCATGATGCCCTCCACCCGGCGGCGACGACCACAACATGCTCGTCGTGCTTCTCGTCTGCGCGGCCGTGTACCTATGCCCCTCGGATTCTCGCTACTCCCTCCGTCCTATGGAGTTTGTCGTTTTTGACTTTTGAACTTCATGTTTGACCATCCGTCTTATTCAAAATATCTATATAAATAATAAAATAAATTAATCAATATTCAAATATCTTTGTTGATAAAATAAGTCATAACAAAATAAATTATATTTATGCAAAGAATCTGAATAATACGAAACATCAAAAAGATGGCACGGAATTCAGAGTGACAAACTCAATGGGACGGAGGGAGTACAACGACATTAATAACCTGTGTAAAGCTGTCAAACCGAACCGGTCAGACCTAGCCCAATTACTTGCGATGACCAGCAGAGGACCAGTGCAAACCAAACGAGCCCGGACCAAATCACGTGTGCACGGGTTGGTTTACAATCCCGGCCTAAACTGGAAAACCCAAACCATGCATGAACAGGTTGACAAGATACAATCAACATGAGTGTAACCTTATATTGAATTGCATAAGTTTCTAAAAACTATATATTTACTCCGCAAATTGTCAATTTTATTAAAAAAAAAATCTAAAAAAAATAGAAAAACATCAAAATCATTTATTTTGTTTAATTGTTTTGTATTCGCAACCCTAAATGAAATTTTAGTGTGACAACACCCACCTAAAATATATTATAACTTTGGATAATTTCTAATACTTTAATATGTTATATTTTAAGTCCAGTGGAAACTAGGGGCCAGCATGGGCCGTGCCCCCTCCCCCAAAACACACGGTAGAAATTTTATAATACCCCTAAAAATTCTTTAATTTATAGCACATCAAGCCTGAACTCATCATTTCTTTTCACAATATTATGATTTTTCACTGTGAATACTAGCTACACATGTAAAAACATTAAAAATATATTGAGAATACAATTATGTATATATTGATCACACTGAGATGTGTCATCATATTCGTGCACCCCCTTAATCAAAGTCTGCTGGTTCCGCCATTATTGAAGACGAAGAAAGGTTTACATTGGCGACATGACTTTTTGTTTTTAGAGGAAGGATCAGCGGCATCATTTTAGGAGAATCCTTAAAACTAAACAACAATTGACTCAATCAACAATATAGAACAATATAGGTCTTGCTTTCCGGCCATATGGCCTTGATCGCACCAGGTCGCCTATGAGATGCTACGATGGACACTTCTCGCAAAAAAAATAAAATAAAAATGCTACGTTATTTAATGCGAAGAACCTCTAGCTTTCAAAACGTGCTTCCTCACTCCCGGGATGTGTACGTTGATGAGGTAATCCTCCCAGTCCACACTACGCACGTCAGCGTGGAACCTCTCCCTCTCCTCCTCCGACATCTCTGCGAGAAGCGCCTCCGTGTTGGCGGTGTCGAACCTGCCGCCGTAGAAGGTGTAGGGCTCATAGATGAGGCCGAGGTGCATGATCTGTGCGACGACGGCCTTGCGGAGCCCGCTCGGCGGACGCTGGGCGCCTCGTCGCCCACCACCGCGTCACCATCGCGTTCGTCTCCACGTTACTTTCGTACAGGTCCATGCGGTCGCAGAACCGCATCGGCCGCACCGGGATGGGCTGCCCCGCCGCGTTCATCATGGGTGATCTCGAGAAATAGTGGAAGATAGACTGGAACGCGTCTCGCATCACCAGCGGGTTTACTGTCGACGACGCCACCTGGTACACGTGCATTCCCGGCGGTGCCGGCACCAGTGTCCGTGTATGCTTTGCCATAGCTGCCAGCATTACGTTGACCACAATGTCCGCCGGAATCTAGCTTGGCATCAAATTATTAGGAAGATATAGTCATGCATTAGGAACTATATACTGATCTTGCAGGCCGAGTAATCAGTTGCTGCTCGTATATATGTATTACCAAATCAAGAATGCAGCCCGGATCGCCGAGGAAGCTGCACATCTGTCCTTTTCCGTAGTAGATTATAATAGGATCCAACATCCTGAGTTCATATGCCAATGAAAGAATAAAATCAGAGTTTGAGGACCAAAATGACACACTTTATGAGTTTAGGGACCGGGATGACACACTCGTGCATGTTTGAGGACTATGGACTTTACTCTATTATATATATGGCCGCTATTCACATACAGTAACTTAATAAAGAATAATATATATGGCCCTCTAATGGTGCCATCTGTTTCATGGCACTTCAGTTTTGCATAACTCTTTTGCTATCTCTGTTGCCTTTAGCTCTAGACATACCGATGCCCACCGGCTCCCATCAATGTGTATATATGCTCCCTGCGCACCAACCGGCAAAAGGTTGATTTGAGTTTGGTTTATGAATATGCAAATGCCTGATTCCATCAACCGGATTGGGGGCGATTTTAATTTGTGTTGTAGCCCTGATAATAAAAACAGAGAGTAACACCTAACACGGACGCCGCCAGACGTGAGGGTAGCTGCGCCGCCGCTCCAACCCTAGGGGGCCGCCGCCAGCTCCCGTCGTCCACCACCGCTGGTCCCCTCCCTTCTCCTCGGCATCACGCCGGGGCTGAAGGGAGTGGGGATCCATCGTTTTAATAAGTTTTTCTAGTAGATCGAGTCTTCAAGGTTTAAAGTTTCTCCGGAGATCCAATCGAAGAAATTGGCCACGGCGTAAGGCGTCGTCAAGATCATCGATGGAGCAATGGAGCATGTCGTTCCTCAGCGGTGATGGCAAGACGAAGACATCACCATTGATGGATAATAAGGTACTCCGGCCCTTCCTTTGTCTCGTTGTGGTTCTTTGCAGCCATGACGATGGGCTAGTGAGATTTAGTTTTCCAACGATATCTATCCGGATGTCGGTTGGACTTGTGTTCTCTCATGACGAATCCGGTGAAGGCAACAACGATGAGTTCGACGACGTGTCGGGCGGCGCCAATTTCATCATGTTCGCATGTGGAGTTTTAGCAGTTTATTCCTCTTTTACAAAAGTGATGGGTATGAGGATGACGACGGTGGATGGTGAGATGGCCTTGTTCGCTCAGATCGGAGCTTGCGTCCGTGGCATATCCGTTTGGGATGATGATCCTAGATGGTGGAATTTATGGCTTTTCAATGTTTCTTGTCTCCCATCAATGAAGGTAGAATAGTTTGGTTTACTTTTGTAATGAGAGGATGTAACTTGCTTTAATATTAATGGAATTTTTCCTTGTCGCAAAAAAAAAAAGATAATAGAAACAGGCCAGGTCGTGATTTATCTTATGTGTACATATTTATAAGCTATTAGCTTGCTTGGGCAGGCTGAGCTCCTTCTCAAGGGGCCGACGCTTTACTTGGACTAAGAAGCAATGTTCTCCTCTTCGAACGCTTTGACTGATTATTTTTACTTCTGCCTCTTGGACTCTGCTTTACACACCTTTACTCCGATGGTTATTAAAACTTCAGATCATGTTCCTTGTGTTATTACTATTTCCACCAATATTCCAAAGCACTACATTTTGGGTTTCAGAACTTTTGGTTGCAGCAGCACAATGATTTTGATAATGTGTTCTAGAGCAAGCTTGGGCAACTCCAACAGCTACCTTTGATGTAGCAAAGGCGCCTGCAGGTAAATTCAAAAGATTGAGAATGGCTCTCAAAGACTTGAAGGGTACTCTCTCAAATCTGAAGACAACCATCAATAATGTTAAGCTCGTCTTGTCTGTGCCTGGCAGGGATTTGTGAACTTGTGGCTTCGAACTGTTTCTTCCTCTTAACGGCCCGATCTTGAAAAAATAATGTTAAGCTCATCTTATCTTTTTCTGTCTGATAGATCAGAGACCTTTCCCTAGTGGAGTGGAATTTCAGCGCAATTATAGCGAATAAATTACAGACCCTTTTACAACATTAATGTATCTATTGGAAGCAAAGGGGCTCCATCAAATGGCTGACAATGGGTGATCAAGCACTGAATATTTTTCATGCAAATACTACTATCAAGTATATAGAAGAAATTTGGTTACTATTCTTTAAAGAAGGAACCAATGTTACTGACCATCACGCCAAGGCTGATCTTATTTGGGTCTCCTTTAAAGAGATACTGTGGGTTTAAGCTATCCCTACTTCCGGCTTTGACTTAAATGTCCTAGTTCAGAATTAAGTAGATGCTTCAGCTCTGGACCTCCCCATCAGTACAGATGAAGTGGACTCAGTGGTCAGGTCTCTCCCTTCTGATAAGGTTCCAAGACAATATGGATTCAATACTAATTTTGTTAGGAAGTGTTGGTCTATTATCGAGCAGGATTTTTATAATCTATGTGAAGCTTTTTTTTTTGCTGGTGATGTATATTTATAGAGCATCAATGGTTCTCATATAACTCTAGATCAATGACTTTCGTCCCATTTCTCTGCTCAATACCCCCATCAAGATTATTACAAAGGTTCTAGCTAATAGACCTCAAGTACACATGCCATCTCCTGTGCATAGGAATCAGTAAGGCTGGATAACGAGCCAGCTCTCGTTAAAATCTCGAGCTGGCTCGTTTAGCTCACGAGCCAAGTATACAAAATAGACAAAATAATATTTATATTTATCTAAAGTTTAAAAATAGTAATAAAATAGAAAAGTAATAAATCCAGCTGTCTTATATTAAAAAAAATATGTGCAAACATATAGAATGCACAACATGAAGCAATACAAAACTAATATAAATTTTGCTGCTTTTTTTTCTCAATGTTTAGCTCGTTTGGCTCGCGAGCTGTTTCGAGTTGCCTCGTTATAACTAACGAGTTAAAATCTTGGCTCGAACGAGCCGAGTCGAGGCGAAATGAGCCCGCCACGAGTCGGGCGAGCTAACGAGCTTTGAATTTTTCGTCTAGCCTTAGCAATCAGTATGGTTTCATAAAAAAATATAACCGTCCAAGATTGCATTGTCTAGTCACTAGAGTACTTACATCTCTATCATTAATCTAAAAAAGAGAAAGAAGTGGGTTGTAAATTAAGGCTCTCCCTCTGGAGGAATCGAAAGCAAGATAAATATGTTAGATAAATATGTTAGCCTGGGAAAGGACTGAGGCAGGGAGACCCTCTATCCCCTCTTCTGTTCAACCTAGTTGGGGATGCTTTTGTAAATATGTTAGATAAAGGCATTAGTAATGGTCTTTTGCAAGGGGCACTAACAGATTTTAGGCCATGTGGCATAATGTCACTGCAATATGCAGATGACACCATCATGTTTTCTAGTGCTCAACCTACTCATTTGTGGAATTTAAAACATACCCTCATGTGGTTTGAACAATTATCAGGTATGAGGATTAATTTCCATAAAAGTTATAGTTATTGACTGAATCTTGATGAGGAAGAAAGCAAAGTAGCTTCATAGATTTTCAATTGCCCAATTGGGAAATTTCCTCTCAAATATCTAGGTATACCTTTACATTTTGAGAAGCTAGCTAGAGAGGATCTGCAGCCTTTAGTTGATAAGATGCTAAGTAGGATTTCTGGATGGAAAGGCAAACTACTTTCATTAGCAGCCATGGCTTAACTAGTTAAGGCTTGTCTGGTTAGCATACCTATTTACCTACTTTCCTTTATTAAATTCCCAAAATGGGCCATAAAACTCCTCAATTCACAGATGGGCATTTTTTTATGGAATGATGATGAAAATACGCACAAATATCATTTAGCTAACTGGGAATTAGTCTCAATGTGTAGAGAATTTGGAGGACTAGGAATACCTAGTATTAGAGATCTCAATATTTGTCTTCTGGGCTCCTGGCTAAAAAGATATGAAAAAGATAGAGAAAAGCTCCGGACAGAGTTGATTAATTTCAAATATAGGACTAGAGAAGTCAATATCTTCCAGTCTAGAACTGATGGTGTTTCACAGTTTTTTAAACGCTTTATGTGGGCTGCCCAAGCCACTAGAATGGGATACAAATGGAAAATAGGAAATGGAGAGAAAGTGAGGTTTTGGGAGGACAATTGGTTAGGAAATTCTAGCTTAGCAATTCAATATTGGAAATTATATAGATGGGTTAGGGAGAAAAATAAAACTGTAGCCAGCTTGTGGGATGGCACCCAGCTAAAATGTACATTTACCAGAACTGGAGATCAGAACATGCTAGATCTCTAGGAGGAAGTTTGTTTGTTAGCCTCTACTATCTCTTTTACTAATGAGGAGGATTCCTTAGTGTGGCATTTTTCCACTAATGGCATTTACAATTCACAATCTTATAAAGTGATAAATTTCAGAGGTATCATAGAGATTTTTGTACCAGCAGTTTGGGATATTAAAATCCCACCACGAGTACAATGCTTCCTCTGGTTATTAGGGAAAAACAAAATTCTTACTCGAGATAATTTAGAAAAGAGGAGGAAAGTAGATGACCCATCTTGTCTTTTTTGTTGTGAAAAAGAAACAGATCATCACTTGTTTTTTCAATGTGTGGTAGCAAGACAACTCTGGAAAACTATTTCAGAGATCTTTGATACTAGATTAGGTGATAGCTTTGATTCGATAGCTACATTTTGGTTAAGCAATAAAAAGAATGGAGTGCTAAATATAGTTTCATCTGCTGGTTTTTGGTGCCTTTGGAAATTGAGAAATAATGTGTGTTTTCAGAACAATCAATGGAGGTGCTTGGCTATGCTCCTCTACCAGGTGGCAAAAACAGTACAAAGATGGTGTATTCTATGCCCGAAGGAGAAGAGGGTGACACTGATGCAGAAGGTGGATATGATCAAGGAAAAAGTAACCCAAGTGCTCTGGTTGAAATGAAGAAGGTCACTTTCGATCTGCTGCAAGGATGGATTATCGATACTATGAAGAAGTAAAAGATGCAGTCCAAAGATGATGTGGAGCAATGGGTCAATTTCCTGGGAATAATTGAGTAGTTTCTTAGTTGATCATGTATCAGGACTTTAATTTGCGTGTTTTGTATTGTCCTCGGATGCGGTTGCATTCGGAGGTTCTGGAGTTTCGTTTTGACTGGCAGAAGCCAGATCATACTGTGTTGTAAACTGAATCTTGTCTATTGCAATGGTAATGGACGGGGGCTGTGGCCCTTTACTCAAAAAAAAAGCAAGACAATCCCTTAATTTCTCCCCAGGCTACGGTATATGTCCCGAGGAGAAAGAATTGGGTTTCGGTATATAGATTAGGGGTGGCTATAAATGGCATTTTAGAGGTGATTGGAGGCTATAAATGACATTTTAAATGGCTATATAGATTAGAAGTGGGTCGTAGAGATGGTTGGAGGCTATAAATAAACACTTCTATTTTTTTGAAAGAAAGTAAATAAACACTTCTATAGATTGCAATTTGTAGAGATGGTATATATCAACACTCCGTTTGGTATCATGCTTGGTTAGTGGAACCTAAGGGATCGACAGAACTATAAAGATTGCACGTGTTTACTAAAAAAAAAAGATGTAACATGAGCTAACAGTACAAATGAAAGGTGCCGTATGTGGCCATATGGAGTTATATTAGGGGCTTAATTAACAGTCCCACAAATTCTTATGGTTTTACTGATAATAACATATATGAAATTTTTTACAATAATTGGGGAAAAATTCAATGGCTCACATCGACCGAGAGCGGCCGATCCGACGGCAATAATAAAGGTAGGAGGCAACGGGAGGCAAAGTCACGGAGGTAAAAATTGCCTCTGTTGTGTCTATGACGGTGGGCCACCTAAGCAAAAATTGCCTCCCATTGCCTTCACAAATGTGGCGATTAGGACTAGGCGCTAATTGCATTTTTGAAGTTCTTTTTCTTCGGTAGGGGTAGAATAGTCTTTTGAATATTTTGTTCGACGACGTTGACTCAAGGGATTCCTGGTTCGATTCATGGTCCCGGATCTGGTGTTACCTCGCTCCTCTCCGTGGTCGCCGGCGTGCACGAACTCCCCCGACCTAGCCCCCTCATGGCGTTCGCCCGGCCGGATCCAGCCCCAGGCGGGTGCGCGCGTCGCACGCGCGGCGGGCTCGTCCGGTCTCCGCGGTCTTTGCTGCGGCGACTCTGCTCCCACCGACGGCGGCTCTCGGCGCGGCCTGCTCGGCGTCCGCCCTCGCCGGCACGCACGCCCTCCCTGCGTCGCCCCGTCTTTGGGCGCTGGTGGGGCGCTTTGCCTCCCTCTCGCTGGGCGGCACGGATGCGGGTCTCCTCCGGCGTGGATCTCCTCCGGCGGCCTCCTTCTTGCCGGTAACATACCGCCCTTTTTCCTTCCCCGTAGTCTCAATCCTAGGCTTCTTTGGTGCGGGTTCTTGATTCCGCCCTTGGGTTGTTGGTGGCAACGAACCAAGCTGAAAGTCGGGTGCGCGTTCTTGATTCAGTCGATGCGCCGCGCACATCGCTGCCCCCCTTGGTAGTCGAATTTGCTCGTCGAATTTGGGGGTTGAGGTGCAGAGCACCTTGTTGCCAGCCAAGCCGGATGAATCAGCACCTACATTATCGAACTTGTCAAATGCTCCTGAAATTTAGTCCCATAGAACATACATTTTTCTGATTTGGATGTTTTAACAAATGAGATAGGTGCTGTGCAGATTTCAGCATGTCCCTGTCTTGTGACCACATAAGTTAATCTATTCAATCATATCGTGATGTTATGAAATGAATTCTTGCGGTCCTTTTTGTCCATGTGAAATTGAATTGATTGACAGCTTGCTCAGAACTTACTACACTGTAAATGTGACTAAAATTTCCAGTTATCCATTTCCCCACCCAAATAGAAGTGTGTTCTTGAGCAAATCAGTCTCGTGTAATTTACTGATAATCATGATTTGGAAGTTTTTATTGCTATTGAAAGTGCAAGCCACTTATGCTGTGTCTGATCTCTGAATGAGCTTGGCCAGAGCATGCTCTTATGAGGGAACAACAAGCATGTTCTGCATGATGATATGGTTTCTCTGAATTTCCATTTGTTCAGATGATCTTCCTGTTTCATTGTGTGATGGGTACAAGATCAAAATAATAAATATTGTGAAAATGCTTGTACATTAACAGGATAGCGATCTCCAGTTGCAAACTTGCCTGATCCCTGTTTCTTATGCACAGATGTGTCACTAACAAACCTTTTTAGGAACAAAGCCCTATATTCCAAGAAAGTGATTGCTATATGTATGTCTCCGGAGATCTCTTATGGTATTAGCGTAGTAATTTATTTTTTTCTGAAAGGGGTCGAGTGATGCTTCCCCCATTAACTCATTCATCTTTGTGATAGCATCCTCTGATTATTGTCTTGTATTGTCATCAGGGCTACGCAGAACAGTATAGCTTCAACCAACTTGCAAGGCCTATACCCGAAAAAGCATGCATTTTTTTTGTACAAATGAATAATGCAATTAGTTAAGAATTTGATTAACTGTCTGCTACTGACTGCATGCTGCCACACTTAGTTGCTTATTTGAATTTGATTAACTGTCTGCTACTGACTGCATGCTGCCACACTTAGTTGCTTATTTGAATTTGATTAGCTGATGGGGTATTTGCTTGGACTATTTTTCTGATGCGTCTTTCCCTTTTTTTGTTCAGGTACTCGCCAAACACCAAAGAAATCAAGATCTTGTATAGGAATAAAGTCAGGAGAGCCCTGGAGGGACTGGGCTTCATTCTGGATTTGATACATCAAGAGGCAATGCATATGATGGTTCTCATGTTGCCAACTTCAGTTCTTCAAAAACTGGGACCCATGATGCATCAAGGAGTGCCACTGGCTTTGCAGAAGAGAGCTTAATTTGTAGACGAGTTAAAATCCTTTCTGTAGCTACTGAAACCTTGTTGTTTAAGTATATATATTCAGAGATACATATCGTGATGCTTCTTAAGTTCTGATGCATTTTTTATTTTGTTTAATAGAGTAGGCCAGTTGGGAACTCAGATTTTAGTTGCGTGCTATTGGTTTTATATCCGACTTCACCAAGTTATGCCCATTGCCTGGCTGAAATGCTGCTTGTACGATATAAGATAGTACATTTTTGCAAATACTGAAATTTGATTTACTTGTTCAAACAGAATGTAGCTCAAAGGCAAATGCCAAAACTGTGCCAATCGTACAAATGACACTGAGCTGCTCAACATTCCGAAAGAATTTTGGAAGATTGAAATCCTTAATTCAATCATAAATTTTTACGCTGAAGATTTATGGCGCCCTTTTTGGCTTAGTCTGATATCTTTGTTGAAATCAAAATCGCTCTCAATTCCTATCGAACATACTTCAATAGCCAAATGGTTAGACCAATTGACTGTAAACCCCTAGTTCTCAAGTTCAAAACCTACGAGGGCTATATTTTTAAAATAGTGTTTGTTTTATTTTTTTTTTTTTTTTTTCTCTATGTTCTTTTTTTTTTTTTTTTTTTTGTAATTTTTTTACGTAGACACATCATTTTGGCTCCATAAACATACTATTAAAGTTTGAGATGATTTAAAGATAGTGGTGATACACATATTTCACATGTGGCGACATCTCTCACATAGTCACGTTGGTCGTAGTGAGACATGTATGCCTTTGTGAGGATGTGCACCACCACTTTGTCGAATCAATTGAAACTTTTTGTCATGACTATACACCAAAATGGTGTGTCCATACAAGTTTTTAGATTTTTCTAGCTAGGTTAGGATATTTTAACATTTATTCTTAAGTAAATCAACAAATAATACAATAATAGGTAAACTTGCTTTGAAAATTGCACAAATGCACACAACACCTTATTTTGGATCCATGAACACACTATTAAAGTTTCAGATGATTTGAAGATAGTGGTGATACACATATCTCACATGTGGCGATATCTTTCACATAGTCACGTTGGTCGTAGTGAGATATGTGTGCCTTTGTGAGGATGTGCACCACCACTTTTTTAGAATCAATTGAAACTTTTTTGTCATGACTATACACCAAAATGGTGTGTCCATGCAAGTTTTTAGATTTTTCTAGCTAGGTTAGGGTATATTTTAACATTTATTCTTAAGTAAATCAACAAATAATTACAATAATAGGTAAACTTGCTCTGAAAATTGCACAAATGCACACAACACCTTAGTTTGGATCCATGAACACCCTATTAAAGTTTCAGATGGTTTGGATCCTCAAACAAGCAATTCACACTTGGCTTAGTATCATATATGTGGAAGAAATTGGAACACACTTGGCTTAGTATGATATATATGGAAGAAATTGAAAAATGTCACAAGTCACGGTGTATTGCAATGGTAACTTAATAAGCATGCGAGGGAGAGGTTGACGGTTCAATTCCTACAGGCTGCACTCGTAGTGTGATAAAATTGTTTTTTTGCTATTTTTTATGGTTTTCCGATATGAACACTACAACAAACTTCATTGAGATTATTCAAGCAACAATGCATTGAAACACGCCCAGAGGGGTCACACTCGTCACAGAAACTAGACAGGCGCACAGCACAAGGACTACGCTGCAATACTGAACTTAAGCCGGTCACTTGCAGGAATACGGACTACGGACTGGTGGTGAGCTACCGGGTAGAGATCATTCCACACTGTTGTACCCTCCGTGACAAAAGGGCTGCAAGTGAGTGAGCAGCCCAGCAACTGGTTTTAGATAGATAATAATGCAACCAGCTACATTATTTTTCCATACATTATTTTTCCTAAATTTACATGGAATTACAGCTAAAGCTTAAATTAACCACCCAAAAGCTCCTTCCATCTCTACACCCCTAAACTTTACAAGCCTCCTGCGGTGATTAGTACCCAGCAGCGTTGACCACTGTCCTCCAACAATCCCCGGAGCTCCAAGCTGCAAGCATCACACGGATTAGCTCAAATTGAGAATGTTTAGCTCTCAACGATGAAGTCTAGAAAACAACATTGTTTCGTGAGCCATGAGTAATTCATAATCAATTAAGTAGACAGGAGGTATGGGCTGGCTTCTAGAGTCTAGAAATGAGAATAATAGTTTTCTGAAAAAAAAAAACAATTTCCACATACAGGATTTAATTCCCACCCTTTCTCTTTTAAACTTTTCCTGCATGTCCCGAGAAGTAGGACAGTGACATGCTGATTAATAGATCAATTGCGGTGTGTAACATTACAAATGATTCAGAAATTTTACATGGACGTAGATGATTAGTGCAAAGACATATAGCTAAAAGCACATGTTCATAAGTGTCTCTAGTCTCTACCATTTAGGGATCATCATTAGCAAGCAACATTTTCAGTGAGACTGAACTGAAAGAGATGAGCTGAAAATTTTCACTACGCCCATCAGTAGCTTGTTTGGAAATCTGAACAAAATTATTTTTTTCTAAAAAGTTGAACAAAACATGTCATGGAGATTCCAACAGACATTAGGAAGCAAAAAAATGATCGCTTTCCACTGTTCATCTCTTTTCTATAACTCACATCACATGGGTAGAAGGGAGGTGGCCTGAGAGAAACTCACCACACAAAAATCTGCCCGCGTTGTGGAGCAGCTCGACCATATGATTTCCTGAACCCCAACCTGCCAGCCCATCAGTAGTTCCTGTCATTGTTAACAATTAGATGAAATAACTGTGGCAATTTGTCAAGGATGCAAAGCTTATATCACCAGCATAACAGTTAACAAGTCCAGTAGTAGACATATGTACCTACATACATATAAACACTAAGCTGCTAGTACTCTAATAAAGAGAAAAAAACTATGTTAATAATTAGCACAAGTAGTGTCAAATGAAGATATGCAACACATGCCATTTTTTTATTTTCATCTACAAATGCATACAATAAAGAATAAAACAATAGTGTATCAGTAAGAAAACCATAATACCCCAATCATTATGTAAGGACAGCAGCCATTATTTCTCTTGCAGGCTGAAATAAAGTGGTTTAAGCATTTGACATTAGCAAAATAAAGTGGTTTAAGCATTTGACATTAGCAAAATAAAGTGGTTTAAGCATTTGACATTAGCCCCAATCATTATCTAAGGACAACAGTCCAAAGACCACTAAACACAGGCCCAGAAACTCATATGGTAGGAGGAAGAGCTCAACTTCAGACATCACTAACTCATTAACGAAATACTTTGTTTGTCATTAGTGCACACTATACAGCAAACTGAAACACTTGGATAGATACTACATAGTGCAGAGTATAAACAGTGGTAATCACCTGGATAGATACTACATATGCAGTCATCTAAATTCTATATAGCTAAAATAAGAGAGGACTTGCTCTGGCCTCTGAGCCTGGTTTAGGCACTAAAAAAAAATGGAACATTACTAGTGCAGAGTGATTGCTAGCTGCAGGTTCCAATGTGGCATTTCAGTTTATATCCCTTTTGTTTGCAATTGATAAAAAAGGATAACACATTTCACATCTGCCTAATGAGATAAGATTTTACTACAAAATAAACAAATGCTTCTACATATGTCAGTGCCCTATGAGATAATTCATGCAACAAACCAAGTTTTAAGCATACACTGGATCATACACCGGAAACAACTGCATTACTGCATTCCCAATTCATGGAACATGAGATAAATCAAATTCAAAACAAGTGCAGAGGATTGGAACCTTGGCCTTCTGCGACTGAATATCGATCGGAGCCGGATCAGAGACTTCTCCACGGACCACGGGGACAGGGACGAGGGGCGACGCGACGATGTCTGTGAGATCGATCCGGGCAGGGGCACAGCCGCCGGTCACCACTAGTCACGCGGGGGCACCGGGATGGAGGGTGAAGCGACAGCCGCGCCGGGCCAGGCGACGATTGACGGCGAAGGCTGTACAGCGGCCGCGCCGCAACAAGATGCCGAGGCCCGCGGCAGGGCACCGGCGCCCGATTGCGAGGTAGAGGCGACGGCGGGGAACCAGCGCCCGACTGCGAGCGCTAGGTGCTGGCGGAGCAACGGCGAGGGCTGGGAGGAGGAGCGACGGGGTCCTCGTGCGAACATCGACGGCGAGGGTGGGGACGCCGCAGCGGGTTGGGGTTGGGGTACTGGCGTATTTGGACAATGACAAGGTTACCCTTTCACTCGAATAAAACAAACCAGTGGAAGGCGATCTTTGCAAAGAAGTAAAAAAAAAATCGAGTATTGTAAAAGCCATAACATATATATCGTCGGTTTCAGATCTAGCAGTGAAACAAGTTTAGAGATGGCATCAAAGGATTATTATCCAATTTTAGAATAGGATGATCGACCTCGATTACTCTTCAAACTAAATAAAATGACCTATGATAATATGAAAAACGGTGGGAGGATGATGTATATATAATAAATATGTTAGTGTTATTGACCTGTTCCCTTGTATCCATCCAGGGAACGGGTCCCTTAAGGTGCTTTCGATGACGCTCGGCCTGATAGTTACCACCGGTATCCCTCCTCGCATGCTGTTGATGACCATCTCCCCCATGGCCTTGGTGAACACATAAGTATCTTGCCAGCCATGATGTTTTGCCCTACAAGTGGCAAACAACACAGACCAAACACAACCATACACATGTGATGAAATGTAATCCCCACATCGTGAATGCATGCATATGTTTCCCCACACAGCATCTTGAGGCGGATCGACAACTCAGAGTCAATATATACATGAGCGCACTGTGCACTATATATGTAGCAATACCTTTTGAGGCCTAAATCTTTCATTTCTTGAGCATAAGAAGCTTGATCATCTGATTTTGTTGTGTGGTCAAATGCCAGCTTGACCTCTGCCTCAATATCCAGAGCGGCACCGTTCGCATGCTCTGCTTCGAAATGGCTTAATAGTATCTCATTTGCTATGGAGTCTCCCATTCGAAATGGCTTCTCCAGCACCACGCCTTGCCTCTGCCCATTCACATATGCTGATCAACAAACATTTATATATTAGCATTAGCATATATGTCAACCAAGTCATGCACACTACTCGTTCTGACCTCACCTGTTGACACATGCAAGAAGAGTCAATCTTCGGAACCTCTGTGCGAAAGACATGAGCCGGAGCGGCCCAAGGGTGTTCATGTCCATTGCAACGTCGTACCTGCGATCCGGCTGATCGAAATATATATTACCCTTAATGCATATTATTTGTATATATTATTCTTATATATTCGATCATGAACCGAACCTCTCGTGGAAAGTGGTATTCCCTGCCGAGTTTACAATGATATCTACTTCGTCCTGGATTTTGTGGGCCAACTCCTGGGCAATGCCGAGGTCGTTCTCCGTGATATCGCCGACGACAGGAACTAACTTTCTTGCTATAAAGCTGTGGAAGGCTTTCCCGTGGATTTCCTGCAAACATTTGAACAGTTCTGCGTCTACAACCTGCACATGACATGCACAACTTGAACATTATTTGTGGGGTTATTGACAGCAACAGCTAGGCTAACACAAATATTCCACTACAGTAGCCCAAGCCGTTTTCCTACCGGCGGTCCAAACAAATCCCCTGCGGGCGGAGGCACGGCAGCCAGAACGTGGAGCTCTCCTGACGTGGCGCAGAGCGGGGATTCTAATGACACTGACTATGATTTTTTTTTTTTTTTTTTTCTAGGGACTTTTATAAAAGGACTCTTAAGAAGGAGCTTTTAGATACTTTTAGTAAAAAGTCCAAAAAAAAATCCCTCTTGTTTGGTTTTATAGGGACTAAAAGAAATTTTTTTAACCTCAACTCCAGAAAAATCCCTCTAACCAATAACAGGGTCCAAGATGCAAGAGAGGAGAGGGATTGTCTATATATCTTGCCACCACTATTATTCGAGTGAGCTAAGAGCACTCAAACGTGGCCATGTGGGTGAGCGTAAGTAATGAATATTTTATTTCACTTTTATCAATACACAACACCTTTAATTCTCAAAAAATACAATGTTTTTTCTAATGAAAAATGCTGGCTGATTTTAGATACTATTATTATTATTATTATTATTATTATTATTATTATTATTATTATCATCACTACTATCATCATCATCATCATCATCATCAACTTTTAATTGACTTTGTTATATTTGAGATTTTAGATAGTATTTTTTATAGTATTATTCTATATGCACGGCTTCCGTATATTGATTGATTAGAGCAAGTTTAATAGTTTCGTAGTTTCCGCCAAGTGCCGGCTTGCAACGCTGGCGGGCCCGCTACTATTTATGGCATAGGCGCATGCGGAGCCAATTGCGGCGACGTGCATGGCCTAGCTCACCGGCCGCAGCGGGCGCCGTGAGACGCCATTTTTTCTTCTCTCTCTTCACTTCTCTCTCCTCCACGTAGACATGAGCCGGCTAGTCGCCATCATAATACTTGCTCTTAATCTGCTTCAGCGAGGTGCCGCGTGGCTGCCCGACGGTGTAGCATCTTCGGAGCTCCGTGTGTTGGTATATAAGCACCAATCCATGTACGTCGCTACCAACCCATGTCAAAGCACCAATCCTTGTACGTCGACACCAATCCATGTTTAAGCACCAATCCATGTACGTCGCCACCAAGGATGAAGATTCTTTGATGAGGGCCGAGCGTTTTAGTTGCCATCAAGAATTTGGAAGAAGGTAATTAATAACGATGGTATGTCTTTTGGCAGTTCTATTTTATCAAATCCTGATTTTTGTGTAGTTTCGAATATTCAGAGTTCGGGTATTTCTATGACGGCTGTCGTGCCAGAGCGAGCAGCGTGAAAGCCGCCGTGAGGATAGGATGCAGGAATGAGCTGAGCAACTTGAATAGTTTTGCAAACAAGGTTGCCATTTTTGAAATTTCTCAAAATACCTTAAAAAGATGTCTCCAACAGTTTTGCATATGAGTTGGCATTTTTGACAAACTTGGCAAATTCCTCCTCAGGAATCCCAAATCTGCCAAGCCGTCTCCACTTTGCAACCTAGCCTCGCGGTGTCGAAATTGTCCCCTGCAGTGCGGGAACCCCGTCGCGCCGCTCAAGTCTAGTAGCTTCTCGGCGGCCAGCTCCCACGAGGAGGAGCTCGACCGCCACCTCTCCCGGCGGAGCCCAACCTTGCGGCCCCGGGGGGCGCCGACGCCGTACGCTGGCCATCTCGGCGGTGACACTAGACAAGTTCGGCGCAGGCGCCGACACGGATCGCGACGGGCTGCTACGAGGCGTGCCCAAGGCTAGGCGCCTTCGTAGCTGACCACGGCCGGGGCTAGGCGCCCTCCCGGGCCGTCGCCCGTCGGCCGCCGGTCGGACCGGAACCGGCGGTCCCCCTCCGTCTTCTACTTCCAGCTACGATCTACGATGGTTGAAGAAGAAGACGGACAAAAATGTATTTTTGTTTCTCTTACAGGTTCCTGATGCTTATTTGCTTGAGTGAGAGATTTTAGATCTAGACTCTTGTTAATTAGTTGGAAGTCCAAGGGTCCTGATGCAAAGTGCTATGATTTTTCGTTTTCCATTTATACATGCAGAGTCCAATTTTCAAAACTCTTGAAATGACCATATTTTTTTTGCTTTCCATTCTATTTTGAAACTTGGCAAACTATCACAAATATCAACCCAATTATGCAAAACTGTCGGAGTTTTTAGTGTCTTATTACTACCTTTTGCGAGTTTAGTTTTTCAGGTTAAAGGTTACTTCTTTTATAATGATGAATGGTTGTGTGGAAAGTTTTGCGGAGGCCGGAATATTATTTATTTATTTATTTTAAAAACACAAAATTCTTGCATGCACGTGTATATATTTATATTTAGAAAAAAACTTATATTGTAATTATATCAAAATACTGGGCATCTCACCTCCGTTTGCAACCTCTTGAGTGCTGCTTCAGCGTCCTTGGCCTTGATCATAACGTATATCTTGCCGACGTCCGGATTCGCCCCCCTCAAAATTTTCTCGATAAGAACTGATGCAGAATATATATAATAGCGAAAAAAATAAGGATTGTGATGCCATCAACTTCCAAGTTTGAATATACTCCTATACATCAAGAGAAGAGAAGGTAGACAACAGCACACACCTTTTGGCCAGGAATCCAGTTCCGCCAGTGATGAGGAAGTTGTTGCCCTCGAGGAATTCAGTGATCCCAATCCCGCCGGCGACGACTTGATTATCATCAGTTGCCAACGCAGCAGCACGACGGGCTCTTAAATCCTCCGAGGACGACGACGGGCTTGACCTCGCCGACAATGCTGGGAGAATCACGGCTCTCCCTGTCGCCCCACGATCAGCACGTCCTCCGCTGCTGCTGCTGGTCGCTAGACTCGGCGTGCGTCTGGCAGCGAGGACAGCACAGCCGGGGGAGTGGGAGGGGCATCAGGTTCGTGCAGGGAAACTCCATGGCTGCCAAACAAGGTACTCTAGGCAGCGGCGGAGCTTCATCGAACAAGCAGCAATCCCATTATATATAATCGAGTCTTGATCATCTATGAAGAACAGTCAAAGATTTACAGATTAGCACGTGGAAATTGTACGGGGCAGTACTGATTAGCACGTGGAAATTGTATGGGGCAGGAGGAGGCCACGGCCCTGCAGCTTGGTCTGAACCAAGCTCTTCCCCTGACTGCTAGGATAGCGTTTGCTTGGTCCTAAGGTAACAGTCATTGGAAACGCAATGAGCTCTCAGGGGTTTTTGTGGTCCGTAGTCGGATCACTACTTATTGCAGCCTTTGTTTGGTTATTGTTTACCATTACACGCCTGACTAGCCTACCAGGTAGCCACTGTGAAGCATTAGCGGACCCGGCTTTTGAGAACAGGGGTGCACAATTTTTTTTACGCAAATCGGTAAAACCATATTATAATTCGGTAAAATCGTATTTTTATACAAATTTTTTATAAGCACCATCCATAGAAGGAACTTGAACACCATGTTTAATGCAAAAAGAACTGACCTTCTGAAGAATATTTTCATCCGGAGATGGATCAAGGTTCAAAGCAACAACAGCTGCCTTCTTTGTCGGCTTCTGAAAAAAAGGATTGAATGGCTCCGTTCCTCTTCATATTTGAGAATCAAGATGAGTGAAAAAAAATACAACAATTAGCGCTCACGATTTACGTAATCACCTCTTCACGGTTTGACGAAATCATGTTTAGGAATTAGGAAGACAGGAAGAAAGGACTCACGATCACGAAATCCAAATTGCAAATCAGCAAAATCACGTCGGGCGAATGGAGAAGGTGATGCCGCATAGCCGCAGTCCCGCCAAACCCTATCGCGGTGTCAGCTTCATCTTGTCGCCCTCGATTCACGTGCCCGAGGGCGGTGTCGATTGACTGGAGTCCGGGGCAGCTGGACTGGGCCTCGGCCTATGATGCCTATCGCGCAAGCAGAAGGGCAGAGCGGGCGCGAAACGACGAAAGTTCTACGCAGTATCACACACGCACGCGGCAGTGCCATAATCAATTCTATTGGAGTCCTACGCCGCTGGGTCTGGACATGCGGGCCACAGCGGGGTCGGTGGACCCCCTTGACCCCCCCTGTGGGTCCGCCACTGCTGTGAAGAAGACGACGGAAACATCAACACCCGAGGTGGACAAACCAAACTGAAGAGGAAACTGAAGCATGGCAGGCACAATACAAGCAACGAGAGGCTCCAACGGATGGCGGCCAACAACAAAACCTTCAATAAGGGAATGACGTCAACAAACACCAACAACGTTGAATAACGCAATAAAAGGAATTGCGTCATATAACCGCCCCGACGACCTGCATGATGATCTGATCCTCCTTTGGCGACACCTTTTGGAAGGTGGACGACGCACTACGCCACTGCCACATGCCCGAAGCAAGAAATCTGGCAGAGTTTTCACCAACGAGCTTGTTCGACCACAACTACTCGGGTGTCCCTTGGCCCCGGCCACCGACCACTAGCGTCGCTGGCCACCGCACGAGGTGGCCCAACCATGGCCATGGCCAACACGTGAAGCCCTTGGGTATGACATAGCCCGTCGGAGGCACCCTCGCCACCAGAGACGACCCATGCCGCCAGGAACACGCAACAACATCTGGCCACCACTCCAATCGCTCCTGCTACGGCCAACCCAGACAATGCAAACCACAAACGCCCTAGAGTGCGCATAGTCACCCATGGACTGGCTAGATCCAGCCTCTAGCTAGCCGCCCATAGACAGATTCCAGCATCCACCACGTGTCTGAGATTCCCGAAGTCACCACGGGCGTCTCGTTGGCACCTCGGAAGGACCGAGCGGCGATCTAGAGATTACCGTCACACCACATGCGCCTCGTTGTCGACGGATACATTGTTTACCTATTAAAGCATAACACTAAAAAATATTAAATAAATTCAGAAAATAGGAGGGCCCGTGCCATATTTATGTTGGTTACATTGAAGTTGACATCACACGAGCTATTATTGGAATGGGGTAACCAGAGAAAGCGACGCATGCAACAAGCTAGTAAGGTTTCCCCTCGTGTTAGCTTCTTTATTATTATTTAATCAGAGAAGTCGACGTCACGTGGTTTGCACCATAGCCGGATTATTTATTAAATAATATATGTGTCAGCTTCTTTATTTGTGCATCCGCGTGGTAGGCTAGGCAGGTGTGTGTTTTTGTTAGTTGAGTCGCGCCCGTACTAATTCGCGGTCATCGGCTGAAAACGTTTCTAGCTCCACCAGGCTTCTACGCGGCGGCACCCAGGCTTCAACGCAAGTTTCGCGGAAATTCAACCAGCGTTCAAACCCTGTGTCGCACTGTAATAAAGAAAATAAAAACACGAACCCTACGATATCACAGGTCTTCTTCGTCCTTCCTTCTGCACGATCTGCCCTGCTGCTCTTCTCCTTCCATCCTCATGCGACCGTGCAGAGTCCATCCTACCGCGACCTTGCAGGTGGCTTGGTACGTCGCGTGCGCAGGCAACGACGACCCCAAAGCCACTGTAGCCATGCCGGTCCCGCCAGGCCGCCATCGACCTCGGACGCATGTGCAAGCCAGTTTCGGACGACACCGGTGCCCGCCATCGACCTCGCAGCTAGGTCCAGGTGCGGACGACAAAGAACGAGGCCTCCAGGCTCCGGCTGGCGCTCCAATCCTGGATCTCTTCGGGCGTGTTTGGTAGGGTGGCCCGTGCCACTGTTTGCGCTCTGGGGGCGCAAGCCGGTGTTTGGGGCCGTTTTTGCGTCTCTCAGCCCAGCCCGCAGGAGCCAAATCAACCCCTTCCACCAGGCTCCACTCCTACGCCATTTTTCTGCGTTCCGCTCGAGCTCGGCCGCGCGTGGCGCAGCGTGTGCGATTTCGGGGCAATTTCGGGCGGCAGGTGGCTCTCCCGGGCTCGCGCGGGAATGGTGAATCTTCCTCCCGCCTGCTCCCCCTCCCCGAAATCCATGGCCTATATATCCACTCTTCCTCCTCCCTCCTTCCTCTTCCCACTCCCTCCTCCATCTTCGCTCCAATCCCGTGAGAGACCGGCTAGGGTTTGGTGCGGTGGTGTGTGTCGAGGCAGCTTGGATCCCCGACGGGCTTCTTCTCCGTTCCCCTACCACGGATCTACGCCGAGGCGCCGCCGGCGCGTCTTCTTCCTCGTCGGGACTCCGGGTGGCAGAGCTTCTTCTTCCTCGGTTCGGGCGTTGAGCTAAGGTTGGCGCGGTGGTGTGCGGTGCGAATCTGCTTCCTCTTCTTCCATGCCTGCTCCTTCTTCGTCGGTGCTTCTCCGTTCATGGCAAGGTTAAATTGATCCCCATCCCCCCTCCTCTTCCCACCGCGTATCAGAATAGGGTTTGTTGTTCGGTCTTTTGTTTGTTTATGTTTGGTCTTTGTTCTTGGTCCATGATGTGTTCTTGGTCGATGATGTAGTCCAGTGGCACTAGGAGGGTTTGTTGTTTGGTATTTTGTTTGTTAATGTTCGGTCTTTTGTTGTTCTTGGTCCATGATGTGTTCTTGGTCGATGATGTAGTCCACTGGCACTAGGTGGCTTGTTCGATCAAGCAGCAATGCCATTTTTTTGACTCAAATCTTTGTTGAGGCCAGCCAAGGCTATGAAATTAGATGTTAATCTCAGTTGCATGCATGTAGATGGATCCTGTTGCTGAGGCCCGTGCCATGATGGTCCGTCAGGCCACTCGCATGATCATGTCCATGGTTAGTGTTGTTGGTTTCACGATGGGGAGGAAGAGGAAGGAGCCTGAGAGTGCTAAGGATGAGGAGCCTAACCCATTGTTGTATGACCTTAGGAGTGATGCTGAGGAACACAGACAGCAAACCCTTTCAGGCATTTATCGGTCCACTGATGTAGAGTTCCTATCTGTGATTAGGATGAAGAGGAAGCCTTTTTTTTTTTTTGCTTTGTGCAATCTTTTTAGAGTTAGGGGTCTTCTCGAGGAGAATGGTGGTGTGTCCATTGAGAAACAGGTTTATATGTTCCTCCTCATAATAGGCCACAACCAGAGGTTCAGGGTAGTGCACCATGCTTTTAGGAGGTCCATTGAGGCAGTCCACAAGCATTTCTACCTTGTCCTTGCTGCTGTTGGTGAGCTTAGGTATGAGATGATCACCCCCACCATCTACATAGACCAATGTCAAAATCTTAGGGAGCCACAGGTGGAACCCACACTTGAAGGTAAAAAAAGAAGCTTAAGCAACTTGTCTTTTTCACCCATTTTTTGCATTGCTGGTAGCCATTGTAGTGCCCCATTTTTTGTATAGGACTGTGTTGGTGCCATAGATGGTACCCCATGTGTTGGCAAGAGTGACTAGA
>JADLZK010010118.1:0-166854 GCA_015847255.1 Hyparrhenia diplandra | reverse complement strand
AACTAAGGCCTAAGAATCTTAACAAGGAAGGAAGTCGATAAATCTTTAAGAAGACGGCTATGGTTGTCTAATTGATATTCTTATAAGGCTTGTGAATATTTCTTATGGGAACATTATTCAAGGAGAAAGACACTAGCAAAGAGTGCAAACCCCTAGCAAAAGGTTCTACCGAGGCCTATCCAACGGGAGGTGGAATACAAAAAGAGTTAACGCAGCTATAAGTCACCTACGTTAGTTACCACAATCCTAAGGTAGGGTGTATCTACGAGCTATCTAGTCTAAGCACCACGCTCACACTAGGGGTAGCAACCTCAATCCAAGAGCGACAAAAATTGAAGTACTCTAAAAGAGTTGCAAACCATAAGAATAATATAAACAAGTAAACTTACTCAAATAAGAAGTTGATCCACCGTAGTTGTCTTAGGAACAAGCTCCAATGGAGGCTTGATCCCGTGGTACAAGCGAAGAGGAGACACCGACAAAGTTCGAGCTTCCCTTAACTTCTCCTTCCACTCAATCTCTATTCTTCAAACAAGACTAGATTTAGCTACTCTCGCAGGAGCTATGAACTAGTCTCTCAACTTGATAATCTTCTCTCTCAACTAGATCTAGAGCTCTTCTAATTAGAAGCTAGGGCATAGGCCGTTGATCAGGTTGAGCCGATGGAGTAATGAACTAATGAACCATCATTGCCCCTCGGGCCAGGGCCGGGGGGCATGCTTATATAGCCGGGGTCGATGAACCGTAGCCCTTGGATGAAACCGACCTTGATAGATGGATAGGATTGATCCTCAATGGCGGTTATGAACCGACCTTGAACAGAGGTCGATCGGGGGGCCCATGGCGGCCAGCGCCGTGCGGGAGGGCGGCCGCGGCCCGTCCCGACAGTGGGGCCCAAACCCTTCTCCCCCGCTGGCTTCGGAGTCTTCTAGGTCTTCTTACGTGGGTTTCAAGTTGGGTTACTCCACGGTCACGTCTTTCATCGTATGGGGTGCAAAACTCTGGGCTTTTACCTGCTAATCCCTTGAAAAATATATAATTCACCAAAACTCGTGGAAATTGTTAGTAAAGCCCCTAGTTCTACATAAATATTCATTTATTCCTTTATTTTAGTTTTAATTGAGCTATAAAAAATATACTATAAAATGTGTCAACAAGCTCCCCCACACTTAGGCTTTTACTCGTCTCGAGAAAAGGATGGATATAGTAAAGCTGTAAGTCAAGACATCAAACATAAAACAATCTCATGGTCTTTCTTATTTTTGTGGGATTCATTGTGCCTACCAAGAACTTTTTAAGGAGTTGGAGAACAGAATAGTTGACATAGAGTACCCTTTTTCTCTCAATCAAATCAACTGGAGTTTTTGCAATGTTTTTTTGAAAAGAAACATAGCTTACCATCTTCTTTTGTGGTACTCTTGAATCACTCATTGTGTTTATATGTGGTATTTTTGGATCCTCACAAGGCATACATATGATTGTTGCCCTTAAAAACATCCTACTTCTAATAAAGCTTTATCTAGTGTTTCAGGTATGTCAAGGATGTAGCATACTTACCTTGCATATAATTGCAATGTCAAAGCCGGATCTGAAGAGAGACATTCCCTTAGATCAAGATGTGCAAATGTGTGTAGTTATCCTAATTCTACTATGCTCTTGTAGACTTCTCTCTTTTTGAAAGATGGATACTGTGCAAGCAAGGTCATGGGCTATCTTTATTTGTTCTTTCTCTTTATCTCTTTTTTGGAGAGGTGGGCTCTACTCGCCCTAGACTTTTGTCTTTTATTTCCTCTCTTAAAAGACGTGGGTTCTACTCACCCTCGGACACTTGTCCATTTTTCATCTTTCTTCTTCTCTTCTCTTTTTTTTTCAATATTTTTGCATAGCCCCCATGCCTTGTCTCACATTTGTATCAAGACTTTAATATGGAGAGATCAAAACTTGGAGCATATAATAGATAAAAGCAACATATATATGTGTGAGTGTATGTGTTCTTGATCATGGGAGCATAGTAAGTCTCTCAACTTGGGTCACAGGACTTGACAAAGCTCAATACAAAACAAGTAGCTTATGGTTGGGTTTTTTTTCCAGCAAGTGTGGCTTTGGTAGGATAATTACCACAAAGAAGATGTATAGCTAATAGCTATTATTTAATATTTTCAAAATAGATTCTCCAAGAGACAAGATATCAAGAATTAGGCTCTTACCAATCTTCTATCTCATATTCTACAACAACTCTAAGTATCTTGGGGTCCCTAATATTTTTAGTTCTTAAAAGCAATTTGGATTGACCATGAAAAAGAATTATGTGAGTCCAACATGAACTAAACATATCAATCCCTTTTTCTTTTTTATTTTGATTTATTAGATATTAAAGAGCTCTCGGTTTTGTGCGAAACGCATACAGCGAAAGTTACGTAATTAGAAAGATCGAGAACAAACCGATGCACGTGGACGAAGGGGAGATCGAAGTGGTGACGTGGCGGGCGCGGCGCCACCCGGTCGGGCGGCGCGTGGGTCCCATAGGGGCTCACTGCGATCTTCGTCCGTGCGTGATCTCTCGCCTCAGATCTTTTCGGTTTCGGTATTTTCGTGTTCTGCTTTTGTTCGTTTCGACGTTCGTCTTTGTCTCCCCACACTTTTTCCTTGTTACCTTTTATTCACAACATGGTGGAGACAAAGAAACTTTGCACGAAAATAATAGTAAAAAATAAGAGAGATTGATTTCAGAAAGTAGGGTGCTTCTTTATTTATTCGACCAAATATTACATATTAATCTAAGCAAACTGATTTAATAAGCAAATTTCTAAGCAAACTTCTAAACGAACTAATTTAACTAAGCATACTAACGAACTAATTGAAGCACTCTATTAAATTACTAGGGCTCCTTCCCTAGTTGCGCGGGCGGCTCTCAAGAGATGCAACTCTCTTGGCTAGTGCTGCGTTCTCAGCTCTAAGGTCTTCCATGCGCCTATCCAGAGCGCTCATGCTTCTCGTCGTGGCACTCCAGTTGCGATGCTCCGTCAAAGTGAAGCTCCTCCAATCCGCGACTTCCTCGCGGAGGTCGGCTACTGTGAACTTGCTAAAACGACGCTTTGCAGCGTGTTCAGTGGCCTCCTGCGGCGGGATGAATTTCACTTGCGATGGCGAGGCGCGCACTCCATCAATGGAGACGCGGGGATGAGCGTAGTTCAGCCGGCGGATGTTATTGAATCTATCCCTTTTGACGCCCGTAAGCGTCTCGTTGGGACGAGGCGGCAACAATTTGGTGCCTTCTGGCACCAGGAACTTCTTCATCGCGTCTTCGCGACGGGCGTTGAGAATTGTTCTCGCCATGAGAACAGCAGGGGATGGCTGTGGTGATGGTGGTGGCTGTGGTGGTGGTATGACGGTAAGAGGTTCAGGCTGTGCAGGTATGACGGCGAGGGCGGAGGATGGTGCTGACGAAGGAGATGGTGGCGTGGTAATCTTGGATGGATCGTACACCACCATTCGCATCTCCTGGTTGGCCATGGCAGCAGCGGAGGTCTTGGGTCGTCGGTCTTGGTAGAGGTAGATGGGAATAGGCTTGAGGTGAAATGGGTCGGTTTATATATCGGAGATGCCTTGGTAGGGGAGTTAGGATGACGGTTATCGGGACGTAGACGCGGAGAATCGCACCAAAAGGTTCAAGATTCTACGTGATATCCTAAGGAAGATACATGGGAAGATGCGGACGCGCGTGGCGGCCACGTGGCGGCGGCGGCACCCGTGGGCCCTACCAGGTCCACGGCCCTACTTTCTTCTGTGGTCTTCTAAGGTTCATCCTAGTCTAGTCCTCGTACTTTTGGGCCGAAAAACTGACACTACGCGATCAAGGCCTAATGATTGGGTAAAATAAAGAATTCTAAAACATCTAATTCCTCGGGTTCTTTATTGGGCTCATAAAAGATTTTGAGACGTTGGCCATTTACCTTGAATAACTTACCTTTGTTATCTTGAAGAGTGACTGCTCCATGTGATGATGAATTCACCACCTTGAAGGGTCCTTCCCATTTGCTTCGAAGTTTTCCATGCCCGAATAATTTAACCCTGGAATTAAAAAGTAATACCTAATCGCCTGGAGTGAAGTTCTTCTTTTTTTAATTCTCTTATCGTGCCACTTCTTTGTTCTCTCTTTGTAGATCTTGGCATTGTGATAAGCTTTTTCTCGCCATTCGTCAAGTTCTGATAATTGCATCTTTCTTTTTACTCCCGCGGCTTCTAAATCCATATTCCATCTCTTGATTGCCCAGTGAGCCTTAAACTCTAGCTCAACAGGTAAGTGACAGGTTTTGCCATAAACAAGCTGGTATGGTGACATACCAATCGGTGTTTTGTAGGCTGTCCTGTATGCCCATAATACTTCTGGAAGTCTATCCTTCCACTTTGTTCCCATCTCTTCTACTGTTTTCTGCAAGATATTCTTGATTTGTTTATTCGATGTTTCTACTTGCCCACTCGTTTGAGGGTGATAAGGCCTAGCGACATTGTGACGAACTCCATGCTTCGCTAAATATCTTTTGAATCTGCTATCAATGAAGTGGGATCCTCCGTCGCTGATTACCATTCTTGGCACTCCAAACCTTGGAAATATTATTTCTTCAAACATCTTCACCGAGCTTCTGTTATCTACAGATCTGCATGGCATAGCTTCTACCCATTTTGATACATAGTCAACTGCCACTAGTATATGTTCATAATTTCTAGATTTTGGAAATGGTCCCATGTAATCAATTCCCCATACATCAAAGAGTTCTATCTAGAGGTTGGTTGTAAGAGGCATGGCATCTCTTGCATTGATATTCCCATGCCTTTGACAGGCTCCACATCTTCGAATAAAATCTTTGGTATCTTGATACATGGTTGGCCAGAAAAATCCTGCTTGCCAGATCTTCGCGTGTGTTCTGAATGCCCCATAATGTCCTCCATATGGTGATGAGTGACATCTTTCAATGATCTGGATTCCTTCTTCTGTAGGCACACATCTTCTGAGTAGCCCATCTGAGCAAACCCTGAAGAGATATGGTTCATCCCAAAGGTGATGACGACTATCGTATATAAGTTTCCTCTTATCAACACCTGGCGGTACATAACCTGCAGCCATAAAATTAACAATATCTACGTACCAGGGATCGGTACAAGTTATCCGATAAAGAGTATCATCCCTGAGTGAGTCATCAATGGGCAAATCATTGGGTTTCTCAAAATGCATTCTAGATAAATGATCGGCAACATAATTTTCTACTCCCTTTTTATCTTTTATTTCTAAATCAAATTCTTGGAGTAACAAAATCCATCTTATTAAACGGGGTTTAGCATCTTTCTTGGTGAGCAGGTATTTTAAAGCAGCATGATCAGTGTAAACAATTACTTTAGCTCCTACCAAGTAAGATCTGAATTTATCAATGGCATAAACAACAGCTAGCAATTCTTTTTCAGTAGTAGCATAATTAAGCTGTGGCCCAGTCAAAGTTTTGCTGGCATATGCAATGGCATGATGCTTTCTGTCCTTAGTTTGCCCTAGCACCGCCCCCACAGCATAATCGCTGGCATCATGCATGATTTCAAAAGGTAAAGACCAATCGGGGTTGAATGATAAGTGTAGAAATGAGGGCCTTTTTTAAAGTTTCAAAAGCTTTCAAACAAGCATCATCAAATTCAAAAGGGACATCCTTGGCTAACAAGCTGGTGAGTGGTCTAGCAATATGTGAAAAATCTTTTATAAATCTACGGTAAAAACCAGCATGACCAAGAAAACTTCTAATCCCTTTGACATTTATAGGGGGAGGCGATTGTTCTATCACTTCTAGTTTAGGTTTATCTACCTCTATTCCCCTTTCTGACACTAGGTGTCCAAGCACTATTCCTTCTCTAACCATAAAGTGACATTTTTCCCAATTCAGGACTAAGTGCTTTTCTTCGCATCTTTGCAAAAACCTATCTAGGTTTTTAAGACAATCATCAAAAGTTTTTCCATATACAGAAAAATCATCCATAAAAACTTCCACAATTTCTTCAATCATATCAGAGAATATAGACATCATACATCTTTGAAAAGAAGTTGGAGCATTACATAACCCAAAAGACATTCTTCTATAAGCGTAAGTTCCATATGGGCATGTAAAAGTGGTTTTGCTTTGATCACCGGGATGGATCGGAATTTGGTGATATCCTGAATATCCATCAAGAAAGCAAAAGAAAGAGTGGTTTGCCAATCGCTCTAACATCTCATCAATGAAAGGCAATGGAAAATGATCTTTTCTTGTAGCCTTGTTTAATTTTCTATAATCTATGCACATTCGCCATCCCGTGACTGTTCTCTGAGGGATTAATTCATTTTTATCATTTTTAACAACTGTCATGCCTCCCTTTTTAGGCACAACTTGCACAGGGCTTACCCACTCGCTATGTGGCACAGGATAAATAATCCCAGCGTGTAATAACTTCAACACCTCTTTCTTAACTACCTCTTTCATCGCATTGTTAAGTCTACGTTGGCGTTCTCTAGAAGGTGGAATATCGGGATCTGTTGGAATACGATGAGTGTAGAGAGCAGGGTTAATTCCTTTGAGGTCTTCGAGTGAATAACCAAAAACTGATCGATGATGTTCTAAGACAGTTATCAATCTAAGAGTCTCCTTTGGAGTGAGTTTATCGCTTATAATCATAGGGGACTCTGAATCATTATGGAGGAAAGCATAAGTAAGACCAGGTGGTAGAGGTTTAAGCTCTATTGGAGGTCTAGGAGGATTTTCAAATTCATTTAAAGGTTCTGTTGTGGTGGGATTATCATCTTCTTCTTCTACAAAGAATTCAGTATAATCCTCGTAACCGGATTCTACAAAATGTTCTACTGATGCCTCCTTAATTTCTTCCATAGGATCTGGTTCTGGACAAGATTCTGTTTTCGAATTGATGGCTTGGGCAATAGGCAATGAGAGTTTTAATCCCTTGCCTAAGCGTATACCTAATTCTCCCCGCTTGTCCTTCCGAAATAAGCCTTTCAATAGGTTGTCCTATCAACACGTCAAACTCCATGATATCAAAGATATGAAAGCTTAAGTGTACCATGGTACCCTTAACATGGATTGGTAGGACATAAAGAATTCCTGAACTTTGGACAATTTGTCCTGATGGGCTTTGTAGCAATTTGTTTGTGGGACTTAATGGCATGTTTATGAGAAGATCATTAGCAAAAGATAATGACATGATATTTATCCCAACAACTGGATTGTAAAGGGCGTCAAAAGAGTCTTTATGAATTTGGCAATGAATAGGTATAGAAGGTGAATCCAAACGGACTACATCAGAGGAAAGCTCTGACTCTTCTAACCATTCGCTGCTTACAATTGAAACAAGCTCTTTAGTGGTCCTTCGTAAAAGTGTTTTGTCAGAAGGGTCTATAAGTGAATGTTTGGCCTTCGAAGTATCTTTTCGCTTTTGTATTTCGAGGTATCCCCATAATCGAAAAATAAATCATCCTCGAAATCAAGTAGGAAATCGGATATTGGAGTGTCCTCCGCTTCGATGACTCGATGGCTCGGATCGGTTGGTGGATTGGCTAAGGGTTGCAATGAGTTTGGTATGAAATCGTCCTCAACTAATCCTAACTCTTCTTCTTCTTCTTCTAAGGAGTTCTCTGCAATAGGATCTTTATTATTCTCTGCAATTATGGTCAAAAGTTTTCTAGCTTGCACAGGTGGGAGATGGATAAAAGATCCATTTGGAGAGGTATTCAATTCTTTTCTAGATTTTCTATTCAGACCAACATAAAAATGTTAAAGTAAAACTGGGTCTGGCATGGCTAAGTCAGGTCCGGATTTGGAAAGAAGTTCAAGACATTTCCAGAAGGCACTCAAAGATTCATTATCCTGCTGTTTAGAGGATAGGATCGAGAGCCTAAAGTTGACTACTTTGGACATGGGGTAAAAGTCTAGGCAAAATTCAACTAGTAACTTTCGCAGTCGCCTTCCATCTTCTCCTTGTTCGTGTCGTACCATTGGCGAGCCTTCCCTTTCAAAGAGAATGGAAAGAGCTTCCAAATGATAGTTTCATTGGACATGCCTTTTATATGAAGGCAAATACATGTCTCTTTCGAGGTCCGGAGATGGTGATAAGGGTTTTCGCCTATTGTACCGAGAACATATGATTTTGGACCATCTCTATTAACCTAGGATGCAACTCGTAGTCATCGATATTGATTGGTTTAGATGATGGCAAAGGGCTACGAGAGTGTTCCGTGGGTGCCATGTATTTGTAAAGAGGGATGGTATCCATTTGGACAGTAGAAAAAGATAAAATATAAAAGAAAGGAAAAAGATAAATTCTACACTACGATAGTTTACAAGACTTAGTTATACTCACGTTTTCTTAAACAACCGTTCTCCCCCCAAAAACGGCGCGAAATGCTTGTTGGTAAAAGATAAGCCCACGTAAATATTTATGATTTGTATAATCCGCAAGCGCACGGATACCTGTGTGAGCACTTCACCCGAGATGGGTTTTAATATCAAATCCACGAGGAGAAAGGTTTACGAATAGTGAAGATATAACTAAGGCCTGAGAATCTTAACAAGGAAGGAAGCTGATAAATCTTTAAGAAGACGGCTATGGTTGTCTAATTGATATTCTTATAAGGCTTGTAAATATTTCTTATGGGAACATTATTCAAGGAGAAAGACACTAGCAAAGAGTGCAAACCCCTAGCAAAAGGTTCTACCGAGGCCTATCCAACGGGAGGTGGAATACAAAGAGTTAACGCAGCTATAAGTCACCTACGTTAGTTACCACAATCCGGAAGGTAGGGTGTATCTACGAGCTATCTAGTCTAAGCACCACGCTCACACTAGGGGTAGCAACCTCAATCCAAGAGCGACAAGAATTGAAGTACTCTAAAAGAGTCGCAAACCATAAGAATAATATAAACAAGTAAACTTACTCAAATAAGAAGTTGATCCACCGTAGTTGTCTTAGGAACAAGCTCCAATGGAGGCTTGATCCCGGTGGTACAAGCGAAGAGGAGACACCGACAGGTTCGGAGCTTCCCCTTAACTTCTCCTTCCACTCAATCTCTATTCTTCAAACAAGACTAGATTTAGCTACTCTCGCAGGGAGCTATGAACTAGTCTCTCAACTTGATAATCTTCTCTCTCAACTAGATCTAGAGCTCTTCTAATTAGAAGCTAGGGCATAGGCTGTTGATCAGGTTGAGCTGATGGAGTAATGAACTAATGAACCATCATTGCCTCGGCCGGGGCCGGGGGCATGCTTATATAGCCGGGGTCGATGAACCGTAGCCCTTGGATGAAACCGACCTTGATAGATGGATAGGATTGATCCTCAATGGCGGTTATGAACCGACCTTGAACAGAGGTCGATAGGGGGCCCACAGGCGGCGCGCCAAAGGGGGGGCGCCACGCCCGTCCCCTCGACAGTGGGCCCAGCCCCTTCTCCCGGGCGCTTCGAGTCTTCTAGGGTCTTCTTACGTGGGTTTCAAGTTGGGTTACTCCACGGTCACGCCTTTCATCGTATGGGGTGCAAAACTCGGGCTTTTACCGCTAATCCCCTCGAAAAATATATAATTCACCAAAACTCGTGGAAATTGTTAGTAAAGCCCCGTACTAATAAATATTCATTTATTCCTTTATTTCAGTTTTTAATTGAGCTATAAAAATATACTATAAAATGTGTCAACACCGCATTCCCGAGTCTTTTCCTATTTTCTTGGTCGGTTAAGTCTTGTTGAGTACTCCCGCACTCGGGGTTTTTCGACCCTTGTTGCGTGTGCCGACTCGTCTTTGTTAACTACTGGTATGTCTGGGCTCGACATGGTCCGGTTATCCCCTATAGTTTTGCTCTACTTCCGCAATTAAGTTAAGTTTACTCAAATGTAACTTATTCACCTTTTGTAAAAATTAATGTATTTATTTCTTCCGCACTCTGGTCTATATATTTTTTGTAACAAGTGTTGTACTTGTTGTAGCTACTCCTTTGTTGATCCCGGTATGAGGTGTAATCGGGGTTTCCGATGACACCCGACAGGCTTCTTGAGTTATTGGGTGTATCTACACTGTTGTCATAGGTCTTTAGGACAAAGACAGGTGCAGGTGGGCCTAGTAATTAGGAGGTTCTGTCACAACATGTATACTAACTGAACATCCCCGAATACACCATAGACATTGCATGTATATACTAAGTGAACATTCATACATATACCATAGAACATCACATATATACTAACTAAATATGTGAAGTTCTATAATGTATTTAGTGTTATTTTATGGTGTATCTTGGCACGTTCGTTTAGTATACATGTGATGTTCTAGAATGTATTTAGTGCTCTTCACATACTACGCTCTATATAGTGTTGTTATATGGTGTATTTGAATATGCTTATTTAGTATACACGTGATGTTCTATGGTGCATCCAAAAATGTTGACTCAGTGTTCATGTGATGTTTTATGATATATTTATTCCTATATATGTGATATTCTACTATGTATTTAGTGGTGTTCGATGGTTATCTTTAAATACATATTCATCATGAGATAAATATTCGTTAAAAAAGTTATCAAAACGTATCTATGTGAGGTCTTGTTTTTAAGAGTTTATTATTGAAAGCAAAGGATGGTGCAAACCAATTTTAAATTAAATAGGATACTTGATTTAGGGTGTGTTTAGATCCCGAAAATTGACACCGTAGCGAATTGAAAAAGCACTGCCGCCCTTTTCGTTTGTTTATGGTAAATATTATCCTACCATGGGGTAACTAGGCTCAAAAGAATTGTGTCGCAATTTACATCTAAACTGTACAATTAGTTATTTTGTTTACCTATATTTTATACTCCTGGACATCCGTCTTTTAATGCATTTAATGCTTCAATGTGATGAGAATTCTGAAATTTTTTAGAGAAAAGTTGGGGAACTAACCACACCATGTTATTTTTTTTTTACTTGAAAGGCGTTAGATACTAATTCCAAAGAAATGCTCGCCATTGACATAGCTCTTCCGAGCGGTAGGTGCAACATGCCCGGGCTGCGAAAAGGACTTGAGCGTCGATAGCCCACCAACGAACGGAAAATGGCCCACTACTGGGGCAAACACCCACAACATAAAAAAAGATTGGTTGGGGACGGTTGTCTGTCAAAAGATGGATGTCCGGAGTACTTTAAGCCTAGTTACCCCATGGTAGGATAATATTTACCATAAACAAACAAAAAGGGCGACAATGCTTTTCAGTTTGCTACAGTGTCAATTGGTTGGAGAAGCTTTGCATTTACATTTATATATATTGTGCTTGTGTTAGCTAAGTAAATTGAGTTCTTTGGTTTGTCTTGTGTAGCTTTGTCATTGAGAATCTAGTGAGCTTAGAGGCTTTGTGCTTTTGCTTACTAGAATTGTGTGTAGGATCTTCCCCGCTTGCTAAAGTACTAGTGCTTAAGTTTGTGTAACCTTGCATTAGAATTGGTTAAGAGCTCAATCTAGGCTTGTCACCGCATTTATCTTGTGTAAAATCTTTTGTGAGGTGATTTTGGGTCTTAGATAGAGAGGTGAAGTCTTGGCTAAGCAAATAGTTTTAATTCCGCATTATATTCATTTAGCCGGCGTAACTAGTTTTAAAAAGAACTATTCAACCCCCTCTAGTCCCCATCTCAACCCTTCACGTGGTATCAGAGCCGGGTCTCTCATTGGTGGTCTTCACCGACCCGAGAGGATGGCGGACTATGGGCTAGATGTTGAGTGTCCACACATTTTGATGGCACACACTTTGCACAATGGAAAAATTGGATGATATGCAATTTTAAGTTTATTTGCCCTCAAATGTGGTGAATCGTAGATGTGGGATTTTCTTATGCGTTGGATGAAAATGATCTAACTCAAGCACAAGAGAAATGCCTAGATCTCGAGAACCAAGCTACTAACATTTTATATAGATCTTTGGATGATAGAATATTTGGAGAGATCATCAACATTAAAACCGCCCATGAGATTTGGAGTTTTCTCAATGACAAGTATGGGGCGGCCTTCGATGATGATGATGAGCTCAAGGTGTTGGCACATGAGGACGTTGAGCATGACCACAACTTGGTGGTTATGAAGGATTGCTCCACCTCATGGAAAAGTGAAGGTGATGGTGATCGATCCACTAGAAGTTCACTTGACAAGATTGATGATGATGCCTCAAGTGTTGCAAGTGATGAGTCTATCCCAAGCACACTTGATGGAGAAGGCAATGGTTCATGCTTGGTTGACATTGCTAGCTACTACAAGCATATCCATTATGTCACCACATTGCTCTATGTCACATGGTGACACAAAGGTACAAAATAAAAAATACGGTTGATCATGTCGATTCATATGATGAGCTTGTTAGTAAACTAGCTATCATGGCCTTGGCTTTAGAAAATGAGTTAGCTAAAAATGATAAATTGGAAAATGAAAACTCTTTTCTAAAGAAATCATGTGAACAACAAAAAAGCATCTACTTCATGTTACTACTTGTTCACATGATGTGCTAAAATTGGCTCATGAGAAACTTAGTGTTACTCATGATAACTTGGTATAAGAACATGTTCTTCTCACTAATATGCTTTCCAATGAAAAAATCTAAAATAAGTGAGAGCTCATCACATGGGTTAAATGATCAATTGCAAAATATGTCTAACCTTGTGATGTAAGCAAGAAGCATGTATCCACCTCTTGTGATAATTTACTTAATATATCATGCTCTTCACATTTAGATGCTTGTTCTACCTCTATGTCTTGTGAGACTAACCTTTTGAAGGAGAACAAAAAGCTAAAAAAAAGTGGAGGACTTGATGGCCAAGATTGAGAGGTGCTACAATTCAAAAGTCACCTTTAAGCAAATATTGAAGTCTCAAAGATACTATGGTGACAAGCATGGCCTTGGGTTTAAGAGGAGTATGATGAAGGCCGAAAGAAAAGGAAAAGCCAAAGAAGCAAAGAAGATAGAGAGGCTTCAACAAAGAAAGCTATCTCACTCCATGTGCTTTTGATGCCATGAAGTGGGACATCTTGCTAAAGCTTGCCAAATGAAGAAAAAGCTCAAGTTGAAGCAACGAAAAGAGCCTCAACTAAAGCCACAAGCCCACAAGATCAAATCAAGACTAACCATGAAGATGATGGTGACTTGATGAAGAAGAAGAAAACAAGAAGGGGTGGAAGAGCTTATGCAAGGCATCCAACTCACATCCAAGATTCCAATATGATGAGCAAGATTCAAAAAAAAAAATGTGCATGCTCACATCAAGTGTCATAGTTGTGATACATTGGGCCACCTAGCTTCGGGTTATTCAAACAAGCTTGAGAAGAAGACTCAAGCAAACAAATTGAAGCAAGGCAATGAGGAGCATCACATGAGCAAGAAAGAAAAGGTTCAACAAAAAGAGAAGATGCTACTTATGCCGGAAAGGTGACACATGGCTCATTCATGTCCCCTAGGTAACAATTCTAAGCCTATTTCAATTGATAATAATATTATGCTTAGAAAGGATGACAATGGTACCTCTTTAGTTGCTATTGCAAAACATCCCGCTATCCATACTAAGGCAATGCCTAAGTATGTTGCACCTAACTTGAGAGGACCCAAATAAGTTTGGGTACCATCAAAAAAAGTGGATGATTGTGTGTAGGTACCATAGCATTGAAGGCTTGATTTAATTGAGTTCATATTGTTCATCATTTAATTGAGTCAAGTAATGAAGCTTAGTGGTATTATATCCCAATGCCAAGTCATGACAAGTGAAGTCCAAGTGAGCTACAACATACAAGTGCTCATGTTCAAATTGTGGTGGCTTATTGAAAATATTTGAAGGCTTGCAAAATATTTTGATTGATGCTTGATATTTGATGATCATGAACTACAAAGGTATATTCCTAGTTGATCATATATATTTGGGTGCATATGAGTTAATTGAATTGGATATATATGCATATGTTGCTTGCTATGAGATGCTTGAATGGATTAACCGCTTAGTAGTCAAATTTGAGTTGGTTTGAATGAAAATGATCATGAGATGGCATTTAGTAAGTGGTTTGAATGGATATATGTCTTGTGAGAGTATTCAAACAAGTTAACATCAAGTTTGATTCAAATTGATGAAGCATAGTTCAATTGCTCAAATCTGTCCACTATTGCAAAATCTGAGTGAGCTGAGATCTTAGCCATGTTTGTATAACCAAATCTTATTGGAATGGCTTGAAATTTGGTATGCATGCTCTATATTTATGGTACAAGTTGCTGTAAAAAATTTATGATGAGAGGATAAGAGATACTTCGGTTTTGGAGTGGAACTTGTCAACTATATTGCAGCAGTTTACAGCATGTAGTAGTGTGTGAAGATGTGAAATCTGGTAGCAATCCACAAGGACAATGAAGCTCAAATTTTATGGCTGCTAGATGACTTAGTGTTGCACATCTCCACCAAATTTCGTGGCAAAACATGTACATTGTGAGATATGGTTCATTCTTTGAGATGTACAAAATCTGCGAGAAAAAGTGACATTTGTTGGATGGATCAAGAGTCACTTTGATTGAAAGATCATCAACTTGGAAACATGTTTATAAGTATTTAAGGCACCTAAGTTTGGTTTTGAATTGAGTTATAAGAATGAAAAGCTATGAGTACAAGGCTAAGCTCCAGATAGAGAGACAAGTTTGAGTTCAAATGATCATTGGATATCTTTAGAAGAAAGAAAAGGACTTAAAGTAGAATCAAGGTTACTCATCATATAAAGTCCATCACTTGAATCAACCAATAAAATTCAATTCAAGTGAGTGTCAAGGATAGTTCTTGGTGAAATTACTTCTCCCTAGAGAGGGGTGTGGCGCCCAAGAGTGGGATTGACAAGTGGGAGTGCATTTCTTCCTAGCACGGGTCGTGTTCAGGAATGGTCTTCCTAGCACAATGGGTGCATTGATGTCTTCATCTTGCATGTCTAGGACAAGGAAGTTTGTATGTACGAAGTGGTCTCGAATCTAGATTGGTACATCTTTGGCTATGCCTTCTGGTCTCCTGAAGGACTGATCTGCCATCTGCAACTGCGTATAGGTTTCATACAGGGGTTGTTTACCAAATATAAACTCATATATTTACCTTAGGCATGATGTTGACTCTTGAGACTGTATCACAGATAGTATTCATGAAGGTTAGCTGATTGATTGAAATGTCGATTTCAGGGTTACCTAGATCTTCCATCTTAGGCAAATACGGTGAAGTAGCAACATAGTCCCATTCTGAGTGGACTGCATTGATCATGTGCGTGTACTGTGGCTGCTTCTTCTTGTTCTTCCTTCTTCTAGAGCTAGGATCATTCTTCTTGACAAGTTCTTCAATCTCGGGGTTGTACTGAGGATGAGCAAGATACTCATGCATCTTGTTTTTTGAAGTGGAAGGTTTCCCTTCTCCCCTTGATATTGAAACAGATTTTCGCTTGTGGAGCGTAGATGATAGCCTTGGCCGTAGTCAAGAATGGTCGGCCCACTATGATGGTTGATCTATCATCTCCTCCAGTGTCAAGGATGACGAAGTCCGCTTGCACGAATGAATTGCCAACTCGTAGGCAAATATCATCGAGGATGCCCTTGGGGTAGATGATCGATTGATCTGCAAGCTGCAAGCACATGGTTGTATATGATAAAGGAGCACCATGGATCTTGTCATAAATTATCTTTTGGCATTATGTTGATACTGGATATCAACTTTAAGTGATCAATTCAAATCAAGAAAGCTACCCTCAACAACAAGAGATCAAATTATTCAATGGATTGACATATTGTAACACCCCAAATTTTGCCTCTTTTGAAAATAGAATAAAATGATTTATTTATGTATTTTAGTGCTCATGAAAATGTAGGAAAATAAATATTTTTGTTAAATAAAAATCTATCATAGGAGCTAGACACATGTATGTGCATTCATGCTGGTGCATTTTGTCTATTATACTGAGTGACTTTGATCCGAAACCAAAACTGATTCAAATTTCTTTTGAAAAGGATTTGAAATTTTGCTCTTGAAATAAAAAAAAAAGCTGTTTTCCTTTTCCTTTTCCTATTTTCATCTTCAGCCCAAGTCGTTCCCTCTCCTTTTCCTGGCCGCTCGCCTGCAGCAGCCCAGCAGACCTCTTGTGCAGGCCCAACTCTCTCTTTTTTTGTCTCTCACACGTCCGGCCATGCAACAGATCAAGAAGCCAAGTTGAACTCGATCCTCATCAGCACGTTTGCCATATAACCATCTCTATTCTATATAAATAGCAAGCTTGGATCGTCGTTTCTTTTCTTCTAAACCCTAAAACCAAATTAGTCCAAACTGATGCAGCAAGCCGCCGAGTTGTTTTCCTCTGACCTAGCTACCAGCTAGCGCCGCCGGCTGCCCCTAAAACCTGCCTTGCCTCCCTTGCTGCACCCTTGCGCGCCGCTGCAGCCATCTTTAAAGCCGGGCGCCGCCTCTCCGACGCCAAGAACCTACCATCCAAGCCCTAGCTTGAGTTGCTGTCCAGTTGAATCTAGCCGAGGAGCCGAAGCCCTAGACGACGCTGCTGCACTCGCGATTCCTCCGTTCTGCTGCTGCAAACGTCGTAAGCATCTCGATGAGCTTCCCATTGTTTCTGTGAAGACTCCTGCATCGTCTTCCTTTTCCTTTGCTTTGTTAACTTGATTCTTTATGCATCGCCGTACCTTGCGGTTCACCACCGGCCGTCCTCCCGACAGTTGTCCACAATCCCGGCGAGCGGTGCTCATCGACTGCTGCCTTGCCGCCGTCCGCCATCTCGAGCAGCTCGCGTCATCTTCGTCCATTCACCAACGCTTTGATTTGCCTTGGTAAGATCGACTTGATCTCATCTTTCGTTTGGTTCAAGTCATGTGCCGTTTAATGCTCTGTAACGCTGAAACGAGATTCTCTGGCGAGCTCTGTTCATCGCCGGCCATGGACGTACACCACTCTGGCCGGCATCTTTGCCCAACCCATAGTTGAGATGGGCGCACAGGTGCAGCTCCTTGCTCTCCTTGTGCACTCATATGTGCCAGCACTATATATGGCCATGCAGCCCGTGGGCGGGCCGGCGAAAGGCGTGCACAGGCGTCGCCTCAGCCGTGGCACGGCACGGCCCCAAGAAAGCGTGGCCCGTTGCCACAACACCCCCACAGACCTAAAGTCTTGCTAACCCCCACCGGTCAGCTCTAATCCGATGCGCGTCCAGGCCTTTCCCTCCTAAGCGCCGCCGAACGCGGACGCCCGTAGCCGAACCTTCTTCGCGCCCATGGACCTACGCTTCCCGACGCGAACCCCCTCCCTCTCTGGGGCTGGCAAATCTTTTCCCATGGGCGCGACCCGAAATTCCCCCCGATGGGCGCCCCTCCCTCCAAAATTAGTGGCTTGGAGTGTCGAGCAAACACGGAAGCCCTCCTCCCTCTCCCTCGCGGCGTGGAAGTCATCCTCCACTCCCTCCTCCTTGTGCACTCATGCACGGGCACGCCGCACGGTGGCACGCGGCGGGCGGCGACGACGTACGGCGCGGCCAGGACGCTTTGGACATATATAGCCAGCACGCTGCCGCGTCCATGTATTGACCATGCATGCACCGTGCGTGTCTTCCTGATCCACGTGAAATCCTAGCTGATCCAAGTGTTGATGTCATCGGTGCTAGCTCATGACATCATGATGACACAGACATGTTTTTGTGGCCGTTTTCCTTAACAAAAATAAATCCTCAAATACAATGCAAATACACATATCCATTTAACTATCTTGAGCCATCGTCCATCATTGAATCTATGACCCTAGATTTTCTTATACTTCTCATCGCCTTTCAGCATGTTGAAATCAAATTTTCCTTTTTATTTATTTTATTTCGAAATCAAGTATTTAATTTATTATTTTATTCATACAAATCTTGTAAAATCGCGTAAGCCGTTGTAGCTCGATTTCGGTGATCTTTACGCCATCGTATTGACGTGTAGAATAGTTTTATAAGCTTTTTAAACTGTTTTTCCACTGTTGGTGTACTGTTCTAATTGTAGCCTTGTTTGCCATGCATGATTGGACCCATATGTTTGTTATGCATTTGATTGGAAATGAGTAGGCGGTGGTGAGCTTTACGTTGATGATCTAGAAGAAGTTGGTGACCAAGAAGAAGTTTGCAGTCAAAGGAACTCTTTTGAAGCTTTGGACTTGAAGAAAGGATCTAAATTTAAGGCAAGTATAGCATGGGACTATCCTTGTTACCTATTCACTGTTAATCATTTAATCATATGCATGTGTCTAATTTGTCAACCTTAAGGACACCCTAGCCGCTTATTATCTTGTTCATGGAATCCTATGGGTTATTGCATATGGGTAGTTTTACTAGTGCTCTACATAAATAATGATGATATGAATGAATATATAATATGATGGTTAAGACTTGAATGTTGGCAACATGACTTGGTCGGGCTCATGCTTTTCATGATGCTCGACTCTCCGTAAGGACTTATCCGTTGTGATCATCCCATATATACAAGACAACTATGGGGGCTACATGGCTCGGCTTTAGTCGCTTCAAGGGCTTTGCCTATCTTTGTTGGTGGTTTGCCGTAATTGGGAGAAACGGGGTTGTAGCTCATTGGCCACTAATATTTTTTTAGGGGAACCTTTGAAAGGCTTTATATGATTTTTGGATGTTTTGGGCCTTGCTAACCCATGCATTTGAGGATCATGACTCGTAGTGAAAGTGTACACCTCTCAAGCAGAGAGTTAATTAAACCCGATATATCACCCGTGTTCGCGGTCATGAACGGCCTTGGAGACATCACGAGAATAGAGATGATAATTGAGACATGGACATGAGATGATGATGGAATTGAAGCGATGACGGCATGACCGTCATGAGAAACGATATCTATGTTATAATGTGGGTAAATGGGTTAAGCATAACTACTTGCTAAATAAATGCTAAAATTTTGACTTACTAAAATGCTTACCAAGCAGCTTAAAACGGTGTCAAGCTTTCTCGAGCCTCATAACCCCATGTTATGCTTATGGAGTTCGACATGGACTCACCCTTGCTATTTCACCCCACCTCAGGGAGGAAGTTAGGCTTGTGATCAACCAAATACGGTCGGTCCACATGGAGTCTACACCAGAAGATTGAAGAGTCTTTCCACTGCGCTAGGCGAGGTTATTTGTTTTTATATTATGTTCGTTATATTTTAAGCATTGTGAATTGATACTATCATTTATTTGTAAACTATATGTGAGATTTGACTTCCGGGCTCACATATAGCATCATCTGGTTTTATTCTTAAAATCGGGTGTTACACATATGCTTTGACATAGGGAGGAGCCCCAACATAAGGTATCAAGGTCAAGGATCCTACAAGTGACCTACATGTGGCATTTCAAGGTGGTTTTCATGCTTCCACATGTGGTAGTTACAAGTGGTGTCATTCCAACATATGGTGGTGTCCATCAAAAATAAAGATTCAAGACTCATCCAGCCTAACACCACCTTTTGTATCAAAAAGAGACATACCTTTTATGGAAATTGATGACAAAGGGGAGAAGTTGGACAAAGATATGTAAGTGTCTTTTGATATATGACAAAGGAGATGATAATATGGACATAGAACAAGAGGGAGCAAGATTGAAGATTAGAGGAGGATCAAAATTCTTAGACAAAAGAGAAGCACACAAGTTGGGGAGCAAGCTCATGAACTTGTTTGATTGCATTTGATATGTACATATTCATGTGCTTGCTTGCATTTGCACGAGTTTTTTAAAATTTTATATGCAATGCTTGTGTGGTGTATGCTAGTTATAGAACTTGATTGACGATATGATAACTAGCATGCATAGGTTGTAGCTAGACATATACATATTTCACATGGACCAAGAGCCATTTCTTATAGTGTTGATCTCACATGGAATCTTGAGTTTGATGTATGTATAGTGTTGATATTTCTTAACGACATTACTAGAAATAGATAATAACCTATTTCCCAAGAACGCACCGCAAAATGTGTTGGGATCTAACTTTGATTTACGCTTAAACTTTCGGCCCAAACTTTGAAGATTTCGGGATATTCAAGATAGAAGCTAAGTTTCGTCTCGAAGATGACTTCACAAGTTATCGGCCGCAAAAGAGTAACAAGTTGGAACATAGAAAAACCAAGATCAAGGATTCTTTTAAGATGGTCGTAGAAGCTTCGCTACAAACTTACGTAAACTTCTTCTAAGAAAGATAAAGGTCATAGCGAAGGAGGAAATCTTGTCCGAGAGCATCGCGAAGACAAGGATTACACCTTCGGCCGAGAAAAGATACATCGTAGAAACTCGTTTCGTGATTCTTAGTAATTTTGTATAGATATCGATGTCGGGGGCCCTATAAATACCCCCGATATCCTTTGTAATGACCATGTTGAATGGCCTCTTTGTAGACCATATCATCATCAATAACATGTTGTGTTGAACATTCACCCAACATCTTGGCGCCCACCGCTTGTGTGAGCAAATGATCTATCCCACGGCCATCAAGAAATCATGGGGAGACCTCCCAAGAACAAGTCGGCAAGCATTGTCGAGACACACAACAACAAAAGAGAGAACGAAGCACCAAGAATAAGTGGAGGCAATGTCTCCAAAGAAGTCATTCCCCACGAAGATCAAAGCGAAGAAGCAAGAAAGTTGCAAGAACTAGAAGAAGAATTGATCAAAAAACAAAAAGAACTTGAGGCTTGCAAAGCCGTAACAAGAGAAAAGACTTTGAAGCAAAGAATAGAGGAAGTCGAAGCGAAGCTAAAAAGATTAAATGAAGAACTCAATGATCAAGATCGCGAAGTTATCATAACAAACGAAGTCAAAACAAATCAGAGCAATGAAAAGGCAATAGTCACAATCGACCCAGAATCTCCATTATCAGTAGACTTACAAATGGCAAAATGGCCAAAAGGCTTCAAGTTCAACGTCATACCAACTTATGAAGGCTTGACAGATCCAAGGCAATTCTTAATGAGCTTTGAAGCAACTGTTGAATCAGGAGGAGGAGATGATAAAACACTAGCAAAGTCACTTATCATGGCAATGAAAGGACCAGCCCAGAAATGGTATGCTTCGCTCAAGCCAAGATCCCTCAAAAGTTGGGAACAACTCAGAACAACTTTGTTAGTTGATTTCCAAGGATTCCAGCACACAGGCTTAACAAGTGATGATTTGTTCGACATCAAGCAATACCCGAAAGAACCAATAATTCAATACTATAAGAGATTCATCCAAATGAAGACCCAAATTCCGAAGTATCGAGGGCGAAAGTCGTCATCATTGCTTTTCAATCGGGGCCTTAGAGCCGGACAATTGTCTTCGCATCTCAAAGAGAGAGACCAACAACCGTTGCTCAACTATACGAAGAAATTCAAAAATATGCACGATCGGGACGATGATTTCGTGAAAAAGACCGAAGAAGAAAATGCACAAAGAAATCAAGCGAAGACAAACTATCAATTCAAAGCCACAAAATTTCGAAATAAGACCATACCACCATCAATATCAACCACCACTTCGTGTGAACCAAATTAACAATGAGCAAAGCGAAGACAATATTCAAGCACAAAATAACCGTGAGAAGCCAAGGTACAACAAATGTAAACTACAATAATAGCCAAAGGGAGGTTTCAACCAAAGATTTGGGGAAAGAAGAATTCTAAAGCCCGAAGAAATGTATTGCATCATCCATGGCAAAGGGGCTGGCCACACATCAAAAATGTTCCCAATGGTGAAGAAAAGCATAGAGCAATTACAACAAGAGGGCAAATCGCTGGAAAATCAGAGATCAATAAACTTTTTGTCACAAGCAAGCACTTCGCATAATCAGGCACACTTTGATCCAAGTTACAACCAACAAGCGCTACCAGGACCACCCCCAATATACAATTGTAAACCATTGGCAATGGCTCCGCCACAATGGGGACAAATACAAAGTTTACAACCTAAAGCTTCGGTGGCAAATAACACACCAAATGTTCAAAACAATGGCTCACCAAATGTTTCAACAACAAGCGAGGAAGAATAATGACAATTTGTGGAGGAACAACATAGAGCATGCAACCAACAAAGGAAAGAAGAAACTATTTCCAAAGAGTCAATGCAATAACAATGGAGGGACCTTACAAGAAAACAAGATGGTCACACCAACCAATCATCTTCACAGAGCAAGACATGAAACTTAAAGACTATCCACACATGGATGCCATGGTCATAGAAGCAAATATTGATGGATGGGATGTTATGAAAAATCCTAGTGGATGGAGGAAGCTCGCCGACATACTCTTTGCATCAAATTAGATGCAATGCAAATCAAAAGACAAAACTTGGGAAGAGCGTAATATCCATTAGTTGGCTTCGGTGGTAAAAGGATAAATTCAATTGGAAGAATTGTATTGCCAGTATCCTTCAAGACGCAAAACAGTGCAAGAACAGAACAAGTAGCATTTGATGTTGTTGAAATGCATAGCCAAGATAACGCAATATTCGGAAGAGGAAGCTTGAATATTTTTGAGGTCGTGGATCAACTACTCCTACTTATGCATGAAAGTTCCAAAGAATCAATGGACCAATATCAATCCATGGAAATCAAAACGTAAGCAAGAAATATTGAGAAAGACTCAACTCCAAAATCAAAAGAAATGTTTTGGCCATCGAAGAAATCAAGACGAAAATGAGACGTAAAACTGCGAAGTCACAAAAGAAAGCGAAGACATGTTCCAAGGTAGAAACCAAAGAAGTTTTGCTAGATCCAATGATAACGCACAAAAAAAGTCATCATAGGTACCAACCTAGCAAAAGGAGAAGAAGAACAGCTTTATAAGCTTTTTAAGAAGCAATCAAGACGTCTTTCCTTGGTCAAAGAAAAAGATCCGAAGGAGTCACAGAGACATTATCGAACATCGCCCGAATATTGATCCAAATTACAAGTCAAGAAGCAAAAATTAAGAAAGATTTCCGAAGACGTAACAATAGCCGCGAAGGCTAAAGTACAAAAAGATTGCTTGACGAAAGGTCATAAGAGAAGTCCAATTCACAACTTGGTCGGCAAATATTGTGATGGTGAAGAAAAGCAATGGAAAATGGAGGATGTGCATAGACTTCACAGATCTCAACAAAGCTTTCCCTAAAGACAACTTCCCTCTACCAAGAATTGACACACTTATCGATCAAGCCGCAGGAAGTGAAATGCTAAGCTTTCTCGATTGTTTCTCGTGGTATCACCAAATTTACATGAAGAAAGAAGATGAAGAAAAGACAAGTTTTATCACACCATTTGGGACTTATCAAGCTTTCCGCAGAGAATGGCAGAGGGGCTTCTGCGAACGCCGGGTCAAGTTTCATCGAATGACTTTGGTAGCACTCAAAGATCAAATCGAGACAACTTGCTAGCATATGTTGACGACATAATAGTAAAAAGCAAGAAACGCCAAGACCACATCAAAGATTTGAAGCAAACATTTGAAAATTTAAGAAAATCAAATCTCAAACTCAATCCACGAAAATGTACCTTCGAGTACAAAAGGGCAAGATCCTCGGATGTATAGTCTCAAAGAAAAAGGCATTGACCCAAATCCGGAAAAAGATAAAAGCAATCATGCAAAACGAAGTTCCAAAGAACATCAAAGACATCCAAAAATTAACAGGAAGATTGGCTTCGCTAAATAAGGTTCATATCAAAGTCGCAGAAAAAAGCTTTCCAATTTTCCAAGACTCAAAGGAGCGAAGACAAGCTTCACTTGGGGAGAAGAGCAACAAAAAGCCTTTGAAGAAATAAAGAAGTATCTCTCAAATCCTTCAACATTAACAACACCAAATGTTGATCAAGAGTTACTTTTGTACATCTCAAAGATCCGAGAAAGTTGTAAGTGCGCCTTGGTACAAGAAAGAGAAAAAGACCATGCTTGAAGAGACAAGAACCAATATACTTTGTCTCCGAAGCCCTTTCGCTCAAAAATGTTCTACTCGAGAGATTGAGAAGATAGCATATGCAAAGACTCATGGCAACAAGAAAATTGAAGCGTTACTTCTTGGCGCACAAAGTAAGAATCCCAACAAATCAACCACTCAAAGATGTACTCCAAAGTTGTAAATCTTCCGAAGGCTTGGCAAATGGGCACTGAAATATCACAATATTTCATCGAATTTGAGAAGAGAACAACAATAAAGTCACAAGTATTGGCAGATTTCATTTTAGATTGGACACCAAAAACAAACTACGAAAGATCAAAAAAGATCATCGAGTGGACTTTGTCTTGCCAAGAATGGACAATGAATTGTGATGGAGCATGGGGCTCCTCAGGGGTTTGGTGTAGCGGCAAATAATAACCTCATTTGTCCGACATCAAGATGAAATATGCAAAGAAGACTAGAATTTTGATGCACAAACAATATCGCAAAAATATGAAGCAAGATTCTTTGGGGCTTCGTAAAGGCAAGGGCAATGGGGGTACAAAAAATCTTGATAAAAACAGATTCCCATGTTGTGGCGGGCCATGTTGAGAAAAAAAATTACAAGGCAAAAGATCCCGCTAGCAAAAGTATTTGCAAAGTGTCGTGGATCAAGAAAAACACTTCAAGGATTCACGCGACGAAACATCTCAAGAACAAGCAACGAAGAAGCGAGACGAAATCGCGAAGGCGGCGGCTCAAAAAGCAAAATCGCCACGGATGTATTTTATCAAATACTATCGAATCTTCGATAAAAACAAAGATTGAAGAACCAAAGTACAAACATATCATTGAAAGCGAAGACTGAGATCGAAAATAATAGCATTCCTAAGGGGATTCTATGAGCGAGAAGTGCGGTCAAGAAACAAGAATGAAGCACAAGACAAGAAACTACAAGCTCATCAATAATCAACTTTTCAAGCATGGCATCCGTGAACCGCTACTCAAATGCATTTTAAGCGAAGAAGGCAAAAGAATTGCTACAAAGAAATACATAGTGGAACATGTGGAAATCATGCAGCCCAAGAGCCATAGCAGAAAGGCATTTAGACAAGGGTTCTATTGGCCAACAAAATTCAAAAGATAGCAAGGAGATAGTGAAAACTTGTCATAATTGCCAAATTTCAGCAAGCAAGTCAAATGCTCCAGCTAATCCAATTAATCACATTGAACCAACTTGGCCACTCGCAAGATGGGGAATAGACATAATTGGAAAATTTCCTCCAAAATCAAGGCAACCATCAATACGCAGCTTGTTGCAGTTGAATATTTTACAAAATGGATAGAAGCGAAGCCAATCACAAATATGTCATCCACAACAATGAAAAAGTTTCTTTGGCAAAATATAATTTGCAGATTCGAGTCCCAAGACACATAACATTGGATAATGGAACACAATTTGATAGCGAAGACTTTAGAAGCTACTGTGAAAGCATGGGAATTCAACTTTGCTTCGCATCGATCCGATATCCTCAATCCAATGGAGCCGTCGAAAGAGCAAATGACATAATATGTGTGGGAATTTCAAAAAATCTAGTAGGACTTCCAAAAGGAAAATGGGTTGAAGAACTACCAAGGATTGTTTGGAGTCACAATACAACCACAACAAGATCAACAAAGTTTACACCCTTCAAGCTATTATATGGAGATGAAGCAATGACTCGGAAGAGATACAATTCGAAGGCCCAAGAACAAATATCGAAATAACAAGCGAAGAAGATCAAAAAGACAAGCAAAAGACTTGCTCGAAGAAGAAAGAAACCAAGTTGTAATGAATCTCAAAAAATACCAAGAAGAAACAAGCAAATGGTACAACAAGAAAGTAGTGAAAAGAGAACTACAACCCGGGAGACTTCGTGCTCAAGAGAAAAAAGGAACGAAGACACCGTGGGAAAGTTCCAGCAAAAGTGGGAAGGACCTTTTGTCATAACAAAAATCAAATAGACAAGGATCTTATCACTTGGAGAACCTAAGGGAGAAGAGTTAAGTCATACTTGGAACATCAAGGATCTTCGCAAGTACTATCCTAGATTTTACTTTGTTCAAATTTTTGTAAATAAGCAAGTTAGATTCAATTCCTTAGAAGCATTTTATCATTTCAATCAAGAGTCGCACTCTTTTTTCCACTCGGGGGAAGCCCTTCGCGAGGGTGAGTGGTTTTTTAATGAGGCAGACTCTATTGTAAATTCTCATATCAAATATAAATGAGAAAGTAGTTTTGCCAATCATTGCATTCTTTATCATTCTTTCATTCACTCTGAAGCCAAAAAAAAGCAAAATGCTTTGATATCGGCCGAGAAGTTTTCACAAAATAATTAGAAAGTAGGTATAATTTGAGTTTAAAACTAAAATTATTACCTACGAATATCTCTAAGGAGAATATTTGGCTTCAAATCGAAGTCTTCGCTCCCACTTCGCGGCGTTTTCAAAATTCTCTAAGGAGAATATTTGGCTTCAAATCGAAGTCTTCGCTCCCACTTAAAAAAAAGTAGGGGACGCATGTTTTCAAAATTCTCTAAGGAGAATATTTGGCTTCAAATCGAAGTCTTCGCTCCTACTTCACAAAAAAAAAGGGGACGACGTTTTCAAAATTCTCTAAGGAGAATATTTGGCTTCAAATCAAGTCTTCGGCTCCCACTTCGCAAAAAGAAGGGGACGGCGTTTTCAAAATTCTCTAAGGAGAATATTTGGCTTCAAATCGAAGTCTTCGCTCCTACTTCGCAAAAAAAGAAAAGGGTCGACGTTTTTTCAAATTTTACAAACAAAAAAAGAAGTATTACTCCAAACAAAAATTCATTTTTACTTCACATACACAAAAAAGACAAGTTTACATAAAAAAGGATATTAATACATTTTACAAAGCATTTTATCAAGCTCACATACAACACAAACATACAAAGGTTAAACAATCAAAACTCCTCGGAAGCAACACTAGTCGCAGCTTTCGCTCAAAATATTTTCAACAACTTCATTTATTATTTTATCCGGCGTATCTTGAATATATCCCAAAAAATAAAGCTTGGGGATGCGCTTGAACAAGATGATTGAAAGGAAATATGTGTTTTAAAACACCGAAAAATAAGGAAAGAACAAAAATAAATATTTGGGAAACACAATTATTACATCCCAAAGAACTAAAATCAACAACCCGAGGCATCTTATAAGAATCCTTCACTTTTGACTTCCCAAGGTATTTATCCACAAACCCACCAATATTAGCACTACTAAAAGCCTCCAAAAATTCCGAAGTTTCAAAAACAAAATTATCCTTAGCAATCATAAGAGGCATCACGGCTACGATATCTTGGCGCAGCTTCACTTGAGAAACCTCAAGGCAGATATTCCAAAGTCAAAATTTGGCAAGATCATCACAAACACAATAATAACAACTTCACGAAGTCATAAAAACACATATCACATAAAAGTCAGCCAACTTAAACAAGTTTTACAACACTTTTTGCCACCGTGTTTCTCTCTCTTTCCTCACAAAATGCACAAAATGAAACTAATCCATGTAATCAAGCTCTTTTCACGACTAACATCGTTCACGACACTTCTCTTCCTCCTCACGAATCCTCCTTTCTTCTTCCATCTGCTTTTGCTTCCTAAGGGTCTCCTCTTCCCCGTAAGATATCAAGTTCAAGCTAGTAAGAAGCGAAAATCGGCATGCGAAACAAAATCGAAAAACAACCAAACTCAAAAACATAATTAGCAAAAATACCTTCTTTAGTTTTTCTTTAACCTTCTCAAGGCAATGCTCACGACCGCATTTGCACCAAACTCATTGAAGAATTTCTTGCAAAGAAGATGAGTACGGGGAAATTTGGTTAATAGCATCACACGAACTTGAAGGTAGGATCATGAAAGACATCATATAATGGGTCGTTGGCTTCCTTCATAAGATGCAAAAGGGCACGAGTCGAATACATGACGCCAGTATCGGTATCGGCAGTACATAACGACACCAAGATCTTCATCACGCCTCTGAGCCGGTGAAAAATGGGTCGTATTCTCCAAGGTCCCAACAAGGATCTTCGAGGCATAGCCCCCACCTCTCATAAGACTTCTTGCATAGCTCCCAAGTCCTATCAAACTTTAAGCTTCAAAAAGTTCATCGGTTTTCAATCTTCTTCTTCTCTAGAGATACCTTCTCTTTTCTAAGAGTATCAATGGTAGTCTTTGCGACATGAAAGTTCACTCTCTTTCTCTTTAATAGTGTCTCAAGCACCATGATATAATCATCCAAGAACATCCCGTCATCAACAGCTTTGCCCCTCTCCAACTCTTTTTTTTTGCAAGTTGAGCCTTCAAAGACTCAATCTCACCCAAGAGGCGACTTCTCCCGAGCGGCAAAAGCAAAATGCACTATCCTCAAGTGATTTCCAAAGGCCACGATTGACAAGAGCACCCTATTCATACAAAATAAAAAAAATCGGGAAAAAAAATCATGAACTATCAACCGCTTACATAGAAATTCGTTCACGAATAAACAAACTTCTTGATGGGTACCGAACCGATCTCGCACGCGAAGTTGGCCCGATCTTCCGCGGTGTTGGCGTTTCTTAGCGCAATTACTAGAAACAGGGTTTAGAACCCATCCCGACAGCGGCGCCAGAAATGCTTGGCGACATTTCTTAACGCAATCACTAAGAATAAATATTATCCTTAATGATAACGTCGAGAGAGTGTCAGGTGATAGATAAATTGAATATTGCAAGGGTCAACCCGCAAGCGTACGGATCTATCATCGTAGCATTTCACCCGTGAGTATTCGGGTATCGTTCATTTATATTTTCCCATGGGAAGGTAGGTTTAGTTTTAATATGATGATGATAGCCCACAATGTATGTATGGATAGCCACTAATCATGTACGGGGGTAAGTGACAATAATATTGGAGATAGTGGTGACACACACACACTTCTTGAGCACTAGAAGGAATAAATAGAAAATAACATTAAAAGGAAAATCTATGTTGAGTTGGCTATTCTAATATCGCCAATGCGTCGGACTATAGTCTACATACGTCATTCATGGTTCATAGCAGAGATGGGCTAATGCCGGCATTTCCCAGATGATTCTCTATAGACCTAAGCACCACGCTTACGTTTATAGAAAACTACCTAAACCCCCTCGGTACCCGACCCTACGGATCGACAGGCAAGAGTAAAGGTAAAACCCTAGGTACACGGACCATCACTTTCGAACTTAGTTCTACTACGTTCCAAGAATAAAATATGATTCAATTAGCCTAAAGTTAGTCATGTTAATTATCACATTATACTAGCTATACTCTAGTTGGCATAATATGAATATAACATGAGGATAACTATACTCTAGTTCATATGCATTGCGATATAAATAATGAGACTTGAATAGAGGAAAGAACTTCATAGTAAATTACCAAAAGATCCTTCCAAGGAGACAAGCCCTCCTTGAAGCTCACCTAACTCAAATACTAATACTAAACTAATGAAGGGGAGAGAGTGGTGCTCAAGGTGAGAATGTAACAATGTGATGTGTAGTGTGTTGTGTGTTTTGTGTGTGAGGAGTGCCTCTCTTTATAGAGTGGAGAGGAGGAGGGAATGGAGGGCTCTCCTTGCTTCGAGCTATTCTTGGCGAAACGAAACTTTGCACCGCATGCAACCGCTTGAAGATCGCTCAAAACCGCCAGAGAGAAAGGGGGAACTTTGGGCGAAAAATAATGTGCCGGCCCCGCGGTGGGCCGGCCGCCACGAAACTTTGGGCCTCCCGGCCCCTACCTTCCTCGTCGCGGCGTTTTGTCATTCACATGTTGGGCCTATGGTGGTGCATGGGCCAAATTGTGCGTGGGGTTTGGTCCTCTTGATTGATCCACTCCTTGGCGTCTTTTATTCAATACGCTTTCTAATTTATTTGGCGACTTTGTACCTGTTTCCACTTTTATACCTGCAAGACATAATTTCTACGAATACAAGTGGAACTAGGTTAGAAGTAAAGGTATATGTAACTTAAGTTTGCCCCTTTCTCATGAATTGGATATAAGTTGGCGGTATAATATACTCGATAATGACCGCCAACACACGGCAAGATAGGTCAACGAACAAGATAACTTGATATTGGGTGGCGGAGATAACCTTGTTGAAGATGGTAGCAGGGATAACTTGCTTTGAAGATCGGCGGATAACTAGCTTTATACGGCCAAGGTTGGATCGCGACCAAGCGGCGGGGAGAGAGGCACGAAACAGCGAAGACTTCGACTCGATCTCCAAACGACCGCGCAGAACCAAAATCCGGAGCTAATCCACAATCTGGCGCAGCCCGAAGCGGAGGCAGAGCACGCAGTAGTGGATCCCGGAGGGATCTCTTCACGAGTCCAGAAGAACAAGGAAGAACAAGGGTTGAGTAAGACACTCGGGGCTGGCTCGGCTGCGAAATCACTTGGATTAATCTCAATTCATCAAAATCTCTTGATAGCTTACATATGGGGGTATTTATACTAGGAACAACCCTTCTAGGTGGGTGGAAACACGAAATCAAACGATTACGTCACTAGTGTGAAAGGATCTCGAGATGGCCTTCGAGTTGTTTCCACGTATTTGTTTGACTTCTGGCGGTCTTCAATGTTTCAATCATAATTTCTTCTAGGAACTTCAAATGCTGTGCAACTTGATGAGTTTGAAAGCTAACTTGATAAGCTTTCACACCATGTATCTCTTGCTTCATGAAGTGTTGTAGATTGGTACAGTTTGGCACGAACATTTGGACTTCAAGCAGACTGCTGACTCACTGACCAGTCAGCACTAAATCTGGTCGGACGCCTTGATGAAGTATCCACACTGGCCGTGGCTTGCACCATTGGAAAGTAGACTTGATGAGCTTTCCAACAAGTGCTCATTTGACTTCATACCTTTTGTGAGCCAAAAGTTATGACTGTTTCTTTTCGGCGGTTACATCACGCTGAAAATACGCTCGAGCTTGATCCTTCTTTGTGTGCCATCCTTGATGTGTTCGGGTCCTCTTTTTTGGTGAACCTAAGCAATGTAAACATGCACGACTTAGGTAGCATGTAATTCTCATTAATGTTTAATTGAAATTCAGAAAGTAGCGCGTGCACCTCTTGTTGTAGCTTTTTAGCTCGACTCACAGTGATCAGATCCGAGATAGGACTTTGTTGATTGTTGTAATGGTCGGAGAAGTCACCAAGGTGGTCGATGAGGTCGCCGACGGCTGGCGGCGTGGTCATATCATCCTCCCTCCCTTGAAAAGGAGTCGTCCTCGACTCGACTTTTGTTGAAATAATTGTACAAGCCGATTGGCTTGTAGTCTTATGATAACATCACGATACCCTTCTTCCATCACAAAGAATGTGTTTGAATCAGTAATCATACAAACCAAGTAGTAGCCTTGTAGGTGGAAATGTAAACAATTTAGAATCAAGTTTAGCTTTCACCTTGAATGGATATCTGAATGTAGATTGCCATGTCATGGTCACATCATCCTCCCTACCTTGAAGAAAAGTCGTCCTCGACTTTTGTTTACCTGAAATTAGTCTAGAAAAAGTAAAGGGTGGATGTACATCATAATTCGATACTCTTTCACTTTATTTTGTCCATTTGTTCCGTTACAATTCATATTCATGTTATTAACCTTTTTAGATTTGGGATATTCTCTCAACTTTGGGCAAACCTGCAAATAACTTTGAAGATGGAAGCACAAAAATTTCTTTCAAGCCAATAATTTGATTCATATTATCATATTTCATCTTTGCAATGTCAAACTTTTCGATCAAATTGATGTTGTGCATTCATGGCATTCCAAAAATTATTAGTATATGATGTCTTGCAAGGAGCTTTCAAAGCACAAAGACTCTTATCAAAACAAAATGCCGTAGTTGTGTGAACATCAACTTCTATCAAATCAGCACAAAGGTTTTGATTATGTTCTATTCTTTGAAACAATATTATCATGGGTATCAATTCTACATTACCAAATTTATTTGCATCCAAAGTATCAGATATATGAGTGCAAAACATCATGTATATGAACCATATCAAACCATAGAAAAGATCATTCATAACTGAACATTGGTTATGAACTTGCAAAATTTCAGCAAAGGTCTCATCATGTGACACTACCAAATCAGCACAACTAGCATAGTCAATTTCATTAGAAACATGTACTTCATCACAATTTCTCAACAATATAGTTTGCAAATTTAGATCTGAAATATTTTTCGTACCTTTTAAACTTTGTGGTAGTGCAAGTATCATGGATGGCTCTTCTGAAATCTTACCACTTTCCTCATCATGGTTCATGTCGGGGCAGCAAACAATTGGTTCGGAGGAATGGCAACCGTCTCACTTCCCTCAACAAGTATGGTAGCATCATAAGCATCCATCTCTTTCTCATTCTCATTGCAAACCTGCACATTTGGAAAGACAATACTAGAAGTAGATATGAGAGTGTTAGTTTCAAAAATATCCTCACATGACTTGCATTCTAAATCTCTATTTTTACGTGGTGTATCCCTCATTCTCTCAATTTTGATACTCTCATGGTCAAAGTGGGTGGAATCACACAACTCACTTTTATCACTCTCTTGTTTGGCTATGCAGCCCTCATCCTCACATGGGTTTGGATTCATAATCACTTCAACATCATGTGAAGGAACATATACATATGTGTCGTATTTCATAATGTTCTCCAATGGAATTGGAGCAGAAATTGTTGCAAAAGAATGAAGAGCTGAAGCCTCCTCAAAAGGCTATTGAACTTGCATCACCTAAGGGGAGAGAGTTTGCAATGGTATTGCCTTCAATTTGAGGCTGCACATCATCACACTAATTGAAATTTCAGCATCCATGTCCATGGCCATCAATTGATCTTCCTCATCAAATGTTGGGGGCTGGTCATAATTAACTGCATCATTTTCATCATGAACCTGTGTCACACAAGAAACACAACTAGAAGAAGGCATTATCATGTTAGTAGTAAATAATTTCTCACATAATTCCTCTTCTTTTTCACTCAATTTTTGTGTATCTCTCTCACACTGAATTTTGTGGCTCTCCTCACATTTGGTGGAATCTCTCGGATTTTCTTGCTGAACTCTCACACTCATATGTATTTGGTGGAACTCTTCCTCACATATAGTGGAGTCTCTCTTCTTTTCATTTTGTACTTTCACACTCAATCTTGATTGGTGGCACTCCTTCTCATGTGAGTATGGCTGTCCATAGGACCTTCTCTCTTGCTGAACTTTTCTTGTTGGGGGCACACAATAATCTTCATTACCAAAGAGTGCACATGAGAACATGGCATTGGGTTCACTCAATTCTTTTGAATTCCTATTCCTATCCCTCATAACTAATCCCTCTTTTCCCGGTTTTTGGGGTCTTTGAGGCTGTGGGGTTTTATGTGGCTTTGGAAACACTCTCTCACTATATTTATGGGTCACTTTCGAAAGTGTTTCTCACTCTCTCGCTGAATTTCTCTTTTGGTGGAAGCTCCATAATCTCGCGGTGTAGGAAGACGTTCATCAAACATCCTCTCCATGGCCTTCACTAGTGAGTTTTCAAATTGACCTTAACTCAGCCCATGTAGCGGGGAGCTTCTTCTAGATGACGATCATGATGAACTCTCAAATTTGATCCTGGCATGTTAGGGGCAGCAAGAAATATGTGGAATATGAAGTATTTGTGGAAACACTCAAACTCACCACTTACTTACCCAAGTTCTTGCCTCAAGGACTGTGATTGTGCTGGTGCGGGTAGCTTCAACGGAGGTGGTAGAGAGGTCGTAAGGATTACGATTCGAATGTCCCGGTTCAGGTTTCTTGGTGGATCTATAGGTGGCTAATCAAGGAGGGCTACGGTACTGAAAACCAAGTGGTTTGATGTGCTCAAAATATGTAAAGTTGTAGCTACAAAACTTACCACCACTTGAATATGTAAACTGAAAATTTCGCAACAACCGCAACACAATTCCTTCTCTGAATTTTTTTTTCTTCAATCTTTCTTTTCCTCTTTCTCTTTTTTGAATCTTTTCTTTCTCTCTCTTTTTTTTGATCCCTTTTTTTAATAACACTAACAATGGATAACAAATGATATGTATATAACGGTGGTGACTAGCAACTTGAAGAACACACAAAACACAAGATAACTTGATGCCGTCAAAAGGGCTATAGGTATTTTTTTGTGGCTTTTTTAGTCGATTGTAGGAGATGAACAAAAACACAATATATGATGGAGGAAAACAAAACTGATGGTAGATGAAAGGATAAATATAAAATGGGATGATAACAAAACCTACCGTGACAACGATAGCTCTGATACCAAATGATGGGTACCGAACCGATCTCGGTACGAAGGTGGCCCGATCTTCACGGCAGTAGGTCAACGAACAAGATAACTTGATATTGGGCGGCGGAGATAACCTTGTTGAAGATGGCAGCGGGGATAACTTGCTGAAGATCAGCGGATAACTAGCTTTATACCTGGCCAAGGTTGGATGCGACCAAGCGACGGGGAGAGAGGCACGAAACCGCGAAGACTTCGACTCGATCTCCAAACGACCGCAGAACCACAATTCGGAGCTAATCCACACATATTCGAGCTAATCCACACATTACGGCGCAGCCGAACGGAAGCCGTAGAGCATGAAGTAGTGGATCCCAGAGGGATCTCTTCACGAGTCCAGGAAGAACAAGGAAGAACAAGGGTTGAGTAAGACACTCAGGCAGCTCGGCTGCGAAATCACTTGGATTAATCTCAATTCATCAAAATCTCTTGATAGCTTACATATGGGGGGGTATTTATACTAGGAACAACCCTCCTAGGTGGGTGGAAACACGAAATCAAACTGATTACGTCGCTAGTGTGAAAGGATCTCCCGAGATGGCCTTCTGAGTTGTTTCCGCGTGACTGTTTGACTTCTGAGCAGTCTTCAATGTTTCAATCATAATTTCTTCTAGGGAACTTCAAATGCTATGCGACTTGATGAGTTTGAAAGCTAACTTGATAAGCTTTCACACCATGTATCTCTTGCTTCATGAAGTGTTGTAGATTGGTACGGTTTGGCACGAACATTTGGACTTCAAGCAGACTGCTGACTCACTGACCAGTCAGCACTAAATCTGGTCGGACGCCTTGATGAAGTATCCACACTGGTCGTGGCTTGCACCATTGGAAAGTAGACTTGATGAGCTTTCCAACAAGTGCTCATTTGACTTCATACCTTTTGTGAGCCAAAAGTTATGACTGTTTCTTTCTTCTACGGTTTTGTCACGCTGGTCCGCTCTCGAGCTTGATCCTTCTTTGTGTGCCATCCTTGATGTGTTCGGGTCCTCTTTTTGGTGAACCTAAGCAATGTAAACATGCACGACTTAGGTAGCATGTAATTCTCATTAATGTTTAATTGAAATTCAGAAAGTAGCGCGTGTGCACCTCTTGTTGTAGCTTTTTTTAGCTCGACTACGAAAGTGATCAGTCCGTATAGGACTTTGTTGATTGTTGTAGTGGTCGGAGAAGTCACCAAGGTGGTCGATGAGGTCGCCGACGCTGGCGTGGTCATATCATCCTCCCTCCCTTGAAAAGGAGTCGCCCTCGACTCGACTTTTGTTGAAATAATTGTACAAGCTGATTGGCTTGTAGTCTTATGATAACATCACGATACCCTTCTTCCATCACAAAGAATGTGTTTGAATCTGTAATCATACAAACCAAGTAGTAGCCTTGTAGGTGGAAATGTAAACAATTTAGAATCAAGTTTAGCTTTCACCTTGAATGTATATCTGAATGTAGATTGCCTTGTCATGGTCACATCACTTACCTTATACATCAGATTGATACCAGCATCAGCCAGCTCTAGTGGGTTCATCTTCGCCAATTCGGCTTCGGCATCAGGAACCGAGAAAGCATCGTCTATACACTTCGTCAATTGCTTCTCTGGCTTCTTGGGGAGTACTCGAAGCTTATCTATTCCAACTCCAACAAATTTATAGGAGTCCAAATTGACTCCGCTCTCAAAGCAAAACTTCAAAGTGTTCTCCAAAGACTTTGAAAACATCTTCGGATGAAATCTCTTGAGCACTAGCAAAGCAACTTTGTGGAGTTGGTTGATCTCCGGCAACATCCTTCATGGAGCCAACATTAACAGTCTTCTCCTTAGATGAAGTTGAAGCATCAGGGAAAAATTGTGCTGAAAAAACAAGAATAAAACCTCGTAAATGGAATCATAAAAAGCAAAAATTAGCGAAGACAACATAAAAAAAAACTTACCAACTCTCTCTCCTTCTTTCAAAGGGCAAGGAACCCTCTGTTGAGCCTCAACATTTACTAGAGACTCCGACAATCGACTCTGCTGATCTGCTTCACCTCTTCATCCACCACATCATCAAAGTCATCAAAAGAAAAATTGGCAGTCCTAGTCCCCTTCTTTTGAAGTTGTTTCTTCACAATTTCAAACGGCCTCATAGGCTCTTTCTTTCAAAGATGGTTCGCACAAAGGGCGAGTCGGGATAAAAAAAACGAACGAATTTTTTTTATAAAGACACATATCGCAAGCAAATTCATGTAAGCATACCGGGTTGTCTTTTCAAAGAACCTTTTCGAAAACCTTAACAAGGTTAAAAAAACACTCTGTAAGAGACTTAGCCGGCGACATCGGCACCTTCATTTTTCTCGAAGCTTCGACATTGGGTACCGAGGAAGGATTTTTGGATTCACTAACAAGTGACTCATGAATATTTTTGGCTAACTTAGCTAAGTCAAGACAATTATGGTCATCACATGAAGCAGAAGTTGAAGCAATCGGCTTATTTGAAATCGAGGGTTGAGAGCTTAAATCTAGGCGAAGAAGGAGATGCAAGCACCGATGGGAGAAGTTTACATCACAATGACATCGGCGTGTTCGCCCGGCAGCACTGAAGTACCCAATTTCTGCGAAGACCCAAAATTTTGTAAGTATTCGGCTAGCGGAGTAAGTAGATCCGGAGTTAGACCGGTAGGAGCAAAAGCTTTGCAAATTTCCCTCACCTCTAAATCTCGAAGAGAAGTGCCAAACTCCGAGCCCTCAAGCGTTGAGGCATCAATTTTGCTATCAGTAAGATCAAGATTATCAATCAAATCCACAGCTACTTTCTTAGCCTTCTTCTTATGAGGCTTCGGAGTAACAACAGCCTTTTTTGAGACAGCAGGAGCCTTCGCTGCAGAAGAAGAAGTCTTCGCAGCATCATTTCTTTTCCTCTTCAGCTTTTTCTCACCTCCCTTATCATCATCTTGATCCTTCTTTCCACGGGCATAAGCAGGAGGTGGACAGATTTTATAAGTTATGTTGGCCAAATCAAAAATCCGATTTAGCCTAACATAATCTTTTCCGATAATATCATCCATAAACTTTCTTTACGTATGTAAGTACTTTCCAAGCAGCTCAACAACTTTCTTCTCAACAACGAAACAAAATCTTCCTCGGTCTTAAACTTCGAGGGCATCACAGTGTCCCTGTTTGGGAAAATATAATCCATCTCTCTAATCTTCTTACGGTGATAGCAAAGAAAATCCCATCCGCACGAAGTGGCCAAATACCAAGAAGAACATACTCTTCAACTAAGTCTCGAGTAGACTGTTGAGAAACAACTTTGCCAAAAGCTTTTAAACATTCAGCAATTTTTTGACTTGGTATAAGCTGGGCTTACAATCAAACTTATCTCTATGCATCCATGGGCCGGGGATAACTTTTCACCACACCTTTTCTACCAAGATTCTCTTCCACCGTTGGAACTTTATGATAGAACCAATAATTATACCAACCATCAGTCCATTTATTCTTTGATGCAGGAGAAATTTGCTTCTGGCCCCGAGCAGTCTTGAAACTACAACATCCAAAATACAGCTTCACCGTGCGTTGCTCAATCTTTTGAGACCGAAATTGGGTATGCAATTCATGCAAAGCACAAAATGCATCAATATCCGGCCTCACTTCTTGACTCCGCACAGCCCAAATGAAAACCCGACAATTTGATAATGGCATTTGGAGTTAGATGGTGCATTTCGATGTTGTATTTTTGAACACTTCCTCAAGAAAGTCCTGGGGAGGCATACGAAGACCCGCGGTGAAGCAGTCTTTGAAAACAATGCACTCATCCGGCTTAGGCTTTGGAATCTTCTCATCGAGCTCGGCCTATATTGACCCGCTCTCGAGCATGCCATCTTTTACCATCTTTTTGAAATCTTCATCGGTCATCTTGCTTCGACCAAATGATAATGAAATCCGATCATCCGAAGCAACTCGATTTTGAAGCGTAAACTTCGAAAGACCTTCATCCGAAGTTATCTTGTTGCGAATTAACTTCCTCATCAACCTCTTGACCTTGAGAGTCGGTCGGGACATCTTCGACAAGAGCCATTCTAAACCAAAGGAAAAGTAACACTTAGAAGTTTAACAAACAGAACAAAATGAACCTCGTAAAAAGAAAACATACCCGACTAAGAAATACTAAAGATCTTCGCGTCAAAGCTCTAAACTTCACGGGAGAATTAGCTTCGCGAAAAGAGTTCTCACTTCACAAGAAAATTTGACTTCGTGTCACCGTGAGAAAATTCAAAAAGGTGGCCCCTCTTCGAAAAGATGAAGAAAAACGGGGGGGTCCTTCGCTATTTATAGACCCCTTCGGTCATTAAAAAAATAGAAAAAAACGAAAAACAACGAAGATATTCGTGAAGTCGGGATCGAATCCAAAGTCCAACTTCAAAGTCCGGGATGACGTTTTGGATCGAAACAAAGTTTAAAGAAAAAAACTTGTGATTCGTGGGTTTCACGCCTTTGAAGTCGGCCTTCGCCCACGGGGCCGTTGGGATCTAACTTTGATTTACTTTTAAACTTTCATCCCAAACTTTGAAGATTTCGGGATATTCAAGATAGAAGCTAAGTTTCGTCTCGAAGATGACTTCGCAAGTTATCGGCTTCAAAAAAGAGTAACAAGTTGGAACATAGAAAAACCAAGATCAAGGATTCAAGCGAAGATGGTCGTAGAAGCTTCGCTACAAACTTACGTAAAACTTCTTCTAAGAAAGATAAAGGTCATAGCGAAGGAGGAAATCTTGTCCGAGAGCATCGCGAAGACAAGGATTACACCTTCGCCGAGAAAGATACATCGTAGAAACTCGTTTCGAGATTCTTAGTAATTTTGTATAGATACGGTCGGGGGGGCCTATAAATACCCCCGATATCCTTTTGTAATGACCATGTTGAATGGCCTCTTTGTAGACCATATCATCATCAATAACATGTTGTGTTGAACATTCACCCAACAAAATGCTTGTTGGCATTTCATAGTGCAATCTCTAAGAATAAATAATATTCTCGAGAGATCACGTTAAGAGATATCGATGATAGATGGATTCATGTGTTTACTTTAGTCAATCCGCAAGCGCACGGATCTATCATTGCGAGCATTTCACCCGGTGGTATTCGGGTATCGTGATTTATATTTTCCCAAAGGAAGGCAGGCTTGTGTGGTTAGCTAGCATAATGATGATGATGATCCATAATATATTTATAAATAACCATTAGTCAAGTGCAGGGGTAAGAAGAATGATATTCAGGGTAGTGACAAACACACATGAGTTACTACACCACTAGAGGGAAAGAAAAGGATAAAAGAGAATCTACAATGAGAAGGTGGTTCTAAATAGTGCACATGGGTGAACTCTAGTTTTACATATGAGGAGGCTAAATCATGATGGGATTATGATCATATGATGAGGAGATGCCCGCAGCTAGTACGCTGGCCGATGGACACTTTCGGAACTCCAACTCAACATCCGAACGTGGAGGAATACATTGGGCGGAACAGTCACCACCACCCCCTACCTCACTACCGTGGGATGCCGACATTTCGATGATTACTATAAACCTGGACACCACGTCCACGTGTATAGAAAATTACCTAAATCCCCCCGGTGTCGTGGTCGTATACCACGGTCACAGTAACCGATTGCTAATGTGTGCAACGATGGCCTAGCTCAAGAACAATGACACGGGGGATTTATACTGGGTTGGGGCTACCGAGCACCCTAGTCCAAAGTGTGTGGCACTATCGAGCTCAAACCGCTCGTATCGGGGTGAATACAAGCTAGCGAGAGAGGGGAGATGAGCTCCCAAGTCTCGGTGGTGCGTATATCGATCGGGCGGTGTGTGTGTGTGTGATTTGAGTGTGCAAGAGAGCTTGTCCTCTCCCGGTGGCGAGCCCTCCCTTTTATAGTTACAAGGGGAGCTCTCACGGGGGGTCACCGGGCGGAGGACCTAAAAATAGAAGGAATACAAGTCTTGGGGGTGAAGAGGAAAAGTCCCTCTGCAATGTCGGCACGCTGGCCGTCCGGCGTGCGTGTCTTGGCCGCCGCCCTACTTCCCTGGCACGCCGCCCGGTCGCCCGTAGCATAGTAGTAGAGGCGGCTTCATATCCCGATCACGGAGTGCGTACGGACGTCGAGCTCGGAGCTCGCCGGGTCGGGCGGGGAGGGGAACAATGAGGTCGCCCCGCCGCCGCCGGCCTCCCCCGCGCCGCCGTCCGTCCGTCGCACGCGCCGGTGTCCGTGGGCGAGGTCGTAAGGCGCCGCCATGCCTTAAATGTCTCGTACGGTGTCGCAGGGAAATGTGTGGCCGAGAGAGCGACGGAGAACTCGACTTTGTCCGCCGAGGTCATTCTTGTCGCTGTAGTGGTTGTCCCTTGAGCCTGTCGTCATTTGGCGTGGTCTGACAGCCCCATGCCGCGCGTGCCGTCGATGATCTTGCGCAGCGGATGAGATCTGGTCGTAGGTTGCGGTGTCGGCCGCGTAGCTATGATTCTGAATCCTAATCATCGCGTCCCGGATTCTCCCGATCGCCCTTGGATTTGGCGCCGGGGAGCTCATTCGAGACGGAAAAGAGCTCGTTGTCCAGGCGGAGCTCGTTATATCTCCGCGCTCCTCAGGGAGCTCGTTCGAGGCGGAAGTTTTCTCCGGGACGAGGTCGAGCTCGTCCCTGGGCCTTTGCGTCCCGCGAGTTCTCGTTCGAGACGGAGATGCTCTCGTCGGGTCTCGGCTTTTATCGTGGGTAATATCCCATAGCTAACGAGCGTGCCCTCCTTCTAACACTTTGTTAGGGACGGATTGGGATGATTGACTTGGTCCGGAATATCTGCGTCCCACAGTAGCCCCCGAGCGTGCGGAGGGGAGCGGACCCCTGTGCGCGCTGTCTTGTGTTGCCGTTACTAGGTTAGGGACCAGATTTTCTCGCTTGGGGTGCGCGCGAGCGCACCCGCGGGTGTAGCCCCCGAGGCTGCGGGAGGACGTACAGTCCTCGCGGAGGCTTGTTATGACGAACGCTCGCGCCGTTGTGTGCCTTTTAGGTTCCCTTGGGAAGGGTGTGGCGAGCTCGAACCCGACTTTACCGCGTGGGCGGTCACGCGCTCTTATGAGCTTTAAAACGGATTTGCTTGAGTGAGGTCCGAGCTTGCGTTCGGGGCGAGCTCATTCGTCAGGCCAGCTTGTGGGCCAACCCCATATTCCAGAGACCCGTCCTCTATAGTCACCGAGGTCCTGAGGGGCTCTCGGCAGCTCGTGCGCCTCCTCACCGCGGAGGATGACCAGAGGGCGTTCGCGATCACTAGCGACTCAAACATGGCTTGGATGGAGCCCCCGAGTCCGCGTGGATGCGTGGGGGTACGAGCCGTCGATTCCCTTCCACCGCTGCACTCCTTGCTCGGGGCGTCCCCGGGCGGCCTTCGAGCTCGTCAGAGCCAGCCTTTGAACCCGGAGTTCGACTTCGTTGTAAGCTCGACGTCGTGGTGAGGTCGTTGGAGATATGACCGTTGGCGACGAGTTCGCCGGACTTTTCGCTTGCAGTAAAAAGAGCCGTTGGGAAAAGTTACCGTTGGGAAGTTACCGTTAGGCGACCGCATTGTTCGCGCGGTGTTTCACCTCCCATTTCGCCACGTGGCGCGCACGCGGAGGGCGTGGAGGGGCTCAGTGGAAGTGGCGGGCCACGCTGGCCCGACCGGGCTGGTGAGTCCGTCCCGAGCTCGCCCTATAAATAGGTGGCGGGGGATCAGGGTTTCCCCTTCGCTTTTCCTTCCGCCGCCTGGATCCATAGTCGCCTTTTCGCCCCTAGATGCGTGCGCCCGCCGCCGCCGTCGCGCGAGAGAGCTTCCCGAGGTTTCCCGAGCGTCGTCGTTGGATTAGGAGGGAAGTCATGGGCTCATGGTCGCCGTCCCGGAGTTAGTGAGGACATCTTTGCAAGAGCGTGTGACGATCGGCGGCCTTCCGCCGCTGACCGAGGCGCGGGAGTGGATCGTGCCATCTCCGACGCACGCCTCCCCCGACCCCCCGGAAGGCTACATCGTCTCCTTCACCTCCTTCCACGACGGGGGTGGCGTCGGCGTCCCGACTTCTTCCGGCCGCCGCCGTCGTATTGGGGCGCCGAGCTCCGGCATCTAAATCCCAACGGGATTCTTTACAACTCGGCCTTCACCGTCCTGTGCGAGGGATGGCTGGGGATCTAGCCGGATTGGGAGTTGTTCAAGCACTTCTTCCACGCGAAGGTCACGCACAGCTCCGACGGCTTGAAGGAGGCCATCCCGATAGGCTACATCGTGCTCCAAGACGCCCCGGCGTGAAGGAAAAGTACCCCACCATCGTATCTCGCTCGTCGAATACCGGATGGAGAGACGAGTGGTTTTACTTGAAGAACGACGAGGAGCACCCCCTTCCACGGTTCACCGGCGGAGTCTTCCTCGACTCAGACAACCCGTGGAGGGAGCTTCCCCACGCCAACCCGCCACATCGGGGTCAGGTCGCCCGAAAGGTGGAGCTCCTCAAGCGCGCCAACCTTACGGAGCCTCTCCTCTACGCTGGGCCCCCGGGGCACGGGGTCGCCCCCGAGGCGGAGAGTTCTCCGCATCCGTGAGATGGTCGAGGAGAAGAAGCCCTTCGAGGGCACGGTGACCGCCGTGCCGCTTCCAGCCGACGAAGTGGAGTACATCGTTCGCAGGGGGACCGGGAAGCCTTTCAAAATCCTGGCCGACCCCAACGACATACCCATGGCTGTAGGCACAAAAATCCTACTCCTTGTGCCGCGCACACCGACAAGCGGAATAGCTGGCTTTACTCGGCCGCCGGCGTCTTGAGGCGTGCCGATCAATTTGACCTCGTTAATTGACAAGGAAGTAAACGTGAGATCCGGAACATGCCCGGTAAGACCAAGACAGTTCGCATGTATGGCTCTAAGGCCAGATGTAAAGACATATAGCTATGAGAGCTATCTGTCGACAGATAATGAATCCATTCGGTAAGCATGAAAAAGATGTAATCGTAATAACAGTTGCCGAATGATCATAGAAGACATGTTTGAACAAGTAAAGTCGATCACCATGATATGACATCATAAAGTTCTATTGCATGGATCGAATTAATTGACAACATGGAACAAAAGCAGGTAACTCATAAATATAAACCTAATCTAAATGACACATGCATAGGTTTCATCCAACTAGTCTGCCGCACGTCTAGTTTTCCTAAACCCGTCAAGCTTAAACCCTTGCAAGCTAATCCACCGCATGATACCACTTGCTACAGATATAAACCACTTACCACAACTAGATCAATCCACCGCATGATACAATCTAACCATGATAAGCTAAAAGCATGCATACATCTAAATAGATCTATAAATACTCATTACTCGTTGAAGCGCGTATGCATAGACAAGTAAAGTACATATACAAACCTAATCTAAAGCAAAGCTAGAGATTCGTCCCGATCGATCCCTAACGGCAATCCACCGCATGATACACTGCAACAAGCTAATCCACCGCATGATACGGCTTGCCAGACTTAACCGTTCTAAACCCTCTTCGTCCTAACAGCAATCCACCGCATGATACACTGCAACAAGCTAATCCACCGCATGATACGGCTTGCCAGACTAGACTCTAACGATAGGTAGACTTACACATGCAAGATACAAGTAAACACATAACTGTGTTCGGCAAGCTTGCCGAATCCAGGGTCCATGAAGAAGAAACTTACACGTAAAACCTTAGCCTGCCGCACGACTCATGACTAAACGCGCAAGAACCCGCAACACGTGACAACCTAGATTGATCTAAGCTCGGCTATGAAAGAACAGATAGATCTAATGACAAGCTAATGATAAACATTGAAAGCATTGATGACATATAGATCTAACGAAAGATAAAGCCGAGCCACATCAATCTAAATTGGGCAAAAAGTGTGTGCAATCATCAATAAATAAATAGATAAACAAATAGGAATCATGCACCACTCGGTAACTTAATGAATTCATTAGGGTGACAAGCCTAATGAAGGCGATAACTAGCTCTTAGCCGGATCTTAGCCCACCGGATGGCTCATGATCGACAAAAGAACCCTCTTGCCCCTGATAGCTTAAATTCGCCTGACGATACTAAGCGTGAACAAGACTTCTTGCAATAATCTAAATCCGCCTGATGATACTAGACATGGTGCAAGGTTGCCGGTACTTACGGAGGTCGACGGGTCGATGAATCCTCTCGCAGTAGATCGACGACACGACTGGACTCGAAGGGTGGCCGGAGCCAAGGCATGGAGCCGGGTTGGTTGTATTTGATTTGGTAGATCGTTTTACGATTCTTGCCGGGCTTTCATATTTATACCCCGGGCTTGACGAGTCCTAACTAAATACGAATAATAATAACGAAAATATCTAGCTAAGATACATTGTCCTCCAAGTCTTCTCGGAGTCGTAGGAATTGCAGGTGATGTGGGCCCTCGTCCTCGGATATTCCTCTTGACGCTCCACGCTTGCCGAACCATCTCTTGCTCGGCTCCTTCTTGGACTCGGGCTCTTTAGCCGAATAACGGCGGCCTTCCCCCGATGCCATAGTACCACGGCACCATACTGCTAGCCGAATGACCCCTTACCGAACCATCGTGTGCCGGCCTATCTATCATCCAGGCTCTACCAAATTTTGGTGTTAACATATGCCCCCTCAATTTTAGAGTAAAAGAGGTTCTTTTGCTCTGAAATTGACCATGATCTGCCAAAACTCGGGCCAAACCCTTTAACCGGGCTAAAATTACCAAGGCCCATTTTAAGGAGGCTTCCTACAATCTTTGTTTAACCCTTCAATTTCTTCTTGGGACTCGTGTCATCGAATTCCCCCAATGCGAATCGGCAAGCCGGGCCGCTTCCGCTTTCCCAAGATTAATACCGAAATGCACTTTTCAATCTTCTAGTCACTTTAGATCTCTTCGGCCTCCTTCTTTGCATAAATATGGGCAAACCCCTCCAAAGAATCATCCAAATCTCCTTCTTCTCCGTCTTCCTTTCTTTTCTCGGATCAAGCATTCGGCTAACCCTAGCCTTGAGCAATGGAGTAAGTTTTTCTTCCATCTATACCTTCCTTGCTTTATATGCCGAATCTAACCTCTCTTCTCCCTGATGACATCTTGAAGTCCTCGTGATGCCGAGATTGCCGAGCTCCGCCGCCAACTTGCGGCAGCAGGGAGGCACTCAGCCGAGCGGCTTACACACGAGCAAGCTGTCGAAGACATGGAAGACATCGAAGAGGATCTGGACATCTTTGCAAGGAACCAGAACTTCTATGAATGGAACTTCAATCGTAAGCCTTTAAAATTGGTTCTCATGTTATTTCACTTCTCATATTAGCCTCCGCTTATCATCCTTTCTCAATCTTCTTGAAGGCTTGCTAGGAAGGTTTGCTACCTTGATCGGTGCATCCTCGTCCGGATGATTAGGATGGTAGAGACACCAGGCCCTGACCGCCCAATGAGGATGCAGGCCGCATTCAGGCGCTGAAGGAAGTTTATGATAGTCTCTTTGTGAATGATGATATGTAATCCTCGCCGCAACAATCATGTCTTCCTTCCACTTCAATGAAAAACCGGTTTCGATCTCATCATTTTAGCTTGTCTTCATGAATAGATCTCGCACATCTTAATCTGGCCGTCTTAGTTCGACTTGGGTGTTGCCGAATTGCCCTGTCTTACTAAACGACCAGAAAAGCTTAAATGACCTGAAATTGCTTTGGCCCATTTACTGTTCGGCCCAACATATATTCTTAAGCCCACGTGATGTTTCCAGAGCTATAAAAATATCTTACTCCATTAACTCCAAAACCAAAACCGTTCTTGCTTTTCAATCTGTTCACCTTCTCCCTTACCGAGTAGAGAAAACCCTCAATCTTTGACAAGCATCCATGGCGGGTGGTGATATCAACCGCGGCAAGCGTCCGGTCGAGGACGAAGCAAGTGGAAGCCGAGTTCCTCGTCGGCAACGTCTTGAGTAAGAAAATTTATTTCCCCCTTTTCAGCGACTCCCGGCTGTCACTGTTCATCTTCTTGTTTCTCAATCTGACCAATGTTCTCCTCGATTCGATCTTTCCTTCTCTTGGCCAGACCGATTCTCATCCCTGCTTCCTCAATGCCTGCTCCAAGCTCTCCTCTTTCCCAACCAGAACCTTCTTCCCTGTATTGGAGTACCTCTCGATTCCGAGGAAGACTTGTGGTACCTTCCGGGAGAAGGAGAAGAAGGATGAGATCATCAAGGAGTTTGGCGAATACTCCATGAAGGCCTGTATCAAGAATCTTGACCAAGAAGATTCCATCGGCGACTCTGCAGCACCAACACTTGGTTAGTTTCAAATCTGAATTACGTTTTCTTGCATTGTACCCTTTCTATCCGACGCTCTATTGGTCATTCACGGCTTTGTTTGAAGAAAACCAGCGACTTCTAGCGTAAATCGCCCGGTTCTGCGGTGACAATGCACGCGTCGGCGGCGGCCGCCATTCGTCTTTGCCGACAAGGTGAAGGCACGAGGCGAAACGGTGGCGGAGCGTCTTGAAGATGTGGCGGACAACCGCATCGGCGATGTCGCCATCCAAGGCATGCATCCGGGAGCGGCCATGAGTCCGCGGCTTTGTCGACTCAAACCGGTGAAGACTACTCCATCCATCCGGTTGGCTTTTTCGTGAGGCTCCGGAGGACATTGACGACATTGAAGAATCCATGGATGTATATGAAGATCACGCCATCGCCGTAGTCCTCTGTCCAATGAGCCGCAAGTCGTCTTCAACCTCTTGGAGGATTAGTTTGTATCTAGGATGAATCAAACAATAAAATCTTTTGTTGAATCCTTAATTCTCCTCCCAGTGTATCTCTCAAGTTAGAGTTTTTTTACCGAACGAACCTCTACCGAATAGATGACGTCATCGTTAGCCGAATCTTAAAATAATATTAAAAATCCAGGCTTCGGATAATTCACGAACACCGTTTTGCTCGTGGTATTGAATGCATCTTTGCTTTTCCTCTTCCCAATAAACCAACCAAGGGTAAAAATGCCGGTCCGGAGGAAGACGAAATGGGTAGTGATAACTTCTCCAATAAGCACCCCATAAAAGAATACTTTATTTGGCCAATCAATGCCTATGCAAGAAACTCGATCTTACGGAGGTAGTAGTAATCCGCCATGCCGATAAACTCACCAATGCCATGAGTGTAGAAAATTCTCGGCAATGTTTTTGTAACAAACCTTTTGAAGCTGTTGAATAAAGACTCTTGGTCTCTATATCGGTGTTTTTATATATTTTGTACTAAAGGCGACATAACAATATTTATACCTACCGTTCTCCAATTCTATGGAGTATTTTTACGCTAAAGGCGATGGTTTACACATCGGCTATCCTTTATGAATAGAACAAATCTTTTTGCTCAAAACCATTAAATTCATATGTGTCGGCCAATCACATTTGACAATAACTGATTCTCTAAAAGCCGACCACGAAATCTCTCCTTAGAAATTACTATGAGAGCCGACTATCTCGATCGGTCACCGCCGGTCTTTGTAACGCAGTCTTGACGGGACCTTCTTCCCATTCTCTTCCCGAGAAGCACTCCACGCCTTCATATTCCCAGAACGATGGTTCAGTGGCTGCAATGCTTACCGAATCATCGGCTTGCACTATCTCGACGTCATCACCGTTCCATTGGATGAGGACTTGATGCATGGTGGATGGAACACAACAGTTAGCATGGATCCAATCTCTTCCAAGTAATAAGCTGTAGGACCCCTTGCTGTCGACCACAAAGAAGGTAGTGATCAAAGCCTTTGAGCCGATCATCAACTCAACGTGAACGGCTCCATGGGTATCTGAAGGATTTCCAGCAAAGTCCCTGAGCACAATGTCTGTCTTGAGCAAATCCTCCTTAGTCATCCCCAGCTTTCTGAAAGTTGTATATGGCATGATATTGATTGCAGCTCCTCCATCAACGAACATATGAGTCAGAGGTTTTCCATTAACATATCCCTTTAAGTAAAAGAGGCTTCAAATGATTGTGCTTCCTAGGCCCGTCGAATACAGCCTGTCTTGATAGAGCCAACTGGCCCTAGAAGATCAATCATCTCTTTGTCGTCAAAATCAGAATAGACCTCTTCATCTGAATAGGCATCTTGTTCCTTTGGATCATTAGTGGCTTGCTCTGTAGGAGCTGCAAACTCTATGGGAATGAAGAACACCATGCTAACATCTGCCGAACGCCCACTTGCCGAATACTCTTCTGCCGAATGACTGGCTTCTTGAGTTTTCTTCTTTGGGCGCCATACTTGTTTGCGTTCGGCTGTTGCTTCCTTGAGCTCCTTGTTCCTGAGACGTTGGACTCTTCTCTTCTGGCTTTTCCTTAGACCAGGAGGGCACCACTGTCCCTTTTGCCACACATACTCTTGAGGAGAGTCCATGTCATCATCGAGAATCCTCCACATCGGCCCATGCTTGATCTCGCAATCCTTTTACATGGACGTGAGGTGTACTGTCTTTATTTTTTAAGCGCCGATCATCCTCTAGGAAATGTGCCCCCAGTCTTTCTTGGATAGGACGACGGTTGACTCGTGCCTGTCGGTACCCGTGGTATTGCTCACTTTGCATTCGAGGCAATTATTCCTAGCGAGGCAGCTTCAAGCCTTCATTCCAAAAATGCCTAAAGAAAGGACAGTCCCAATGAGACTCCTCTTGCTCTTTCATGTACTCCTCCCGTTCTCGGTGGTACATCTCCTCTTCATATCTCTTTGCTCCCTGGAAAACTGGCGATCTCTATGATATTGCTTCTCTTGCTGTCTTTGCCACTTGTTCAGCAGTATACGAGATGTCACCCTTGGTTTGGAGGTTTCCCCTTTTTCTGTTCGGCTATTTGGGAACCGAACACGATGTTGCTGGAGCTCAACACTAGACACCTGCCGACTAGGGTCAACTGAACCACTTTGCTTTGCCCTTTCAGAAGTCAGCACTTTCATTGGGGTTTTTGCCGTTAGGCTCACCGCGTAAAACCATGCACGAATCAAAAGCAACCATGTTTTGCGGGGAAGGGCTCCTTATCCACCTTCATGCTGTTGTTAAACTTGAGGAGACCTGGCTCAGTATAGCCCTCTCGAATCTGTTTGTTTGAAGATTCGGCGGTCGATAATGTTGTGAGTGATCATATCATGGAAGCCACAATATTTGCCGATCTTGACCCAATCCGGACGCTTCATAGAATGATTCTCCGGTAGCTTGATACGTCCTTCCTTGACTAAGAACTCAAAGAGCTTTTCCGACTTAGAGACGTCGAAGTCATATGCCCCCTTGAGTGTCTTCGTCCAACGCCGGTTGACCTAGACAGGGCTCCTTGCCCCAAGTGAATTCGGCATTTGCTATGTCCTCCCCGGCCATCATCTTCATCTTCTCCCTCTTCCGGGAAGTGGTGGTATGCCCGATAAGACACGTTGCCCCCTTTCTAAAAAAACGTGTCCTTCTTGATGCTCGAACTGATTGGCCATAAGTGACAAGCGCCTTGAAAGTTGCCCAAGGTCATCGAACTCCATGTCGGCTAGCTTTTCCCGATGGTCGGGTGCATTCCCGAATGGCCCAAATGCAAGAATCGATGGTCCGCAAGTTCAAAGAGTAGCGGGAATTCTTTGTTTCCCCTGAACCTGCGCAAGAACTCTTGTGGTGTCTCATTATATACGTGTCAACCCCATCAAGTCGACGAGCTCTTTTTTCATTGGAACCACTTGTAGAAGTATGAATGGAATTTATCTTCTAGCTCGGACCATGTTCCAATAGAGTTGGCCGGCAATGTAGCAAACCATGTGAAAGCCGGCCCCGTAAGGGATGATGGGAAGAAGCGAATCCTCCATGCTTCATCATTGGCAAGCTCTCCTAATCGAATCGATACCGACCGATGTGTTCGGTAGAAGTGTCATCTTGTCCGAGAACTTGGTCAAGTCGGTTGGAGGCTTCAATCTTGAAGGAAGCGCCACTCTGTTGTACCAATCGGGATAAGGTGACCGATACACATAGGGCCGATTCTTGGGCTTAATCCCAAATTGGTGTTGCATCATATTGGCCATCCTCGCTAGGAGTATGTCCATATTTAAATTCGTGGTCCATGAGATTGTCCTCGACTTGTCGGTGGCCTATACCCGAGGATTTGGCATAGCATGAATTGTGGAGTAGTCAACGAACTCTCGTGTAACCCGGGGCCAAAGGGATTTCTCTCGCAACCCACCGGCCATTGGAGCTATTGAGTATGTGTTGTATCTTTGGAGGATTCCCCGTGTACCGAACGCCACTTCTCCATGTGTCTTGGCTCCGGATCCCTCCGGTTTTTCCGGTGTCTTGTTCTCTCCTCCGCATTCTTGATTTGTAGCTCCTTTCGTTGGTGGTGGCCTAGGCGTATGTATGTATCTTGGCCCCGAAAGCTCACCAAGCCGAGCCTCAAAGTGTTGATCAAACTCGGGTCCAAAGCTAGCCTTCATGATGTCACGAAAAGTGTTGAAGAACGCCGTGTTGTGATTGGTCATTGCATTCCCAACGGCAAAATTGCAACAATCTCCTCCATCCGACGGTTTCTTCGTGACTTGGTTCCTCATCTTTCTTTCCCCGCCCTCTCTTACGTGTCGAAAACCTTGTTTGAGCATATTCCTTATCACCGGGCATCACTATCTTTGGAAGATCCGTCTTTTGGATGATTGTGTCGCTCTTGTTCTTGAAGAAGCATGACATGCACTTTTTGAGAGAAGGCCGCGCACATGTCTCTCAGGCCTCTAGGTCGTGGAAGGTCATCCATCCGAGCCGAATGACATTGCTCTAGTCGACGTTGTCGCATCGTGTTTTGATCTTGACGTGTCCCACCGGGCGTGCCAAAAAGTCGTAGGCACAAAAATCCTACTCCTTGTGCCGCGCACAAGACAAGCGAAGCCGTAATAGGCGGCTTTACTCGCCGCCCGATCTTGAGGCGTGCCGAAATTTGACACTTAATTGACAAGGAAGTAAGCGTGAGATCCGGAACATGCCCGGTAAGACCAAGACAGTTCCGCATGTATGGCTCTAAGGCGGATGTAAAGACATATAGCTATGAGAGCTATCTCGTCGACGAATAATGAATGCATTCGGTAAGCATGAAAAAGATGGAATTGTAATAACGGATTTGCCGAATGATCATAGAAGACATGTTTGAACAAGTAAAGTCGATCACCATGATATGACATCATAAAGTTCTATTGCATGGATCGAATTAATTGACAACATGGAACAAAAGCGTGTAACTCATAAATATAAACCTAATCTAAATGACACATGCATAGGTTTCATCCAACGAAGTGTCGTGGTGCATGGTATACATGGTTGGAAAGATCATCAAGTTAGCTTTTCAACGCATCTAGCCGTTAGTCTTTTTAGACTTCCCAATAAGGAGTTATTGCCTAATTACTGAAGACTGCTCTGGAGGCCAACAGTCGCGCGAGGCCACTTCGGGATTGATTTCGTGGAGGCCTTTTCACATTCTTAGTCTCTTCTTTTCCATCCCGAGTTTACACCTATCTAGTAGGGCTGTAGCTAGTATAAATACTCCATAGCATCATTGTAATCTCAGACTTTTGATAATTGAAATAAAGAACCCCTTTGTTCAGCCCGAGTGCTAACAAATTGAGAGAGAGATCTCTACCCCTTGCTCTTGTGATTTCCTTCGGCGGGATTGCGAGAAGCGGCGGCTTCATCCGCTCCCAATTGGTGCTCCTACTCCCTTCAAGGATCTCCTTGATTGATTGTAGGCTGTGTTGGTTGGTTCTTGAGAGTGTGGTTGGGCGAATCCTCGATTCAGGTTGTCGGTTAAAGACGGTGGTTGGCTTCGAGTTTTATTCGTCGGGTTGCACTAGTTATCGGCGCTTGCGGCAAGTTATCTTGGCTTCTTTGAAGCTAGTTATCCAAGATCATCCTACGTCGTGAAGATCGGGACACCGTGGACGTATCATTTGGTATCGAGCTACGGTTGCCACGGTAGGATTCTTTACCCTAGCTACATATATTTTGTTTCGTCCCTATCCACCAAAGAAAACCAAAAAATATATATTGCTTAGCCCGTTGTTTCAATCTGTTATTTTGGTGAGTTCGGTCAAGTTTCAGTCCATTAGAGTCTTTGTTTTAGTTGCTGATCATTATCCTTGGCGTGTCCTTTGAGCTTCTTTATTATATCCGAAAATACCCACAAAAAAAAAAAAGAAATCTATAGCCTATATCGTCCTTCGTGTTATCTTTGATCCTATCAAGTTCATAGCTACTGGTTGTCTTTTATTTACGTCATAAGTTCAAGTATCAAATCTGATCTTTGTGCTTTGTTATACAAAAAAAAAAAAAGTAAAAAAAAAAGAGAAAGAAAAGTGAAAAAAAAAGAAGTTGAGAAAGTTGAGAAAGAAAGATTGAAAGATCGCTTTGTTTGAAGTGCACAATTGCTTTGAAAGTTATCGTATCAAGTTGAACAATCGGTTTGCTATCTTTCTTTGGTGCAAAATCTTGGTTGGGTCTGATCGCAACACTTGCATCCCAATCATACTCCTTGTTTGCATCAAAACTGAAATTTCTTTGTGCGTGTGTGATCATTTTACATCATTCATATCTTATGGTCAGCACTAGGCGGGAACTTCTAGTTTGGATTGTTACTTAACCTTACAACAACTAGAATTCAGATTGCATTCCTTGTTTATTATTTTCCCCACCAAGCTCCACATAAAAGCCATCGTAATCGGTACTCTCTGGTCTTGTATTCGCTGAACCATCGCTCTCGTTATCGCCACACATTTGTTTCTCTCAGAACCCGCAGAATTTCATAAAGAGCATTGGTTGGTAAGAGAGGTGAGATTGAGAGATTCCACATATAATTTCCTATTCCACATATTTTTGCCTTGTCATCACTAACCCGACAGAAGATGGGAGATGAGAATGAGGCCGGAGAATGTGTCTCCATGGCACAATTCAATGAACTCAAGCAAAGCCTTGAAGAGAGACAAGACCGGATGACACAAGATTTGCAAACCATTCTAGCTGAAATCGAGAGATCAGCGTCCCCTAATGATGGTGCAAGCAACCGAAGTGAAGATGGAGGAGATAGTGAAGGAAGAAGAAGAGGAAGGAGGAACCGAGGTGGTTCACATGGAAGAGGAAGGGGCCGGAATCGAAGGAATTATGAAAGTGAAGAATCTGAAGATGAAGACGATGATAATCATTCTCAGTTTCGTTTTGATCGCCGATGTCATAGAGGAGGCAATCGTGAGGAGAGGCTTGGTAAACTGAAATTTACCATGCCAAAATTTGATGGAGGATCTGACCCTAAAGCATACTTCACTTGGGAGTTGAAGGTTGACAAGATTTTTCGTATGCATAATTATTCAGAGGAGAAGAAGTTGGCAATGGCATCCCTTGAGTTTGATGGATATGCTCTCATCTGGTGGGAACAATTGCTCCATGATAGAGAAGAAGATGGTGAAGACCCAATTGCCACTTGGGCAGAAATGAAGCGTGAGATGAGAAGTCGTTTTGTGCCGAAGCATTATCGGCGTGATCTCTTTGATAAATTGCAGAATTTGAAGCAAGGAAGTTTCTCTGTTGAAGAGTACCATAAAGAGATGGAGAAGGCGATGATTAGAGCCAATGTGTATGAAGATGAAGAGCAAACTATTGCACGTTTCATGGCTGGGCTGCATCGCAACATTCAGCGCATTGTTGAGTTTCAATCGTACCGTCATCTTATTGATTTGGTGCATCAAGCAACCAAAGCTGAACGCCAACTGCAGCAAGATGCTAAGAGCAGCAAGTCCCTATCATTTGGTGCAAGGAATATGTCAGGAGGAGGCAGGACAAATTCCAAGTTTACTGCTGCACCTTCCGGTGTGAAGAGCTCATTTGGGGGCTCACGTTCTAATGTTCAAGGTGCTTTTGGTGGTAAGAACACCGCTGCCCCTAGCACAAGCTCCAAACCAGCAGCTTCCACCTCTACTTCAGCAAATTCTACAGCCAAGAGCAGTGGAATTCAATGTTTCAAGTGTGGAGGTCGTGGACATGTTGCTAGAGAATGTCCAAATAATCGGGTGATCATTGTGAATGATAATGGAGAGTATGAATCAGCTAGTGAAGAGGAAGTTGTAGAAAACCATGATGAAGAATCACAGGATGAGGAACATGCTAGATGTGAATTTGAGCAAGGTGCTGCTCTTGTGGTGGCACCAATATTGAGTGTTCAGATGAAGGAAGCTGAGAATGGACAGCGGCATAATTTATTTCAGACAAGAGCTAAAGTGCAAGATAAAGTAGTGAAGGTGATCATTGATGGTGGGAGCTGCCATAATCTTGCAAGTTAGTCACCGTTCCACGTTGGTTGATAACGCTTCCTGGTTCCTCGATCCGTCTCGAAATTGACTAAGGTCGTGACATAAGCTTGGTCTGAAATTACAGCGACACCCTCATCCATATCATGTCCAATGGTTGAATGATTCGGGTGACATCAAGATTGCATATAAAGTCAAGGTTCCATTCAAGATTGGTGAATATGTTGACTCGGTGGAATGTGATGTGGCGCCCATGTCCGTGTGCCACATGCTGCTCGGAAGACCATGGCAATTTGATCGGTACACCCAACATTGTGGGAGAACAAATCAGTACACACTAGAGTTGAAAGGGAGAAAGTTTGTACTCAAACCGATGACACCTCAACAAATCATGGCTGAGCACTTACAAAAGATATCTGAAATTAGAGAGGTTGAGGAGCAAAAAAAATTGAGTGACATCCACCATTCGGTGAGTGAGAGCCACAAGCCAAATATGAGTGATAAAAAGAAAGGAGAGGGAGAACACTTAGTTTTGCTAGCCACAAAATCTGAGATGAGAGAAGTGAGGAACAACCCAAATCAAGTGCTCTTTGTACTTGTGTGCAAAGACATTTTAGTTTCAGCTAACGATAACACTTCTCTTCCTAGTGTTGTGTCTCATCTTTTGCAGGATTATGAGGATGTTTTTCCAAAAGAAACACCGGCTAGACTCCCTCCTCTACGTGGGATTGAGCATCAAATTGATCTCATTCCAGGGGCTGCACTTCCTAATCGACCACCATACCAAACCAATCCTGAAGAAACAAAGGAGATACAAAGGCAAGTACAAGAACTTCTTGATAAAGGTTATGTTCGTGAAAGTTTAAGTCCTTGTGTTGTTCCTGTGATCTTAGTACCTAAAAAGGATGGATCTTGGAGGATGTGTGTTGATTGTAGAGCTATAAATAATATCACAGTTCGATATCGCCATCCTATTCCACGGTTAGAAGACATGCTTGATGAATTGAGTGGATCCACAATATTTACTAAAATTGATTTGAAAAGTGGGTACCATCAAATAAGAATGAAAGCTGGAGATGAATGGAAAACTGCATTTAAAACTAAATTTGGGTTGTATGAATGGTTAGTTATGCCTTTTGGTTTGACTAATGCTCCTAGTACCTTCATGAGATTAATGAACCATGTATTGAGATCTTTCATTGGAAAATTTGTGGTTGTATACTTTGATGACATCTTGATTTACAGCAAGTCTTTGGGGGAACATATGAATCACATTCGACAAGTTTTAGATGAGCTCCGAAAGGAGAAATTATTTGCTAATCTTGAGAAGTGCAGTTTTTGCACGTGACCATGTTGTGTTCCTTGGCTTTGTTGTTTCAGGAAAAGGAATTGAAGTGGATGAAACCAAGGTGAAAGCCATCCAAGATTGGCCAACTCCTACGAATGTAAGTCAAGTAAGAAGTTTTCATGGCCTTGCTGGATTTTATAGGAGGTTTGTGAAAGATTTCGCACCATCGCTGCTCCTTTAAATGAATTAACTAAGAAAGGGGTTGATTTTAAATGGGAAACTCACAAAAAATGCTTTTCAAGAATTGAAGAAACGATTGACTCAAGCACCATTACTTGTTCTTCCCGATTTCACTAAAACTTTTGAAGTAGAGTGTGATGCTAGTGGAATTGGCATAGGAGGAGTTTTAATGCAACAAGGAAAACCGGTAGCATATTTTAGTGAAAAGTTGGGAGGTGCTCAATTGAATTATTCTCAGTATATGACAAAGAATTGTATGCTTTGGTGCGTGTACTTGAAACATGGCAGCATTATTTATGGCCAAAAGAGTTTGTTATTCATTCCGATCATGAAGCTTTAAAGTACTTGAAAGGACAAGCAAAGCTGAACCGACGTCATGCCAAATGGGTTGAGTTCATCGAAACATTCCCATACATTGTGAAATATAAGAAAGGTAAGGATAATGTGGTTGCCGATGCTTTGTCTCGAAAGAATGTATTGCTGAAAAAACTTGAGGTAAAAAGTTTTGGGTCTTGAAAGTTTGAAAGACATGTATAAAGTTGATGCTGAATTTTCAGAACCATATAATCATTGTAAAGATGGAAAAGGTTGGGAAAAATATCATATGCATGATGGATTTTTGTTTAGAGCTAACAAGCTTTGTGTTCCAAATTCTTCTGGTTAGATTGTTGTTGTTGCGAGGAGTCCCATGGAGGTGGATTGACCGGTCACTTTGGACAAAAAGAAGACCTATGAGCTGCTAGGAGATCATTTCTATTGGCCCAAGATGAGGAGAGACGTCATACGATTTGTGGAGCGTTGCACTACTTGTCACAAAGCTAAGTCAAAGCTGAACCCTCATGGTTTATATACTCCTTTGCCTACTCCTAATACTCCTTGGGGAGATATAAGCATGGATTTTGTGTTGGGATTGCCTAGAACTCGAGAGAGGAAAAGATTCTATTTTTGTTGTAGTTGACATTTTTCAAAGATGGCTCATTTTATCCCTTGCAACAAGAGCGACGATGCTTCACATGTTGCTAATTTGTTTTTCGTGGAAATTGTGAGACTACATGGAATGCCTAAGACCATTGTATCCGATCGTGATGTCGAGTTTGTGAGCTACTTCAGAAAACATTATGGGCCAAGCTTGGGACCAAGCTCCTATTCTCGACCACTTGTCACCCTCAAACCGATGGGCAAACTGAAGTGGTGAATCGTACCTTGTCAATGTTGCTGCGAACAATGGTGAAAAAGAACTTGAAGGATTGGGAGGACTGTTTGCCTCATGTAGAGTTTGCATATAATAGGGCAGTGCACTCTACCACTAACTTGTGTCCTTTTGAAATTGTCTATGGGTTCAAACCTATTGCTCCGATAGATTTGTTGCCTTTGCCTTTGCAGGAGAGAACCAACATGGAAGCCTCCAAGCGTGCAACATATGTAAAGAAGATACATGAGAAGACCAAGGAAGCAATTGAGCTGAAGTCAACACGCAAGGCCGCAAGTATGAACAAAAGTAGGAAGAAGGTGTTATTTGAACCCGGCGACTTGGTGTGGATTCATTTGCGCAAAGATCTTTTTCCCGATAGGCGCAAGTCCAAGCCGATGCCACGAGGGATGGTCCATTTCGTGTTCTTGCCAAGATCAATGATAATGCATACAAGATAGACCTTCCAAAGAAGTTATGGTGTGAGCAACACTTTCAATGTTGTTGACTTGTTACCATACACAAGAGAAGACGCAGCAGAGTCGAGGGGCGACTCCTTTTCAAGAGGGGGAGGATGATATGACCACGCCGACCTCATCGACCTCCACGCCGACCTCATCGACCTCTTGACAAGTGTTTGATGGACCGATTACACGTAGCCGAGCTAAGAAGCTACAACAAGAGGTGCACGCGCTACTTTGTGAAATTCATTTTACCATTAATGAGAATTATATACTACCTAAATCATGTTTGTTGCTACTATTGAGGTTCACTAAGGAGGATGATAAGAACATACAAGGAGATGAACACAAAGAAGGATCAAGCTCGAGCAAGACCAATCTCCGCGAGCGGTCAAAAGAAACATTCATAAATTTTGATTCCCAAAAGCTATGAAGGCAAATGAGCACTTGTTTGAAAGCTCTTGAAGATGAATCAAGCTTCGACTGTTTCAAGTTCGGGTTATGGTCTGCCGACCTCTTTTTAGTGAAGACTGCTCCGAAGCTCAACAAATCAAGATGAAGTCCAAGTTTGAATGCAAAACTGTACCATTCTACGAAGTGTCGTGGTGCATGGTATACATGGTTGGAAAGATCATCAAGTTAGCTTTTCAACGCATCCAGCCGTTTGTCTTTTGTACTTCCCAATAAGGAGTTATTGCCTAATTACTGAAGACTGCTCGAGGCCAACGATCGCGCGAGGCCACTTCGAGATTGATTTCGTGGAGGCCTTTTCACATTCTTAGTCTCTTCTTTTCCATCCCGAGTTTACACCTATCTAGTAGGGCTATAGCTAGTATAAATACTCCATAGCATCATTGTAATCTTAGACTTTTGATAATTGAAATACAGAACCCCTTTGTTCAGCCCGAGTGCTAACAAATTCGTGAGAGAGATCTCTACCCCTTGCTCTTGTGATTTCCTTCGCGGGATTGCGAAGCGGGCGGCTTCATCCGCTCCCAATTGGTGCTCCTACTCCCTTCAAGGATCTCCTTGATTGATTGTAGGCTGTGTTGGTTGGTTCTTGAGAGTGTGGTTGGGCGAATCCTCGATTCAGTTGTCGGTTAAAGACGGTGGTTGGCTTCGAAGTTTTATTCGTCAAAGTTGCACTAGTTATCGCCGCTAAAGAAGTTATCTTGGCTTCTTTGAAGCTAGTTATCTGAAGATCATCCTATGTCGCGGAAGATCGGGACACCGCGACGCATCGGAGCGCCACGGCGCCGCCGCCGAGCAATCGCTCCGTGACTCGATGGCGATGGCATCGCTGATAAGCTCACCGCCGCGGGCCGGAGGACCCGTGCCGGGCCTACCGTCATCGTGTCGGAGCCGTGGAGACGGAGGTGATCGACCCCGTTCTCCCCGAAGGGGAGCGCGAGGACGCACCTTGGACCCGACGCCGGTCGATTTCACGGGGAGGGATAGGGCCGAGGCGACGACAAGCGGCGCAGACGCCCGCACGAGGGCGAGTCCTCACCCCCCAGCGCTGGGGCGAAGAGGCGTTTGAAGATGCGGGCACGCGCGACGCAGCGGTCTTGATGAGCCCGCCATGGAGACCACGAGGCGTGAAGAGGAGCCCGAAGATGCGAGCGCGTGATGCGGCCGTAGATGAGCCCACCGTGGGAGACTCGGTGCTCACGGAGGGTCCCTGTGGTGCGCCCGCCTGCACCTCGCCGCCCGCGGTGGGCATCATTGCAGCCCCGCCGCCATCGAACGCGGGATGAGGTCGCCACTTGGCGCGTGGGTGACCCTTCGAACGCCCGACCCGGATCCGCGCCGGACATCGCCGGGCCGGGACGCCCGAGAGCTCGTTGGAGGCCGGGCTGCGAGCCGGTCATGCGCCATTCTCGCTGTGGGTCGGCGGGGACGACGCCGCCCGCCCGTCACCGCTGAGGTGCCACCGCTTCCACGGAGAGGGGGCCAGCGTGCCTCCACCACATCATCGGGTAAGAACTTCATCCGCACTCGCCTTTGTCCGATCTTGAAACTCCCCGGGCGTTAACCCGTTTTCCATAGGACTTGAGGGACGCTGTGGTCGGCTTCAACCACGTGGTGGAGGCCGGACCGAGATCGAGGGCCTTCGGGAAGGCCGGGCGTAGCCCCCGGTCCGCGCGAGCAGGGGCTTGGCCAGGTGTCCGCCTCGCACCGCAGGGCCGAGTAGCGTTGATGACATTGCGGGAGCACATCCGCGAGGTCCGTGAGCATGCCGCCGCCGAGGCTCGGAGGAGGCCGCCGGCGAAGTCCGCCAGCGGAAGCAGCAGCGGTGAAGCGTGAAGAGGAGCTTCGTCGCCGAGAGCCGCAGCCGCGCGAAGCTTATGCGTAAGAGCTTCGATGATCTCCGCCGGGCCTTGAGGACAAGGAACTCGAGCGCTCGGCGCTCGAGCGTCGGGCCATGATGCTGGAGAGGGAGCGTGACGACAACGGAAAAGCGCTTCAGGATCGCGAGGTCGAGTTGGAAGGTGAGTGGATGCTCCTCGAACTTGTTGTCACTCTCCTTTACCTTTGAGCGCTTAGGCTGATAGGTGGGTATTTTAGTCTACGACCACGAGGCTGCCGACGGGTTCGGAGGCTGAGAGAATCCGGTTCGATGCCGAGAATCTTTCCCTGTGGGAGGAGCGGGAAGAGCTCTATCAGGCGCTGGCATGTAAGGCGCCTCTCTTTCTCTCTAGACTCGATTCTCATAATTTTGATCCGCTTGTTTCTCTGCGGTGACCGAGAAGAAGAAGTCGCTCTGGGCCGGCTCGGGAGCTCGAGGAGAAGGACAGATCTCTGGCCGCCGCAGAGTCTTCGCTGAAGCACACCCAGCTCACACTTGATCAAAAGGAGAAGGATCTCCAGCAGCGGACGCGCGAGCTCGTGGTCGTGCAAGATGGGCTTCATGAGAAGACCGACGAGCCGCGGACCAAGGAGGCCGAGGCCGAGGCCCTCCTTGGGCGGGTGACGAAGGCGGAGAGTGCGGCGCAGAGGGCGGAACGTGCTCACACCAACCTCATCCTCGACGTTGAGGGCGTCTACGATACCCTTGGGGTCGAGGAGGTGGACGGCCCGGGTAACAGAGTGCTCCGTGCTCCAGCCGTGGTGAGGGAGAATGCTCGCCACGTCGTTCACAAGGCATTGGCCATGGTCCTCGCCCATTATCCTGAGATGCGGACCTCGACCAAGATAGTGGGTAAAGGCTGGCCCGAGCCGGCTGAGGGCGTCGAGCTGGACGACGTCGTCGCCACTGCGGAAGCTTGCTCGATGAAGCTGGCGCGGAAGCTCTTCCGGCTCGCCGTTGAGGAGCTCGAAGTGTTCGAGCCTACCGCCGGTGAGGCTGAGGTGGAGACGACTCGTCCGACGACGAGGAGTAGGCTGCAGAATAGCCTTGAGGTGCTACCTTTTTGGTTGAACAAAAGTCCCTGAGTTCGGGGCAAAGTGTAAAAAATGACAAGTTGTGTAAGTTAATGCATGGCTCGTTTTCTTTTCCCTGTGGTTGTGTTTCCAGTTAGCCCGTAGTTCTCCGAGTTCATATCTTATCGACTGAGGTAATGGGCCCCTTTCTCGTTGGCCGCGGGGCACTAGAGTTCGCTGGGCAAGTGCGTTAGACTTGCTTAAAGATATTACTCGGGGTCCTTTAGCTTGCTGGATTCGCCAAGCACTAGAATGGGAAAAACGAGTGCGAGGTCGAGCCGGTCGAGCTCTTCCTTGAGTGTTCGTGTTTTTGCGAAAAAAAGAGTTCGCGGACTAAGGCGGGTGTGCACCCCTCCCCCTCGTAGCCCCCGAGCAAGGGCGGGCCTCGCTGGAGGTAGAGGGCAGCCATTGCTTAACAGCCGTGCGAAAAGGAGATCGAATGCTTGCACAATTTTTGCATCAAGGTGTGTATTTATTTTGCGAGCTCATATGAGAGCAATATTACAAAGTACATCTAAGGGTAGAAGCGACGTAGCTGTTCGATGTTCCAGGAGTTAGCGAGCTCGCGGCCGCGGGAGTCTTGGATCTTGTATGAGCCTGGGCGTAGGACTCAGGCGACGGTGAACGGTCCTTCCTGTGGGCCGAGAGCTTGTGCTTCTCCTTCGTGCTCGTGCTCGCCGAAAAGACTTGGTCGCCGACTTCAAAGCCCGTCCCTCGAACGTGGGCGGTCGTGGTAGCGGCGCATCGATTGCTGGTATTTTGCCGAATGTGCGACCGCGACCGCGGGCTTCTTCGAGCCGGTCCGCCGCATCTTCGAGCGAGGCTTGATTACCGGGCGCCGTTATGCGCTTGAACTCGAGATGCGCCGTAGTCGAGGTCGGTGGGGGGGCACGGCCGTAACCGAAGACGAGGAAGAACGGGTGCGCCCGCTGCTCGCTTTGGGGTAGTCCCGAGGCTCCATATGACCGCGGGAGCTCGGGCCAGCCATCGCCTCCGAACTTCCCAACCTCTTGAAGATCCGCGCTTCAATCCCCGCAAGATCAAACCGTTGGCGCGCTCGACCGCCTGCTCGGCCCTGGGTGGCCGACGGAAGCCCAATCCACTTTCGGATGTCGTAGTCGCCACACCGGCCGAGGAAGATCTCGCCCGTGAAGTTGGTGCCGCTTGTCGGTGATGATCGAGTTTGGCACGCCGAAGCGGTGGATGATGCCGTCGAAGAACTTGACTGCCTCCCCGCGACCTCGGCGTGAGATGGGCATCACCTCGATCCACTTGGTAAACTTGTCGATGGCGACGAGGGAGGTGGGTGAAGCCCCGGGCGACCTTTGTGAAGGGACCGACCATGTCGAGCCCCCGCACCATGAAGGGCCAAGTGATGGGGATCGCCTGAGGGCCTCGTGGCTTTGGGTGCGTTTGCTTGGCGAAGAATTGGCACCCTCGCAAACGGCGCACGATCTGATTGGCGTGGGCGACGCGTCGGCCAATAAAAGCCTTGGCGAACGCCTTGCCCACCGGGGCCCGTGGGGGGGCCGCGTGGTGTCCACATTCGCCGGCATGGATATCTCTCGATGAGCCCGAGTCCTTCTTCGAAGGTGATGCGTCATTGAGTACTCCGACGCGCTCTTCCCCGTAGAGCTCGCGTTCGACGATGGCGTAAGACTTGGCTCGGCGGGCGATGCGCCCGGCCTCTTCCTTCTCCTCGGGAAGCCTGCCGTCCCCGCAGCCATGTGCTAGGATGGGGAGCCGCCCGGTCGGGCCTCGGACTTCGGCTCCGGGGTTGCGAGGACCTTGGAGCCGATGAAGTCGACCTGTGTCGACCTCCATCGGCGAGCTCGAGCTCGAGTGGTCCTCGGCCTTGGTGGGAGAGGGAACGAACGGGGTGCCCGACGGGTCTGTGCGCGGGGTTCGAGCCTTCCCCTCAAGCCGGATGGAGGGTATGTAATCGGACGTCGCCAAGACGCCGGGCGGGACCTCGAGTCGATCGGAAGCGAGCTTGGCGACGCCGGGCGTCGCCGCTGTAATCGGGCGACGGATGTGTTTGAACCGAGCCCGCCGAAGCGCTTCTTCGAGCTCGCGCACCTTTACGGAGCACGCAATCATCCTTGGCCGACGCAGCTCGCTTCCTTCGTGGCCTCCGGTCCGCGACGAGCTTGGAATCTCCTCGATCTCGAGGCGCTTTGATGCCGAAGCTCGACGGCGATGCGCATGCCGCTCACCAAAGCCTCATATTCGCGACGCTGTTGGAGGCGGTAAAGTGAAGGCGGATTGAGTACCTCATGCGCGCACGCTATGCGTGGCGAGACGAAGACCAGGCCCGCCCGGCGCCGTGACTTCTTCACAGAGCCGCCGGCAGAGCGCCCGTAACTCGATGTCGCCGGGTTTTGGCGGTAAATGCCTCGCCCATTCGGCCACGAAATCGGGGAGGACCTAAGACTTGATGGCGCCCCTCGGGGCGTATGAGATGTCCGACCCCATGAGCTCGATTCCCCATTTGGCGATGCGGCCCCGTAGCCTCGGGGCTACGAATGACCTCGCCTAGCGGGAACTTGAGACGACCGCGGATCGGGTGGGCGTCGGCGCAGTGCCGCGCCTGCAACGCGTGATGAGGAGCGCGTAGGCGAGTTCTCTCGGTCGAGGCTAGCGGGCCTTCGTGTTAGAGAGGACCTCGGCGACGGCAGACCGCCGCTGCACTCGAGTGCGTGGGCCCTCCTCCTCCCTCTCCACCACGAGCACCATGCTTACCACCGCGAGGTGGCCGTGATGTACAAAGAAGATTGGCTCGTCCGGCTTGGGTGGTGTGAGTATTAGCTGGTTCGCCAGGAGCTCCTTCAGAGAGTCGAGCGCGGCGTGGGCCTCGGGTCCAGGCAAAGCGCCGACTTCTTCAGAGCTTGTATAGCGGGAGGCTTCGCTCGCCTAACCGAGCGATGAATCGCCGAGGGCGGCCAGCATCCTGTAAGCCGCACGCTCTTGACATTCTTGATGGGACCCATGCCGCGGATGGCCTCGATTTTCTCGGGTTGGCCTCGATGCCTCGCCGATACTATGAAGACGAGGAGCTTTCCCCGAGGGACCCCGAATACGCATTTTTTAGGGTTGAGTTTTACCCCGAACTCGCGAAGTTTGTCGAAGACTTCTTTGAGGTCGGGGATGAGCTCTCCAGTGCATTTCGTCTTGACTACGATGTCATCGACGTATGCTTTAACGCGCTTCCCGAGAAGCTCCTTGAAGACCTTTTGCATGCACCTCTAGAAGGTAGCGCCGGCGTTTTTAAGCCCGAAATGCATGGTTACGTAACAGAACGCGCCAAAGGGAGTGATGAAGGAGGTGGCGAGCTGATCGAGCTCATTCATCACGATTTGATGATAGCCGGAGTATGCGCCGAGAAAACAGAGTGTTTCGCGACCCGGAGGTGGAATCAACGATTTGGTCGATCGCGGCAAAGGAAACGGATCCTTCGGGCATGCCTTTGTTGAGACTCGTATAATCAACGCACATTCTCCATTTCCCATTCTTCTTCTTAACTAGTACAGGTTGGCTATCCACTGGGATGATACACCTCCTTAACAAAGCCCGCCGCTAAGAGCTTATCTATTTCCTCGGCGATTGCCGCCGCCGCCGTCGGCGGCGCCGGAGCCGCCGCTTCACCGGCCGAGAACCGAGCTTGATGTTTAAGGAGTGCTGGCGACTTCCCTGCAGATGCCGGGCATGTCCGAGGGTCTCCACGCGAATACGTCGAGATTCGCGCAGAGGAAGTCAAAGAGCTCGGCTCCTATTTGGGAGTGAGCTCGACACCGATTCGAACGGCGGCCCTCCTCGTCGACCTTCACCGCCTTAGCGTCCCGTCCGGCCCGAAGGATCCTGCCGCCTTCTCGAAAGCCTCGACGGAGGAGCTCGCCACCTTGCTTGACGTGCTCGCGGTCTTCTTCGGCTTCGGCGGAGTCCTCCTCAAGCAAGACCCACGCGAGAATCTCGTGGATGAGCTCGACTGATGAGGGCGTCGGCAGATCGCACGGCCTCCCTTGTCGCAGCTTGAAGGCACGAAGGTGGAGTTGACGGTGATCACGCCCTTGATCCGGGATCTTAAGCTTGAGGTACGTGTAGTTGGGGACGGCCATGAACTTCGCATTAGCATGGTCGCCCCAACTAACAAGCGTGGTATGCGCTTTTGTATGGGGAGCACCTCAAGGTGAGCACTTCCTTGTGGAAGTTGCTCTGATCACGAAGGTGACGGGGAGGTCAATCCGGCCGAGCGGGAATGCCTCAAGCTTTCCCCAAGCACCACCTCATGGATGGGGTCCATGGAAGGTCGGAGTCGAGCTCGCGTGATGCCGGTGGCCTCCATGGTGTCGACATAGAGGAGGTTGAGGCCGCCGCCGCCCATCAGACCTTCCCGAGGCGCTTGGTTCCGACGATAAGTCGACGACGGAAGCGGAACCGCCCGATGCGGCACGCCGCGGGTGGTCCTTCTTGTCGAAGGTGATCGGGGCTTCGACCATTTGAGGTAGGACGGCGCCACGCTCGGTGAAGAGGACCTCGCGCCGTAGGAGCTTTGGCGACGCTGAATTCGCGCGCCGGGGGACCGCCGAAGACGATGTTGACGGCGCCGCCCTCAAAGAAGACGCCCTTGTCGCCCACACTGGTCGCCGAAACTCGCCGGCAAGGCCGCCGCACCCTCTCCTTCTCCCGCGCCCGCCATGAACTTCCGGAGCCTGCCGTCGCCCCCCCGAGCTTGTGCTTGATCGCCCTCGTGGGTTGGGACAGGAAGGTCGAGCTTCTTCTCGAAGAAGTCCTTGGGGGCGCCGGGCTCGCGGCCTTGGCGCTCGGGCTTCTTTTCGGCGACTACGATGAAGTCGTCCCTCGCTGCGCCGGCGCTTGTTCTTGTTCTTCTTCTTGGGCCGCAAAAACTCAAGCCCCGCCAATCTCCTCGGGGCCTTCTCCTTGCCCTTGCCCGGTGGTGCCGTGGAGGACTCCGAGAGATGGCCTCTTCACCCCCAGCGTGGTTCGTAGCGAGGTCGAGAAGTTCCTTCACCGCCTTGGGTTTGCGGATGCCGAGCTCATGGATGAGCGTCTCACCCAGTCGTGCCAAGGTGAAGGCGGTGATGATCTCGGCGTCGGTGGCGTCGGGCAGGAGCTTGTTGCAGAGCTTGGAGAAGCGCCGAATGTAGTCGCAGGTTTCGCTCCTCCGCCGCTTGCAACTGCGGAGGTCCCACGTGTTGCTCGGGCGCCGAGTAGGTCCCCCCCGAAAGTTACCCGACGAAGACATCGCGGGAGGTCGCGGCAAACCGCCTATCATACCGCGGGAAGATGCTCGAACCCGGCGAGCGGTGTCGGCGAGGTAGGGGGGAGGTTGCGGATGATGAAGAGCTTCGTCGTCGGCTCCCCGCCTGGCATCGAGGCGGTAATCCTCGAGCCGATGCCGGGGTCCGCCTCTCGTTTGTACCTGGACGGAGGCTCGGGGCTCGGAAGCATTGTGGGTTCGGTCGCGCGGCGTGGACCCGGAGCCGAACACCCGAGGCCTCCTCCCGTCCGGCGTGGGCTGCGGTCCCGAGCTCCGCCACGAGCTCGAGTGTCGCGAGTTTGGGGAGAGAGCGTGCACGTCGCCTTCTAACCTCCGGGGTGGGACCGCGACCGCGGTCTTCCTGCTATCGTATCGCCGCCCCTCCTCTTCTTCAGAGGGACCTGGCGGGCGGTCGCCGTCCCGCCCGTCATCACGGCGGTCTCGGGGGTCCACGACGGGTCGCTTCCTCCGCCCCTCCGCACGCCGTCGCAGGCCGAAAGCGTGTCGCACGCGTCCGCGATTTTCACCGACTCGGCGCCGGCGTGGACCCGTGGGAGTCGCTCTCGCAGGCCTCGGTTGGAGGAGGCCTCGTGCTCCTCCCGAAGACGCCAATGCGACCCGAAAGCTCCATCGGCCGCTCGCGGGCCCTCTCGATGAGTGACCGCAGCCGGGTGGGCTCTTCTAGCTTCGCTTCGGCTCGGGAGGTCCCGAGTAGCTCGGTGGCGGCGGCAAGGTTTTGTGTCGCTCGAGAAGACCTGGGAGGTCGTCGGCGCTGTCTATGCGGCGCCGAGCCTCCCCGTCTCGAACCTAAACTCGTCGCCGTGCCCTCCAACCTCCTCGAGGAGGGCGTCGCGCTCCCGGGCGATCGCCTCGGCTTCCCCTCGAAGCCCTCGAGGCGCCGTGGGAACCCGCTTGGGAGGGGCCCCGCTGAGCAATCCATCCAAACTTTGACCCCGAGCGTGCCGGGGTGTGCTGAAGACTCGCCCGCGCTGGGTAGTCGCGCAAGACGCCATCCAAGATCCGCACATAGCACTTCCGCGTGGGGGTCGCACCCTCGCGAGGCTCAGTCGCCTAGCTGTCCCTCGAGACCGGCCGCCCAAGCCCAGCTGTTGTGCCTCCCGGCAGAAGAAGAGCTGTCCCTGTGGGTACATTCAGGGGCCGAGGAACTCGTCGGGGAGAGCGTTTTGCCCACCGCATCGCAGACGACGTTGGCGGTGTGGAGAAGGTGACGTCGCGTGAAGAGCCCCCGGTGCTGGCTCGCCGTATGAGGATGTACGGAAGCAGGTCCGCAATGGCGATTCAAGAGGCGGTCGGCCGCCAGATGTATGGGGCTCAACGGGCGGAAGTGGATCCCGGACCGGCGACTAGCACGGCGCCGGGCGTTGCCACGGACGAGGCGCGGGCGCCATCTCGTCCCGCACCATCCGTGCAGGGCCTCACGCAGGAGCCCCGAGCCGGTGCCGGGCGAAGTCCGTGGTCCCGGCGCACGGCAAGGCCGGACGCGGACGGTGGTGAAGGGAGCCATCGGTGGTGACGCCACACCAGCATCGCCTCTACCGGGCGCTGCCAACTGGCCGGGTCAGATACCACGTCACAAGAACCGACCGGGCTAATGTGTAACGATGGCCTAGCTCAAGAACAATGACACGGGATTTATACTGTTCGGGGCTACCGAGCACCCTAGTCTAGTGTGTGGCACTATCGAGCTCAAACCGCCGTGACGGGTGAATACAAGCCGGGCGAGAGAGGGAGATGAGCTCCCAAGTCTCAAGCAGCGTATGCGACGGGCGGTGTGTGTGTGTGATTTGAGTGTGCAGAGAGCTTGTCCTCTCCTGTGGCCGAGCCCTCCCTTTATAGTTACAAGGGGAGCTCACAGGGGTCACCAAAGCGGAGGACCTAAAAATAGAAGGAATACAAGTCTTGGGGGTGAAGAGGAAAAGTCCTCTCGCAATGCTCCGCACGCTGGGTTGTCCGGCCAGGCGCAGGTGTCACCGCCTATTTCCCCGCACACTCACGGCCGTCGAAGCGCAGTAGTAGAGGCGCTTCATATCCTCGCACGGAGTAATGATGGACGCCGAGCTCGAGCTCGGGTCGGGCGGGAGGGGGAACAATGAGCTCGCCCCGCCGCCGCCAGACTTCCCTGCGCCGTATCGGCCCTGGCCGCACGCGCCGGTGTCCATGCGGGCGAGGTCGTATAAGTCCGCCGCGCCTTTAAATGTTCGTGATTGGTCTCGCAGGGAAACGTAGGGCCAGAGAGCCGACGGAGAACTCGACTTTGTCCGGCCGAGGTCATTCTTTGTCGCGTAGTGGTTGTCCCTTGCGCCCGCCGCCATTTGGCGTGGTCTCGATTGCTTCTGCCGCCGCGCATGTCGCCGATGATCTTGCGCAAAGCGGATGAGATCTCGTCGTAGGTTGCGGCGCCGCCGCGTAGCCGTGATTCTCAATCCTAATCATCGCGTCCGGATTCTCCCGACGCCCCTTGATTTGGCCCGGGGAGCTCATTCGAGACGGAAAAGAGCTCGTTGTCCCGGGCGGAGCTCATTATATCTTTGCGCTCTTTAGGGAGCCTGCTCGAGGCGAAGTTTTCTCCGGACGAGGTTGAGCTCGCCCCCGGCCTTTGCGTCCCCGCGAAGTTCTCGCTCGAGACGGAGATGCTCGCGCCGGGTCTCGCTTTTATCGCGGGTAATATCCCATCGCTAACGAAGCGTGCCCTCCTTCTAACACTTTGTTAGGGACGGATTGGGATGATTGACTTGGTCCGAATATCTGCGTCCCACACACCGACTCCGACCCTATGGATCGACAAGCAAGGATAAAGGTAAACCCGAAGGTACACCAAACCATCATAATCTACATAAACCGACCACTCTCTAGCGAGTCGACATATGACGGTTAATTCTATAATTAGCCAAGTCCTATCTACTAATATGTCAACTAGATCATAGTTCACACATTAATAAGATAACATGAGGGTAACTATACTCTAGTTCGAACGCATTGCAATATGAATATAAAGACTTGAATATTGAAAGGAACTCCATAATAATATTAATATTACCAAAAGATCCTTCCAAGGAGACAAGCCCTCCTTGAAGCTCAACCTTGCTCAAAACTACAACTAGGACTAAAGAAAGTGAGTGAAGTGCTCAAGGGTGTGTGTGTTGTGTATTGGAAGGGGGTGGCCTCTTATTTATAGGGGAATGAAAGTGGTTCTTGGCGGAGTTTTGGCGCCAAATCCCCGAAAAACACCGCCATGCACCGCCTCGCCTCCCTCGAGTCGGACACGGAGACAAGGCGCGGCGGATCGGGCACGGCCTCGCGGCGGCCGCCGCACTCCGCGCGGCGGTCGGCCCAGTTTGGCCCGCCCCGCCCCATCCTTCGCGTGTGGGCTGGTGGCCCAAAGTGTAGGTCCCCTTTCCCGAGGTGTTTTGGTCCGTTTTGCTTCGGTTCGCCTGTCATGTTCCCCTTGGCCAAAGCGTATTTCCTGAGTTTGCACTTTTTACTCTTTATTTGGCGTACTCTTACTGCTTCCGTGTTTGTTCCTCAAAAACAAATATTCTCGAATACAAGTGGAACTAGGTGAGTAGTAAATGTCTATTTGGCATAAGTGTGTTCCATCTCTCTTAATTAGAGCTAAGTTGGCGGTATAAGATGTATGATAGTGACCGCCAACAAACTCCCCTAAGCTTAACCTTTGCTCGTCCCCAGCAAATAGCTAAGTGTTTTGGTTGATGATCAGGAGTTGCTTCAATGCCGATATAAATCAAAGTGTACCATGTTTATAACAAAGTGTTCACTTATTGTTTAAATAAGTTGGCATTTTCATCTATCCTTATTACTCGAATCATATGGGTCTTAGACATTTTTCCACATTCTTGGGTGATTGCAAGATAGAACGGTTTTGTAGAGCTACTACTTCTTGTATTCTTTTGAGTAACTATGCATCCGGGATTTTATTTAGCATATGTATGTTTTTTTTTTGAATACTTGAGAGAGTGTGATGTTCTCTCTTTCCTTTTTGGAGAGGTGGGTTCTTCTCACCCTAGACTTGTGTCTTTTATTTCCTCTCTTTTTGGCGATGTGGGCTCTACTCGCCCTCGGACACTTGTCCATTTTTCATCTCTCTTTTTTTAAAAAAATTCAGGTTCCCGGATGTCAAGTTCTCTAAGAACAAAGTTATAGTAGAGTCTCTCTGTACCATATCGTATCCTAAGCAACAACTTAGAAAAGGATTCATGTTCTTTCAACCCATGTTTATCAAGTTTTTAGGACAAGACAATATTAGCCAACAAACTTAAACATCAAGGAATTCTAAGTTATAAACTAGGTGCAAGTTGATTCATAAACAGAGCAACTATTCATCATTTCATCTTAAGAGAAACCTACACCATCTTATGTCAAATAAAGGAGTGGAATATAATTTTTTTTTTTGAAAGGAAAATGGAAATGACTTGGGAAATTAAAGGCTTACTGGTGGGGGTCCTCCCCAAGCTAGCTCAAAGCCTATGGGTCGGGATTATACCCCATGTGGAGCCAAAATGCTCTCTCCTGTGCGCGGCGCTGCTCCTCTCGTGCGCGGATGTCGGTGAACTCCCCGCCGGTACTCCCGGTGGCGCCGATCTGCAGCCTGCATATTAGGAGTGGAGTGTATCATGAATATTTTTATTACTCACCTCTAGACCGTGGATGCGTGTCTTGAGGTCCCGGATCGCCCCGAGGCTCCTCCGCGGCGGCGTTGTGGTGATGGAGGCAATCCCTTAGACTTCGAAAGAGATCTCGTGACGTGCCTATCCATGCCGAGCCGCCGCGATCGACGGGTGCGGGGTGTACCCCCGACCGGTAGCCCGGTATGTACCTCGGTTCGCATAGCCGAAAAGAAACCATGTTCGACCTCGGCGTGAACCCGGTGGTGGAGTCAGTGCGGGGTCCGCACAAAGTCCGGTGGTGGTGCAGGATCGTGAAGTTCTTGCCCCATCTCTTGCTACCCTCCCCGGTTGACTGCGCGAGACACAGAAGCTTCAAGCGTGCTTCATCGGAAAGGATCCGAACGAAGGTAAGTGAATGGGACTTATACAATGAGTATTCCTGTTAGAAGCGGAATCTCCATTGTATAGCCCTAAAAATAATAAATGACTTTCTCATGGTCATCCGCATCAAGCTTAATATGATGCCCTTGAACCAAAGATTGGATCGTGATCTCGGGCGCGGGTTAAGAATGTAAAGAACATTCTGTCCTTCCAAACAAGACCAACACCATGAGCAATCCGTGTCACAAGGGAAGTGCAATAAACAAAGGTGGTAAGCTTGATGGTTTCTAGCATCCAATTAATTATTTCTTTCACAGAGCAATTTTGATTCGTTTTATCATCGCTAAAAGACATTTTAATTCAGCATCATGAATGCGACGGGGATCATGTCTAGGAAAAATAGTGCTAGACATCCATTTACGCATAAACCTTAGTGATGGATGTTGTATATTTGTATTAATGACCTCAAATCTAGCACTAGAACAATCAATATCGATATGTGCATGAAGAAAGCATCACGATTATACCCGCAAGTGTTGCATCAAAATCAATTAAGCACTTTGCTTTATCAAACCCCAAAAATCCCAGCAATTTGTTTCCATGTGCGATAGTAGTGGGTATGAAAAAGTCAAAAAATACCCTCATCATGAACTTTCAAAGTGCACGCGTGAATTAGATAGTGAGCATTTTAGAGCCTAGTTCATCAAGAGGATCTACCTTTGCCCATCCTACGGCTCTCCACATGCGAGGGAATTCGGAATCCATACCTAGTTTTTCGAGAGCTTCACGGAGAAGCGTGGCGCGTGGCGAAGGGTCGATCTTTGAGCATGTGGTATGCTTGTATCTCTCGTGCATCTTGTAGGTCGAGGTGCGGAGCGTCACTTGGGTCGATCGTCAAGTGTGGGTGGACTTGAGGAGGAGCGTCATCTTCGCATCGGGCTTCCTTCGGGCCTCAGTGTGGCGAGAGCTTGAGCCTTGGGAAAGCCGGGAGCTCCTTCTCAACGTCTTGCTGAATGCTCCGGCGATCTTGCTTCCTATCCTGCTCATGTTGACAAGAACAAAACAAGAACAAGAACTAGAAAAAGGGTGATGTTAGTCGAAAAATTCTTACTAGCTCTTGATCTTTGACACGTTGGGGTTGTTGATTGCAAGAGGTTTCTTGCACAAGCTCTTGGAGAAGAGATAGAATGGAGAGGTGAAGTGGGAGAGTCAAAATGTGAGAATGAGAGGGGTGGTGAGCTCTCCCGGCACCTCGAGTATTTATAGAGCAAAACACCAAATACACGGGGCGAGAACAACGGCTACTTCGCCACGAGGCGGGGACTGGGCGCCGGCGTTCCGAGGCGGGGCGGCCGCCGGGCCGCGGCGGCGGCGGTGGGTGGCCCCGGCCGCCCAACTTTGGGGGGGGCGAAGAACGGTCATGTGTTGCCCCTCGCCCGTTGGTGCTTCTGGTCGGTTTCGACCGTTGGCCCAAATTTTCCGAATTCTCCCAAGTTTATTTTAATATTTTATGAAATGGAAAATTATTTTGTAATATGTTTTGTATATTTTTTTATGGCGTAATAAATGGGGTCCTAAAAATCAAAAGTTTTATTTGATGAGTTGGAAAATTTTATTTATAGGTTATATTTATTTCTTTTTATTTTCAATTTGATACTATATAGTGTTGGAAAGGAAAAATAAAAGATTCATCTATATATATATATATATATATATATATATATATATATATATATATATATTAAGTGAGTAAATAAATTCTATAAAGAAATAAATAATTACTTAATTTATTATTGACTTACCTTGGTGCTCCTTGTCTTGAAGAAGGCGGGGTTGATTTGAATATCTTCTGTTTTCACTCCCAAGATTTCTTCTAGTGTAAGCTCGTTGTTTTCCTTGGCGGGTGTATGCTTCACTTTCGCCGGACCTTCGTGGTGGTCTTTGATGGTGGAGGTGTTGGGGTTGGTTGTTCCTTCCTTCTCCACACTTGTTTAGTAGGAGTGGTTTTACTTTTTCCCTCGAATCTTCTTACGTTAGGAGCATCATCTTGCTTGGGAGCCGCCTTTTTTTCTCGGCTCCCGCTTTTGTTTTCTCAATGTTTTGGCTAGTTGAGGGAGGTTCATGAACTTTTTGGGATCTATTACTATCTCCTTCAACTCTTGGGTGGTTGATCCGTACTTGATACGAATCATAGAACATTGTTCTTTGGCTTTCTTGGGCTTGACCGCGGGTCTCCTTTTCTCGATTGGGTTAACGGTTTTGAAACCGTTAAAATGACACTTATCTTGTTTCATCGGGGAGTTGGAACTTGATCCTTCCTCGTTCCCACGATATGGTGGCATTTGCCGTGTTTAGGAACGGTCTTCCCAAGAGTAGTGACATGTTTTCATTTTCCCCCATATCCGGGACGACAAAATGCGGGGGATGTAAATCGTTCTTCACCCGCACTAGAAGATCTTCTGCTATTCCCTCTCACGTCTTGATGGATTGGTCCGCCATTTGGAGTTGCATTTTGATGGGGGTGAGTGGCAAACATCTTAGTGCATCACTTGTCTTCTTGGACATCATGTTGACGCTTGCCCCAAATCACGATGAGGCTTTCTTGAAGACGTGCGGACCAATTGCAATAAGTGATTGTTGGGTGCCCAGATCTGCCTTCTTTGCGACAAATGGTGACTCTACAAAAACATTCAAGCAAGTCCGACTCGAGGGTTACCAATCCTCGTTGTCACCATGTTAATTGTTTCAGTGAAGGTTTCCTTGCTACGCCAAACCTTCTTTTGATTTAGGCAAATAGCAAATGACATTTGAGAAATTTGAGTTTCAATCATTTTTATTAAAGCTAGATTGATTCTCGAACGAAAATGTAGATAAATTTTCAAGTTTTGAACTAATGGATTCTAACATTTTATCATTATAAGATATTTTCTTGTTCGAGAGATTCATTAATCTTAGCTTGACCAAAAACTAAATATTTCAAAAGAAGGCTGGTTTGAGTTATAATTGGAATTGTAATTGTAATTAAAACCATTACCTCCTTGTGGACGTCCTTGATTGTTCCACCTATTGTTATTGTTATTATTGTTACCATTGTTGTTACCGGATGGAACCCATTGTTGATGAAGGCAAGCTCTTCACGAAGTTTCGGGGCGGCGTTGTTGCCCGAATGTCCAAGCTCTCCACAGACTTCACAAGTCATCAATGCTTCGGAGGTGGTAGAGTGTTGTTCATGACTTCCTTCTGGTAGCTTGATCTCCCAATCTTTTGAGTAACAGGTCCATCTTTGCAACTAGCATGTCCGTCTCCTTGACGTTGTGCATGCCTCTTTTCGTTGGGGCTCTGTCTTCTCCCCATGCTTGGTTCTCGATCATCTTCACGATGAGCGCTTCAGCTTTTTCAACAAGTGAGGGACAAAAATGCCCCTCCAAAGAATGCATCAAGATGGCCCTTACACATAGGTGTAAGACCATTGTAGAAGTTCTGAAGTATGAGCCATGTCTCCATGCCGTGATGTGGGCGGGCAAGGATGTATTCTTGCAGCCCCTTTCCCACGCTTCGAATTGGTTCATTTGGATTCTCGCTGAAATTGGGGATTCTTGCTGCAGGGGCATTGGTTTTGCCATTGGGAAGAAACGTGCGAGGAATGCAAGTAAAGGGAGCATTTGCTCCGTGTGCCGACTTGAGCCTTATCTTTGTTGTAGAACCACTTTGCTTCACCTTCCCCACTAGGGAGAAAGGAAACAAAGCGAGCTTGATTGCGTCGGCTCCACGTCCTTGATGACAATGGTGTCACACGGCTCTAGGAAATTTTGAAGGTGTGCGTTGGCATCCTCGCTTGGCAATCCACGTAATGGATTGGCCTGTACCATCGTGATGAGGCTAGTGCGGATCTCAAAATTCTTGTCTCCAACGTTGATTGCCGGCCCGCGGGGGACATTGCCCACCGCTGGGGTTGAGTAGTCACGGAGTGTCTTGGCCATGAGTGTTGATGAGGATGGTACGGTGATGATGGGTTCAACCTCCGGTGGATTAACGGCAGGTGTAACGATCTGGGGACCGTCTCTTTCTCGATCAACGCCTCGATTGTCAACGGTTGTTCTAGGTTGCGACCGATCATATACTATCCCCTTTTTCATCCACAACGGGGAAGAAAACAAAAAGAGTTAGCTTTGCAAAGACTAGGGCTATCATTCATACATGTGGTTATGATCATCATATGCTAGCTTTATGATTTTTTTTTAAAACCATGCCTTCCCGACGCGGCGCCGAAATGCTTGTTGATATTTCTTAATCCACATTACTAGAAATAGATAATAACCTATTTCCCAAGCGGCACCCGAAAATGCTTGTTGGCATTTCATAGTGCAATCTCTAAGAATAAATAATATTCTCGAGAGATCACGTTAAGAGATATCGATGATAGATGGATTCATGTGTTTACTTTAGTCAATCCTCAAGCGCACGGATCTATCATTGTAGCATTTCACCCGGTGGTATTCGGTATCGTGATTTATATTTTCCCAAAGGAAGGCAAGCTTGTGTGGTTAGCTAGCATAATGATGATGATGATCCACAATTATTTATGAATAACCATTAGTCAAGTGCGCAGGGTAAGAAGAATGATATTCGTGGATAGTGACAAACACACATGAGTTACTACACCACTAGAGGGAAAGAAAAGGATAAAAGAGAATCTACAATGAGAAGGTGGTTCTAAATATTGCACATGGGTGAACTCTAGTTTTACATATGAGGAGGCTAAATCATGATGGGATTACGATCATATGATGAGGAGATGCCCGCAGCTAGTCCGCTGGCCGATGGACACTTTCGTAACTCCAACTCAACATCCTAACGTGGAGGAATACGATGGGCGAAATGTATCGCTCACCACCGCCCCTACCTCACTACCGTGGGATGCCGACATTTCTGATGATTACTATAAACCTGGACACCACGTCCACGTGTATAGAAAATTACCTAAATCCCCCCGGGACTCCGACCCTACGGATCGACAAGCAAGGATAAAGGTAAACCCGAAGGTACACCAAACCATCATAATCTACATAAACCGACCACTCTCTAGCGAGTCGACATATGACGGTTAATTCTATAATTAGCCAAGTCCTATCTACTAATATGTCAACTAGATCATAGTTCACACATTAATAAGATAACATGAGGGTAACTATACTCTAGTTCGAACGCATTGCAATATGAATATAAAGACTTGAATATTGAAAGGAACTCCATAATAATATTAATATTACCAAAAGATCCTTCCAAGGAGACAAGCCCTCCTTGAAGCTCAACCTTGCTCAAAACTACAACTAGGACTAAAGAAAGTGAGTGAAGTGCTCAAGGGTGTGTGTGTTGTGTATTGGAAGGGGGGTGGCCTCTTATTTATAGGGGAATGAAAGTGGTTCTTGGCGGAGTTTTGGCGCCAAATCCCCGAAAAACACCGCCATGCACCGCCTCAGCTCCTCCTGAGTCGGACACGGAGACAAGGCGCCGAGGCAGATCGGCACGGGTTCAAGGGCGTCGCCCCAGATTCTCGGCGTGGTCGGCCCGAGTTGGCCCGCCTAAAAGGTCCTAATGGCTAGAGGGGGGTGAATAGCCTATTAAAATTTCTTGCAACAACACTAGACAAATGGATTAGTACAAAAGATAGCGAAGCTAAATAAGCGATGCTACACACTAGCTACGCAAGCCACAATTCAAAACTATTGTCTCTAATCCACACAAGGGCTATGTCTCTAAACTTACTCCTAGGTGAACAAGATAAACTATCAAAGTAATGCGTAGGAGTGCTAGAATACAATACCACCGGTGTAGTGTCGAGGTTGTAGCCAATCACCGTGTACAAGAAATCTCCAACGAGCAATGACAGGAGACACGATGATTTTTCACCGAGGTTCACGTGCTTGCCGCACGCTTACTCCCCCGCTGTGGCGACATACTCACTTGGCGGTTGCTAAGCTTAATGGCGGTGCCAAATCCCCTATGGGAGCTCAAGCAAACGATCACAAGAGAGGGTCCAACAAGCCACGAGCAATCCACTAGTGCTCCTTTCGTGAATCTCCCGCGGGGTAAGGAACGACCCCTCACAAACCACCGGTGTGGCCTCGAACAAGCTCCAATCGAGCTCAACACCGCCTCTTGCTCCAAGCCGCTAGGGAACCAAGCAAATTCCCAAGAGAAACAAGATCCTGCGGCTTCTCCAAGGATGAAGTGCCTCTAGATGCAAGACTATCAAGCAATGCACTTCTATCACTCTCAATCTCACTCAAGAATCAAAGTTAGAGTGAAGAGATGAGTGGAGAGGAGTCTCACAAGCTCACAAATGAGTTAGGGCTGTTGAAATGTGCAAGAGGGACCTCAAATGGCCTACCAACCAACTATTTATAGACCCCTAGTCGAAATAGAGCCGTTGGCCAAAGATTACCTTCTTCGTCGCCCCTCCGGACGCGCCAGGCGCCCTTATTCCTGGCCTTAGGCGCCGCCACGCCGGGCGCGCCCAGGGCGGCGTCCGCCGGTGGGCCTCCCCGTGACATGCTAACTATCGGGTTGCGTCCGGCGCGCGGTTCACGCCCGGCGCCACACGCTAGTCGCGCAGCCTTGAAGAAGTCTCAATGACCCGAGTTTTCCACAACGCCGGGCCGCGCGGATTGGTTTCGGCCCCGTCGGGCGCAAGCCGCCGGATGCGTCGGGCGCCCGATTTGAATTTTGCCTTTGGTGCGCCGAGCGCCAGCCGCCCAAATATTCCGCGATTCGCGAGAACTTCCTCTTCAACGTTGCGTCGCCGTCTTTCCATCTTCCCAAGTTTTGGCTTCTTGTCTTGAGTTGCCAACACTTCGAAATGTGTCCCGTGAGCACAAGTGTTAGCATGTCGCGATCGGTTAGACAAGAACGAAGTTAGTGCTCTCAATCCTAAATGCATATGCAAGTCAATTGGACCTAGAAGCACTTCACCAAAGGATTGTCGCGGCATCCCCCTCTTGATAGTCGGCTATCTATCCTATAATGTGATCACATGTTCTATCGTGTCTTGATCACCGAAAGGAAAAAAACCTATCAAGATACCTTTGCCTTGATCTCCCCGTTCCTCTCAAGCCGATCAACGAGCTTGACGATCCATCAAGTCCACCGACATTGTCCATGTTCATGATCATCATGCTCCTTGTCATCCACCTAATCCTATCTTAAGTCATACACTTAGAGCAAAGGATTAGTCCACAAGTGTGTCATCAATTTCCAAAACCAAACATGAGATTTCACCGCCCTCCCCATCCTTCGCGTGTGGGGCTGGTGGCCCAAAGTGTAGGTCGCCTTTCCTGAGGTGTTTTGGTCCGTTTTTGCTTCGTTCGCCTCATCCACGCCCCCCTTGCCAAAGCGTATTTCCCCGAGTTTGCACTTTACTCTTTATTTGGCGTGCTCTTACATTTCCGTGTTTGTTCCTCGCAAAACAAATATTCTCGAATACAAGTGGAACTAGGTTAGTAGTAAATGTCTATTTGGCATAAGTGTGTTCCATCTCTCTTAATTAGAGCTAAGTTGGCGGTATAAGATGTATGATAGTGACCGCCAACATATAGTTACATGGATGATCCTAAGGATGAACTTCAATTTGCAACTCCAATTGGTATCACGCTTCAAAGGTTTATCCTATACACCTTAGCATCGGTTGTAGTGTTAACCCTCCCAAAATATTTTCATATTTATGTATGTGTGCAAACCTTGAATTCAAATCAATTGGGCACACATATAGGGGGAGTTATCACTACTGTGCCTCGGTTTTATGGTGCTTATCCAAATCTTGACATTGAGCTTAAATGTTGGATAAGTGACATAAAAAATCCAAACCAAGTTAACAATTTATACTTGTATGAAGTGCTAGCTTGGAATTAAAATCTTCAATTCCATATCTTTGTAGTGTTGCCATCAATTACCTAAAAGGGGAGATTGAAAGGTCCCTAGTGGTTTTGGTAATTGAGTGACAACATTAGATGGACTAATAACGTATGATTGAGATAATACCGCGGAGATTAGTTCACATGTGATGACACAATGAAGGAGATTATTGCATATGAGACATGATATGGAGTCATGTGACCAAGGTGGTGAAGATCAAGACAAGGCTTGGCTTGATGGACCCGTTGCAAGTGTGAAGGGCAAGTCGAGGCAAAGTGAAGTGATGGACCACGAGGCGGTGAAGCTTGGGCAAAGGCTTGGCGCCGACGGACCGACGAATAGTGAATAGAAAGTGAGGTCAAGATCGATGGACCAAGAAGGTCATGTGATGATATGAAGCGTATCATATCATTCTTGATCGTATTGGTGCATGTGTTGCATCGGCACTTGAGATGGAGCGGAAATGGAAATGCACAAGGCAAAGGTATAACCTATAGTGCATTTCATTTCCCCCTCATGAGGAGCTTAGAGAAGTTTATGACCAGGTTTAGGATAGATGGCCGTACTATCAAGAGGGGCAAACTTGTTTGCATATCAGTCATCTAGTGCCACTTGTGCGATCTAACTTTGCGATGTGTTAGGATCGAGTGGCGTGGAGAGATCAATAGAAAATTCCTTTGAAAATGATTGTGAAAATACTAACACACATGCACATGGTGATGTACACTTGTTGGTGTTGGCACATTTACAAAGGAGAAGGTGTTGAAGTTGTTGTCGATCAACTTGGAGAAAAAGAAAGTTGTTTCGGTGTTTCTCGGACACTAGGACTGCTCTTGGGTGGAATACTGCTTTGATTCATTGTGCTTTGGATCAAGTAACCAAGTGGGTTGTGTAGCCCTCTGAGTAAGCTTTCCATAGAGTCCAAGATCATCAAAACGGAGTTCGGATCAAAGAGTTATGGTCGCTTCGACGGGCGAAGGTCTTGCTGGAAAAAGGAGCGCCGGACGCCGAGACTAGCGTAGGGACGCGGCCCAGCCGTCCGACGCTTGTTGCTGAGTGTTGATGTTTGTTAAGAGCTAAAAGAATAAGAAGGATTCTGCAAACGCACAGAACACCAATGTAGCTTTTCCCTAGGGAAGTATTCTAGGGTATCGTATCCATATACGTCGGCTGTCAGGGCCGTCCGGCGCATGTAAAAGTGACCGTTTTTAGCCCCCAATGGCTAATTTTTGAGGGAGGCTTATAAATAGCCTCTTGCTCGGGCTTGGCCGGTTGGTTAGCATGCTCTAGCCTTGGTGGTTTGTGTTGTGGTGCTAGAGAGCCCTCCCAACTCACTCTAACTTGATAGTGTTCATCCGATTGAGTGAGCGAGCGATTCTAGTGCGATTGCTTTGAGAGATTGCATCGTGTGGCACTAGGTGATCGTGTTGCAAGCCGGTGGTGCTTGTTACTCTTGGAGGATGCCACCTCCTAGATGGCTTGGTGGCAAGAGGCTCCGTCGAAGCACACAAAGAAGATTATGTGGTGCTCCGGTGAAGAGATTGTGAGAGGTTTGTCCTCACCTCGCGGGGGATCGTGAAGAGCAATTCTAGTGGAGTGTGTCATTGAGTTACCACACTTGGGAGTGGGTTCTTGCGGGCTTGAGGATCCCCATCTTGTGAGTGATTCTTGCGAGCTCCCTCCCGAGGGATTTGGCACGGCCATTTGCTTGCGAATCATCAAGTGGGTGAATCGCCCTAATCGAGGAACCACCAAGGTGTCGGTCGACACAACGAGGGAGTAGGGGAAGTTGGCAAACTTCCCGAGACCTTGGTAAAAAAATCACCGGTGTCATCTTGTGTCCACACTTCACGGTGGTTTTGTATTCTCTCGATCACAAGCTTTGTTCTTATATATATATATATATATATATATCCTGTGCTTGTGATAGAGAAGTAGCTCTTGCAATTAGTAGCTTGTGTAGCTCTCTAATTGCCTTCTTGCTTGTGTAGCTAGAAGAGGAGTTGTAGCATCTATCTTGCTTGTGAAGCTTGTTGAGTTGCTTTGCTTAGTTTGTGTAGCTAAGTAATTTGAGCCTTTGGGTTAGGCGTGTGTTGCCTTGTCCATTGTGCATCTAGTGAGCTTAGAGGCTTTGTGCTTTTGCCTTCTAGAATTGTGTAGGAGCTCCCCTTGCTTGAAGTACTAGTTGCTTAGGTTTGTGTGACCTTGCAAGCTAGAACTGTTTAGGAGCTCAAGCTAGGCTTGTTATCTCATTTTTCTTGTGTAGGATCTTTTGTGAGGTGATTTAGAGTCTTAGTTAGCGAGGTGAAGTCTTGGCTAGACCGATAAGTTTAATTCCGCATTGTTGGTATTTGATAAGCCTACAGAAATATTTATAATTTGTATAATCCGCAAGCGGACGGATACCGGCGAGAACTTCACCCGGGAGAGGGTTTACATATCGAATCCACAGGGAAATGGGTGAGGGAGACTACGATCTAATCTTAACCCAGAGTAGCGCAAGACTTAAGAAAGTTAAGAGTGTAGAGAGGATTACTAAGATATCTATTTCTCATCTCGGTAAGCGATGTTAATATTATCCTTATGGGGACGTACTCAAAGGAAAGCAGGGGGCTAAACGCGTGCAATCCTCCAAAGAACATGGTCCTACTTGGCGTATCATTCTGAGGGTGGACTCCAAAGGAATCAATGGTACTGTCACTACCACGAACTACCACACGTCCCAAAATGTAGGGTGCATCTAACGAGATATTCGAGTCCAAACACCACGTTTGCACTGCGAATATTACTCTAGTCTAGGCGCCAGATTAAAGTACTCAAAAGAGACTCGCAGACCAATAAGAATAATTATAAGCAATATTACTTACTAAAAGAAGAAGTAGATTACCAGAGTAACTCCAAGTGTAGATTAACTTCCTCCGAAGTACAAGTATGGAGATAGCACCGACAGGCCGGTACTTCCTCCGATTCCTTCCCTCTCTCTATCTCTCTTGTTCTAAAGATTAGAACTAATGAGTTCTAATCCTCTCTTGCATGCTATCTCTTCTAGTTCTAGTTCTAGTCTAGACCTAGAGGGGAGACTCAGGGTCTCAGCCTATTGATAATGAATGATAATGAATTAGGGTTTCACCCTGGGGTCAGGGGGTCTTCTTATATAGGCCTTGGCGATGAACGATGACCATTGGATCAAACCGACCTTCAACAACGGTGTAGATACAACCTCAAGATCGGTGGTAAATCGACATACAAATCTGAGACTGAACGGTGGGACCCACCTGGCGGCCGGCCTAAATGGCTCTGGCGGCCGCCAGGGGATGAGATCATTTTGTGATCTCCCTTCTCCTGGTGTCTTCTGGTATCTTCTAGAGTGTTTTAGTCCACATTTTGGGTTGAGTTACTTCACGATTAAGTCTTGTTATCGTATGGGATGTAAACTCTTAGGTTTCTCACCGTTCTTCTCTGCTTTTATCTGTTAAGTCCCTGTAAAGATATAAATCACCAAAGCTCGTGGAATTATGTTAGTAAAGCCCCTAGACTTATGTTGATATTCATTTTAAGCCCTTATTCATGTTTAGTTGACTAGTAATATTATGCTTTAACAGGTGTCAACACGCATTAGTTTCGGTTAGCCTGTGCGATTAGTTTTAGAAAAGACTATTCACCCCACACTATTCCGCCATCTCGACCCTTCACCCCAGGCGCGGAGCTGCGACGGAGAGCTCCGCACTCAGCTGCTGCGACCGAGGTTCACAGCGGCGAGGACCGCTACAACGCACTTCCCGACGACGTCCTCGTCCTCAACCTTGAGTGCCTCGATAGCACCGCTGGTGCCCGCCGCTGCTAGGGTGGTCGGGGAAGGCCGACTACCTCGAGGCCCCGGTCCCGTGCCCGCGGTGGTGGGTGACCCATTAGGACAATGGCGACGTGGGCGTGGCGAGGAGGCAACATCACAATTCACAACAATCCCTTGCACCAAGCGCAACAGCCCACCGAAGCGTCGAGGCGAAGCAACCACGATGTTGCGCGGACAACGCTCCGCTCCCGCCTCCGCCCCGACGGCTACCGCATCTGCAAGCTGCTCGACGTCACCCCGGATGACCCTCGCGAGATTTGCTGCATCTTGGTCACCACCCAAGGCCCAGGCGGCGATGAGCGTCGATCGACGCTTCACCATGCCGCGGCAGCCGACCCCCGTCACCGCCCACATCCAAATCTCTCGCGTGCTGGATGAGATTTTTTAAGGTAATTGTCCCACATGTTGGGTCGCACACGCTGTGACGTGGGGCCTGTGACTGCTATGTGTGGTGCATGTATCTTTCGTTTCTCTCCCTGGCCTCCTCAGGCGGACGTGTGGGAGAACGCGTGGCTGGCTCCTCAGCCAGCTGCCCATCCTAATCTGTAGGGGTCCCTTTGCTCTTTTTCTTTCTTTCTTGTTCTTTTTTATTTCTGCCTTCTACCAAGCAGTACAACATCCATCTGCATAAGTCCTTTTCAGTTCCCCGTCATCGGTTCGACAGTGAGCCACCCACCGGTTATGGGAAACGGCGGTCTTCTACCCAGCGGCAACTTCTTTCGACTATATCTTCGATCCGCCCGTGGAAGCATTTACATGACGCTGCCTTCAACTTTTTTTTCAAGCCTATGCTTCAGCATGGCCATTCAAAGCACCTACGGCACCACGCGCCTATGACGCCTCTCTACCGTTAAGCACGGCAACCCGCGCCCACAGTGGCGATTTAGGAACTGAGTCCTATAGGGACCTTGTTGTCATGGACTTGTTTCTAATAGGCCTAGTTGTAACAATGCTGCTTTAATATGATATATCTGTGGTTCTTGTCAAAAAAAAAAAAAAAAAAACTGAGGAGGCCATGCAAACAACTTTTTTTTTTTTTTATTAAAGTATGGCAAAGCTACGTGTAACCCTGCAAATAAGTTTTTGCATTTTCCATTTAATAGGCCACCGACCTCCAAAGAATCTATGATATAGATCAGACGGCAGAGGTAGACTGATGAATATATTTACAGGAAGCACAAAAACTCAGTAGGCTCCTTCCTACAGGATACTATGATCTTGACGCACGGCCGCACCGATAATAACATGAATAGAATTATTACAAAAAACTGGAGCAAATCACTCTAAATCGAAGCGATACTTTACACAAAGCAAAACTGCAAATTCTAGTCACACTTGCGTCCAGAAAAAATAGCAAGCAGAAACCCATCTAAGTGCTATATGTTCGCTCCGACAGATGCCATTCACAGGCACAGCATGTTCATGGTGCCTCCGCTCTGTGCCTGAACTATTTGATCGTTCAGCAGATACCAGTCACAGGCAGCATGCACGCTCACTTATCATGCCATTGTTTGCGCCTCAACCATCCTTGGGCAAATCCATGAGTGCGACCGGCTTTGTGATGGTTTCAACAACAGATAGCTCGTTTCCATCTGTTACCAGGGTACCACCAGTGTTCACCTGGATAGTAGCCAAGCGCTGAGCACTGCTAACTTCTACAACATCTGCCAAATTGTTGGCCAAGGAACTCGAAGATTCAATTGCTTCATTTGTGTTCAGGAAGAGGCAGACAACAGCACAGTCATCGATTTTAGAAGTAGGGAACCGAGTTCGCCAAGCGTGGTGAGCTGATTCAACTAGAAATCGTGCTGCAGAGGCCCGAGATGTGGCTCGGGCTGACAGTACTAACAACTTCATCATTTGATAGCACGTCCCAAACCTAGTGGAAAAAGAAGAGGTCAGAATGACCTAACACTCAGAAAATGGTGCGTCAGTTGACAATCTGCTCACCCCATCAGTAGCCAGCACAATAAATTCATCTTTGTCCGTAATGTGGTGATAGGAAACATCAGGCATAGAAATTACACCATGATCCTTTTAGACAGAAGTCTCCAAATGCCCTGGCCATGGCCAATCCAGGCGAGTTATACTTTGGAAGCCAAACACGAGCAACCTCCGGCTCCTCAGGAAGTGCAAATATTCTGCCCCTGCGTTGCCTGATTCTCTGTGCTTCACCTGAAATTGCCATACCATTCCTCAACAGAATAAGGAAAGGAACACAGTAAATATAACAACTCTTGCTACTAATCATGTATAGGAGGTTCAGAAGTACTTTCTGACATGAGAAACGAAAAACATTTGCATCCTTGTATATGTACAATTGAATTAGCATGTAATCTTACCATGGAAATGGATTTGGAAATCATGGGCTCCTCTAAGTTGCAATTTTTTTCATGTGATTGGCTGTTATTAAACGATGATGGACAGTTGATAGAATGCCTAACAAAGATCTCCTCTCCTCGCAGTCCTCTTTATGATCAAGCTGTCGAGACCATACAACGCATTCTCGTATCTTGCATTCTTTCCTGGCAAGTTTGGCGAAAGCTTTGTCCCTCTTGGGCCGATGACGACGATGTCTCCAGGCGCCGTTTTCTTCCTTGGAAGCGTCAATCGATCGGTTCTCTTCCCTTTGGGCGGCTTATCTTCCCTAGGTGAAAACCTAGATCTACTGGTCGGCGATGGCGGCATCAGTGCTGTCGTGTTCCTCCTTGGAAGCGTCGTTTCCGTGGCGTTCGGCGTCGTGGCAAGGAAGGTGGAGGCCTAGTTGAGGATTCAAGTTTGTGGTGTCAACGGCGAGGAAGGTGGTCAGTAGGAGGGCGTTGGTGTGGCGATTGGAGGGCCTGGTATGTGCTGGTAGTGGACCATGAAGTTGGTGAGGAGGCCACCGTGGGAGGCGCCCACGAAGTTGGCAAGAAGGCTGGCATGGGAGGTAGGGCCAGCAGATTTGAGTTACCAAGATGGCCTATGTGGTATGACAGGCGGACAGTCTCGCATTGTGGCGGTTGTTTTTGATGTGAGGAGGAACCCTCACTGTGTGGCACTGTCTTTGATGAGGCAACTAGGTTTGGAGCCTATGGTGTGCGTGTTTTGTGTTTGTTTTTGCGTGGTTTCTATGTGTTTGTGGTGTAATAAGGAATATTTATATGCATCCGTTGATGCAGAGGCTGGGATATTAGAGCCATTGGGAAAAACAACATTATGGGAAATGGGCTTATTGATTTGCCATCCATAACGGGCTTCGCCAATGTACCATTATGAAATGTGACACGCTGCTAGAATGCCATCCAAGTCACTTTGGGCTGTTTTTCTTCCTCTTCTACCTTCGGGCCCTGGCCCCTGCCCCCCTTCCTTCTGCTATCACGAGTTGCTCATTGACGTGAATCGGGCGGTCGCATAAACGGATCGAATCAAGCATGAATGGACTGAGGGGCAGCTTGCTAGCCGTTGGGGAGCCCGCTCGGCATGAGCTTCGGCAACAAGTCCGACGGCCGGACACGCGAGCCGAGCCCTCCATCACCATGAACTGCCGATGAGCATGGCAACCGCCTCGTGAGCTCGCGGTAGAGCTACACGCCTCGATAACCAGCTTGTGACGAAGTCATTGGAAGATGAGCATTCATTATTTGGCTCTTAACAAATTCACATGGCAATGCGGGCGGAGCGTGGCATTGTCTACATGCATCATCAAATTTTCAGAAGCAAAATTGCGTGCATGGCGCGAGGAGGAAAAAGACGATGCATTTGGTTGGCCTTGATGGCGGTGATCAAAGTGGACGCGTGCCCAGCCCGGCGGCGGCGGCGCGGCTGCCGCCGCTCCCGCCGCCCTTCCCCGAGAAGCGGGACATGCGTGCGGTGCGGCTCGCGGATCCGACACCATGCTCGCCCGGGGCAAGGTGATCGCCGCCCTTGGCCTCTGCGGCGGTAGCTCCCACGGCCGTGCCGCCCGCGGGAGATCCGTCCCCCACGCCATAGCGCACTTGGCCCCCGCCCGATGTCATCATTCCTCCTTGCTTTCGCTTCGATTACGCCCGGTGTCCCTGCGCCTCTTGCTTGCTTTCGCTCGGCCGGCTAGCGCTAGGGCTGCTTTTGCCCTTCGCTCGAGAAGGACCGCCCGACCTCCCTCTGTTCGTTCCGTCCCAGGCCCAAAAAAAAAAAGAGGCAGGGGTAGAAGAGGCGAAAAAACAGCCCAAAATGACTTGGATGGCATTCCAGCGGTGAGTCACATTTCATAATGGTACATTGGCAAAGCCCCATTGCGGGATGGCAAATCAACGAAGCCCATTTCCCATAATGCTATATTTCCCAATAGCTCGGGATATTAATATATTCCCTTTTCATTCCTCCAACCGGCTGAACTTGAGAGGATCACCTACTGCTGATATCGAGTTTCTCTAGCTGGTAGAGTCAATCTCTCAACCAAATAGACAAGCAACCGAAGAAAGGGCTTCAGTCACTAATTATTCTCGCTACCTAGGAGCTTTGGAAGCATCATAACCATGTTGTTATCAATGTCACTGCCATAGATGCCAACAAAGTTGTGGTGGCAGTCAATGAAGAAGGCACTTTATGGTGCATGGCAATTGCTAAGGAGCTCCACTGCTAGAGGGTCCTTTTCCTGGAATAGCCTAGGTGTTTTTTCTGCCTATGTGACGTGTTCATTAAAATGACTATTTCTAAGGGGGCAGCATAAGGGGCTGGTGGTGTACGGTTTTCTAGTTAAATGAAAGGCACGCCAGCTCTCCAATGTATTTGAGGAAAAGAAACAATGCTAGGTAACATATGAAAAATAATGGTCTGTCTTTCAGACCAGCTCAACAGTCAAAATACATATCCTTGAAACAAAACTAATCTTGTACTCCGTATGTTCCTTTTCGTTATGATTGTTTGGAATCCATGTGGTCAAACATCTCAAACTTGGAATGTCAATATTTAAGCTAAGCAAAGCTGGATATATGAAACGAGTATGATTTTCCCCTCGGTAACTTTTCATACTCAGTTCTTTTTTATTTATCATCATGAAATCTGGGGCGTTGAACTTTCAAAAGTCAGACCATTCATATATTTATTATTCTCGCTATTGGCTAAAAAGAATTATATTGCTATGTCTTTTGAAATTCTTTTAATCGTAGCAATAACAGCAAGCAGAACAGAATTGCCTCCTATTCAAACAAACAAATTGTATGGAAGTGTCCAGACAAATAATCTTATCTCCTAAGGATTATTATTTACTCCTTTGACTCATAAATAATAAAGACATGAAAAGAGATAAAAAATGCCAGTTAGTTAATGGATTAAGGCCACATAATGTCACATATAAGCAAACATAATGATGTTGATAACAGAAGGAACTTGAAACTGTACATAAGGATTGCACAATGGCAAGAATGATGAAAGGCTCTAAGATTTGTAAATACAAAAATGATTAGCAATACAGCAAAGGACAAAACAAAATACATGCTTACTTGGAATGTTAGGTTTGAGATCAACTGTCAATTGAACAGCAACAAGCTGGTTATTTTCATCTCTGGTGCCTAAGACAGCTCTTGAATCCCCCAAATTGCCAATTATAAGACTGCGCCCCTGTAGTATACAGAAAGAAATAGAGAACAATTAGTATACAAGGATGCAGCTCCAATCACCTGGTGTCAATTTAATGAAATCTAAAGAGATATTTGTTAAAGAAAATAAAACAATAGAGTCATTTGTCTCAGTTACCTGCTTGATCACTGCCACCGCTGTAGTCCCACTGAAAAAGCAGTCAATATTTTTATGTAATTTGAGATCCCTATCCATTACATGGAATGCCTTCAAGAATGAAGTTCTCAATGCTGGGAAGATCTCTGGATACTCTCCATTCTGCTGAGGTTCAGAGGAAATGGCAGTACCTCCTCTGTCTATGTGTTCTGGTGAAGCTACATCATGTGTGTTGAGCTTGATGTTTCCAGTAGATGCTACTCTACCATCTTCCATCCCCAAATCTGCTCCTAACTTTAGAGGCAGGAGATCTCTTACTCTCTTGGCAACCAAATGGCCATAGGGTCCATGACCATCAAAGACACCACAAAAAGATGGTATCATCTCTCGAACAGAAGTTCTGTCCACAAGTAAAAATAGTTGTCAAAGTCAAATATATGCTGCGCAGAAATAGCCGGAGTAGCAAATTTTACACGTGCCCAGTAAAACTGGACAGGTACATGGGAGATGGTTTGTTATTGGGAGTTATGCTTATCTTTTCAGTGAGAACCGTGTGCAATTTGTTAGAGATTACTATGGTAGTCAAATCATGAAAGTTATCATAACTTATGGAAGGCAAATATGAGTTCGAAAAAAATAAAAATAGGATCCGTACATGTGTCACTCAATGGGCATGCAGCCAAATTGGTAATCAAGCATTTGGAAAGGGAAGGATGGGGCTTCAAGGAGATAAGATCATCCAGCAAGGAGATGGAGAAGGGGAAAAAAATACTAGTATTGGATAAGGATGAGAATCATGTGGAGCCCCTCCAACCTCCATGAAGTATTCCAACTCAACACTAATTATTACGCTTGAATAAGACTACCAACTAGGAATTCTCCACCAGCAACATCCAATGGCAACCAGTGTCAAATATATATAGGATTTGAGTCAAAGTTCAATTCTTGAATAGTTTGATGCTGTGTGCTCATGTTGCGTATAACTCATAAGAACATGCATGAGCTGTGGCCACAAAAATAAAAACAACCAATTTCCTGAGGCTATCATCAAGATTAAATTAGCTTGTACAGAAAAGTAAAAATCTGAATCTGAACTTATCCGTCTTATAAAAATCCAGGATATGTCAGGTAAACTAATCCAGAATAAGAACAAAGTTGCTTAGATCTCGGGGAGATCTGATCAAGAACAGTGGGAAAAGGTACATCAAGAATCTCAGGGTTACAAGATGTGTGAGGAAAAGTACAGACAAGAAAGCAGGGAAAAGATGGTTCTTTTTGCTCTTTTTTTTTTTTTTTTCCTTTTACCTCCCAGAAGATCATAGCATCCTGGTTGACGCCCTTCTTGCCCTGCAGCGTGTACAGTGACGCGACGGCACAGGCGCCATTGCCGGCGATCCGGCCGGGGGTGGCCCTGAGCTCCGCCGCGAAACGCCGGGTGTCGGTTGGCGCGGGCCCCGCCCCAGCCCCGCGAGGCAGCGGCGGTCGCGGCTGCCGCTGGGGCCGCGCCGCAGCCCATGTCATGCCTAACGCGCCGAGCAGGCCGAGGAGGCAGTCGAAGAAGTCCTCCATGCATCGTCCGCTGCCGCCAGCGGCGCCGGCGCCCGTTCCAGCAGCTCCCGCTCCATCTACTCCCGCCACCGCAGGCCCCGCGGACCGGGTGGTGACCATGGCGACGCGCGCGGCGACGGCGAGCGCGACCAGGCGCTGGTGATCCCCTTCGCTGCCGCTAGGCCGCCGACGGCTGGTGCCTGACCGGCGCCCGGCGGCGGCCTCCACCATGCACCCGCGGCCGATCCGCGCCCGGCGCCGCGCGCCGCCGCCCGCCGAGAAGCTCCCGCCTCCAAAGCCGACGGCAAGGGAAGCAACTGAGCAAGAGACGGAGTGAGGCAGAGCGTACGGCCAAGGGGGCTCAGACACCAAGAATGGGGAGGGAGAGAGCTGCTGCTGCTGCTGCAAATTAAGCGGGGATGAAGTGTAAAAAGAGGAATTTTATATCTGCCGCAATGCCGAAAAGGGCAGCAAGAACACGGACACGGGGCAAGTCAAGCAGCGCAAGTGCGCAACCAAACCCAATCCCTCTCTGTGTCTCTCTGGATGAGTATAGTATGCAAGTGGTGGTTAGGAAACAAGAGACCGGCGTAATCCCGTACTTAAAAGGCTCTTAGCAACGAACCAATTGATTGATTACTAGTAAGCCGCTACTTCCAGTATATTGAAGGAGAGGAGCCAGGGAGCTGTAAAAAACGAGAGGAGGGCGAGGCACCGGCGGTGCTTTTCCTGTGTCTACTCTACAGCCAGTGCGATGGAATGGAATGGGAATCCGCCTCTCGCCGTCGGAGGGAGGGGAAAAGCGGTGGGGGCGAATCTGAGGCGACGAGATATGCAGGGACAGTGAAACGGTGAAAAGGGGAGCACGGGACAGGGACGCAAGGTTGTCGGAGTCGGCGAAACTTCTTGTTGTGTCTACTGCTGCTGTTCCGTTCCGACTTGGTCTGTTATCCGTCGCGCGCTAGGGTCTGTCACAGGCTGCAAGGGCGAGAAGTTCTTCTATGATTAATACTCCCTCCTTCCACAAAACTTGTAAGGAAGCGTGTCGGTTAAAATTTCTTAACTTTGACTAGATTTGTAAAAATATTCTTAACTTTCACTAGATTTGTAGAAAATATATGCAACATTTATATCTTCAAATAAATTTATTAAAAAACTAAAATTAATTTTTTTTTGATGATATTAATTACTTAGTATAAATATTTTTATATTTTAATATATAATTGCCGGTAATTTAAAAACGTTTACTTACTGAAAAACGAGAATTGCATGTTTTCTCGAACGGAGGGAGTACCCTCTCCATTCCAAAGTGGAGGTATCTCAGATTTCATCAAATTATAAAAAAAGTTATAAAGATTTGTAACATCAAACCGGTGTATTATAAAAATATAAATAACAAAAAATCTAATAATACTTAGTTTACATCCTAAATGTTATTATCTCTAAAATTCTTGCGACGATTCTAATTTGGGATCGAGAGAGTATAATATTGTTAGATAAAATTATGCAAATTTTACTCCGTCTAGGAACTATATACAAATATATAATATGCGGACCTTGCGGTGCAGTTCGAGCCAACCTTTTATTTTGGCTACATTGGTGACCTCACACACAAGTTGAACCTTAGGTTGTTCTGCGATGGCTGATTTAATTTAGGCCGTGCCGTCAGATTTACAGGGTTAATTTAGGGCCGTGCTGTCAAATTTACAGGGCTGTATGAAGCTCTAAGTGAGGCTTATACCAAATGTAGCCAAAATAATAATATCCTAGAGAAAATACGATATATCAACAATACTAGCATTCGAACACTACTTTGCATAATCTTTACTTGAATAATAACATCATTCTCTTTGTGTTCTTTGAAATAAAATCTTCGATAATAATTAATATGCTCATAATTAATCTTCTCTAGCAATAAATGTACGCGCCTCCGCCTCTCGCCCTGTCATTGTTGCCTGTCTACCTTGCTTGTTGTATTCGCTTTTGCTCTCTAAGCGCCCGGTATAGTCACGGAGAGAGATGAACAGACGACGAATACGTGAGATGACAACAGAATAGGAAACACCATGGGGGCCTTGGGACTCGGAGCCGAAAATACAAAGTGTCACCACACAAGCGAAGTCACCGCGAGGGCTGCGGAGACGAGTGCGCCGCGCAGACTCACTGGCTCACTTGAATACACACTGACACTGCCTTCTACTACTTTGTTGATATTTTGAGGCTTTGAAAATTGGGGGGCTAGTACGGTCGTACCGGTCACATGCCCATGGGCACACCCTGATAGTATTCCGTGAGAGAAAACATGCTGAAACAAGAACAAACGAACATGTTGAGACAGATACAAAATGGAAATACGGAGTGTTGGCATAAGGTATGGCGTATGGCAATAGGAGACTCCAAGAGTGGAGGTGAGCTTTTTTGGACAACAGAATGGAGGTGAGTTAGCATCCCTCAGGGCATGTACAACAGTAAGACAGTTGTTGTCTGCAAGTTCTTGGAATTTAAAACATAGATGGCTAAATAGACGGCTCATACAAACCATAGACGATCATTATCTCGCTTTGACTGTCTACAAATTATTTAACGCTTGCATGTAGCCATAATCAATCATGAATAGTATTTCTATATATACCATTGTGTTGCTCATGGATGGAAAATAAACTCTTCTAAGTAAATCGTATAGATATAATATAATATAGTTCATAAATCAAATATAACATGCGATCTTCTTGCCCACAAATATGATTGAAATATTTATGTCTAATTTTCTTTGTTTCCATGGCGCCATATATGTTCTCAACAAGATAATGATCACTTGTATGCACTTCATGCGGAAGCACCATCATCGTACTTGCATTCTCATTCAAATCCAAAGAAAGTCTAACCAATTCCTTCTCATCATGACCTACTTCTCGATTCCTTGGTATGTACCTCCTTGGTCCACTTTGTCGTCGGTGCCGATTCAGAGACGATGTTCCTCCTTCAATGTCGGCCTTCAATCCATCTCCAATCTTCATCACAAATTCTTCCATGATTTCATCTTATGCTACGAAATCTTCCGTGGTGAACACCTCTGTAGGATCAAAGTCATCGGCTTCTGGCAGATCATCTTCATCATCGACTTGTGGATGTGGTTCCATAGTACTGGAAAAACAACTCAGTTCCTATGCGGACTGAATGGAGTCAAGCCACCTTTTTGTAGTCTGCAAACAAGTAAGAACAAAGCTTAGCTAAAACAAAGACTTACTAGCCAAAGGAAACACGAACACTTACTATGATACCCGTTGAGGTACAAGCCGATGTCCGTCGAGGTACAAGTTAGGGAGACACCGACAAGTCCGGCGCTTCCCCGAGCTCTTCCTCACATCTCTCCCAAGGACTATACTAGAGATAGCTACTAGGGCCTAAGCCCATGGAGTGGAAATGCTCTTGCTCTTGACTTGGTGCTCTTCTCTTTTGTGTGTTGTTCTGAATGAGGAGGGAGAGCATCTCCTTTTATAGGTAGAGGAGAGGGGGCTCCATGGAAAATGTCTCTCCCCACTTGGAAGGTGTCAAACCGACCTCAATACCGCCTTCTAGGTTTATTGAATCAGGAAAGCACCCCTGAAACCGACCTGAGGGAGGCGGTATCTAACAATCGACCAAAGTGGGGGCCGAACGGGCTTAGCCCCAGTTCGACCGGACTGGTTGTGGGTCCGGCAGGACCGAAAGTTGCCCGCTTTGGGCTAAGATTTTACGGGCTCGTAGGCCTCGCCATTAGCTTTCCAACGGTGGGTGGGCTTTTGAAAATGGAGTTCGTATGAGAAAGTTATACCCAAAATATTCCAGAGTGATCCTGCAGTCCAAACTTGGCCCGAACTCGATTTGGCCCTTTTCTTTTTAGGCTCTGATTGGCTTGATGATGAGCCTCACTCCTCTAGGCGCTTGTGTATGATGGAAACATACTTTGTAATTGTATATTCTTATCATATTTTAATGCTTTTCATGAATGCTCACCTGAAAAGAATAAACTACCAAAAACTCGTAGAACCGATTAGTTGTAAGCCCTATTCTAGAGTTTGGTAATTATTTTTATCTTATTTCATTAAGATATTGGCGGTATAAAAGTGCGTTAAGGACCGCCAATAGAGGCTGACATGTGCTGACATGTGACAACACATTGGTAGCAAGCAAGTTAACAGCACACACTCCGAGTTATTACCATATCACTATTATATTTGCGTGCTACGTAGATGCATTTATGTAGTACCTAGTATAAATATAGCACTTTCTGAGGATTTTCATAACTATGAGCTTGACATTGGTAGATTTAACTATGGGCTTATCTCTCTCACTACTACTACAGAATTGAACTTGCATGGTGTTTAGTTTTTATTTTCCGTGGCGGGCATTTAGAAAAACTGCCACGGAAAAATAGTTGGCCCGGCAGCCCGCGGCCCCGAAAACCGCCACGGTTAATCGATTAACCGCGGGCGGTCTTTTGTAAAATAACCGCCACGGTTAATCATCATTAACCGTGGCGTTTTATTATAATGCCCGCCACGGTTAATCCCCATTAACCGTGGCGATTTTATTACAATGCCCGCCACGAAAAAGGCCGGGCTATAAATACAGCCCCAACCTTCTTCTTCCCCACGGGATCTCGCCATTTTTAGGGTTTTGAGCTTCAAAACTCTAAAAATCATAATTTATAATTTTATAATATTTTTGAATTATTTTTTTATTAATCCTGAATTAATTAACCGTGGCGGGCTTTTTAACAAAAAACCGGCGGGCACGTAACGATGCCCGCCATGGTTAATCTATTAACCGTGGCGGTTTTTGTTAAGCGTCCGCCACAACAAGAAGGGATGACATTATCATACACATCACAATGATACCTTTGCTATCTTGGAGTAGAGGATAGTCAATATGATTCCAATTACGCCCGCAATAGCAATGTGAAGTCCAATTAGATAGCTTGGTGAAGACCAAATATATCAATATGAATTTCATGCTTCACCCATATGAATTGAGAACCACTAAAAATCAAGTGCACTTCTTGTTGTGGTTGACTTGCTTTCTTTTGATCTTTCCTTGCATGAGAGAAAACCATTTAAATCTTGCATGAAACATCTCTATTTGGGTGTTGCTTGCTTCTCTAGATCAACTCATTAGATTGTATCAACTAAGCATCTCCAATAATTCCTAGATTCTCACTTCCATGTTAGCCATCCAACCACGGTGCTCGGTTTACCTACAGAAGGCGGCATGCCCCCAACGGGAGAAGTGACCTCTTTTCAAGAATCATTCTTGATACTCACTTGAATTGACTTTGGTTGATTGATCCAAAAGATGGACTTGATATTATGAATAGACTTGATTCTTCTTTAAGTCCTTTTCTTTCTTCCAAAGATATCCAATTATCACTTGAACTCATTTCTTGCTCTCCATCTTGAGCTTGGTCTTGATCTTTAACTAGAGTACTAGATGTGTACAATGTACACTCCCCAAACTCAATGGCCTTTTGTACTCATAGCTTGTCATGCTTCTAACTCAATTCAAAACCAAACTCAGGTGCCTCAAACACTTATAAACAAGATTCCAACTTGAGGACCTTTCAATCAAAGTGACTCTTGATCAATCCAATAATTGTCACTTTTCTGGCAGATTTTGTACATCTCAAAGAATAAACCATAACTCTAAATGTACATGTTGAAATACCACGAAATTTGGTGGAGATGTGCAACACTAAGTCATATAGCAGCCACAAAAATTTGAGCTCCATATCCCTTATGGATTGCTACCAGATTTCACACCTTTCCACACTACTACATGCTGAAAACTGCTGCAACATAGCTGACAAGTTCCACTCCAAAATCGAAGTATCCCTTGTTAAATCATGATGAAATTTTCACAGCATCTTGTACCATAAGTATAGAGCATGCATACCAAATTTCAAGCCATTCCAATAAGATTTGATCATCCAAACATGGCTAAGATCACAGCTCACTCAGATTTTGCAATAGTGGACAGATTTGAGCAATTGAGCTATCTTTCAACAATTTGAATCAAACTTGATGCTAACTTGTTTGAATACCATCACAAGACATGTATCAAATGAAATCACATACTAAAGGTCATCTCATGATCATATCCATTCAAACCAACTCAAATTTGACTACTAGGCATTTAATCCATTCAAGCATCTCATAGCAAGCAACATGTGCATATATATCCAATTCAATCAACTCATATGCACCCAAATATGTATGATCAACTAGAAATATACCTTTGTGGATCATGATCATCAAATAGCAAGCTTCAACACAAATATTTGCAAGTCATCAAATAATTCCAATGAATCACCACAACTAGAACTATAGCACTTGTATGTTGTAGCACTTGGACTTCACTTGTCTTGACTTGGCATTGGGATATAATAGCAATAAGCTTCAATGCTTGACTCAATCTAATGATGAACAATGTGAACTCAATTGAATCAAGCCTCCAATGCCATGGTACCTACACACATTCATCCACTTTTTTGATGGTACCCAAACTAGTTTGGGTCCTCTCAAGTTAGGTGCAACATACTTTGGCGAAGCCTTAGTATGAGTAGCGGGATGTTTTGCAATAGTCACCAAGGAGGTACCATATTCATCCTTTCTAAGCACAATATTATCATCAATTGACTTAGGCTTAGAATTGTTACCTAGGGACATGAATGAGCCATGTGTCCCCTTTCCGGCATAAGTAGCATCTTCTCTTTTGTTGAGCCTTTTCTTTCTTGCTCATGTGATGCTTCTCATTGCCTTGCTTCAACTTATTTGCTTGAGCCTTCTTCTCAAGCTTGTTTGGACAACCCGCTAGGTGGCCCAATTTATCACAACTATGGCACTTGGTGTGAGCATGCATATTCTTCTTTTGTATCTTGCTCACTATTTTGGCATCTTGGATATGAGTTGGATGCCTTGCATAAGCTCTTCCACCCCTTCTTGTTTTCTTCTTCTTCTTCAAGTCATCAACTTTAGGTTCATGGTTGATCTTGACTTGATCTTGGGGCTTAGGTTGAGGCTTTTCTTGTTGCTTCAACTTGAGCTTTTCTTCATTTGGACACGCTCTTTGCAAGATGTCCCTTTTCATGGCATTGATAGCACATGAAATGAGATAGCTTCTCATTTTCTTGCTTCTTGACCATCTTTGCTATTTTCCTCCCACTTTTGGTCATCTTCTTCTTGATGAACCCAAGACCACTCTTATCATGTAGGCTTCTTGGATTCTTCACTATTTGCTCAAAGAGGACCTTGGAGTTATAGCACCTCTCTAATCGGTTGCTCAAATTCTTCACTTTCTTTTTGAGCTCATCATTCCCCTTCAAAATGTTAGTCTCACAAGACATAGGAAAAGAACAAACATCTAAATGTGAAGAACATGGTATATTCAATAAAATGTCACAAAGAGGTGGATACATGCTTCTTGCCTACATCACAAGGGTTAGCACAAATATGTGATTGATCAATAGACCCATGTGATGAGCTCTCACTAGTTTTAAATTTCTCATTGGAAAACTTCTTAGTGAGAAAAGCATGGTCTTGTACCAAATTATCATGAGTAACACTAAGTTCCTCATGAGCCAATTTTAGCACATCATGTGAACAAGTAGTGACATAAAGTAGATGCTCTTGTTGTTCACATGTGTTCTTTAGAAATGAGTTTTCTTTTTCCAAATTCAAAGATATAGCTTTCTCATTTTCTAAAGACATGGTCAAGCTAGCAAGTCTACTAACAAGCCCATCATATGAATCATGGTGATCAATCATATTGTCATTTGATACCTTGGTGTCACCTAGTGACATGAGACAATATGTTGATGTAGTGGATGAACTTCGAGTAGCATCATCAACCGAGCATGAACCATCAACATTGCCATCAAGTGTGCTTGAGGTAGTATCATCACTTGCATCACTTGAAGCATCATCATCAACCTTGTCAAGTGAACTTGTGGTAGATCTTGCATCATCTTCACTTGACCATGAGGTGGAGCAATCCTTCACAATCACCGAAGTTGTGATCATGCTCAACATCCTCATGAATCACCACCTTTGGCGCCTCATCGCCCTTGTACTTGCCATCGTCCCATGTGGAGGCATCGCCATAGGTGTGTTTGATGTCCTCCCACAACACATGTGCGGACACCCTAGTGTTCACCTTCTCAAACACATCAAAACTCAAGGAATTGATTAGATACAAGAAAGCTCTTGAATCAAGTTCAAAAGATCCCTTTGAGCTTTGGTGAGATTCTTATGGTCCATCATGAAGGTGAGACCACTTGTGACAACCCACCACACTTTAGGTCCCATGGCACGAAAAATGATCAAGCATATGGTGCTTCCATCGTGCAAAGTGTGTGCCATCAAAAATATGTGTGTCACTCAAACAAGCATCACTAAACCCTCTAGTTTCTGATGAGACCATGGTTCCGCAAGATAATATTTTGGATGATTTATCAGCTAAAAAATATTAGAGACCCATCTCTTTTAAAATTCGGTGCACTTTCTTCTAATGAAAAATATATAAAGAAGGCGAGAGAAATATTTGCTCCAAGTGGTCTTTCGTCAATGATCTTATTTAAGAGTGCATCTTTCAAGGAAGAAGAAGATGAAAAATCAAGAAGATTTATTTATATTGGTTCTGTGAAAGTTGACGTCACTTGAAATATTATTGCCCGGCCTCATAGACATCTTGGAGAAGTGCTCGTTATTTGCTTCATGCTGCTGGCGCACAGGTGAAGGTCACATGTGCTCAGGTTGATTAGCGTACGTCTGGCCGCAATATTTTAATATATATTTAGACATTTGCTAGGATTAGTATAATTAGCTTTATTTATGTGTTGGGCTGAGTCATGTAAATGGACCCTTGTTGCGTCGTGAGTCCAAGTACCTGTGCCTGCGTGCACATATATTTGGCTTGAGCAGCCGTGTAAAGGTTAGATTGGATTTGGATTAAATTGTCTACGGTTTCTCCTACGAACAGCGAGAGGTCCTCTCCTCCGATCTAATCTATCAAGCTGATCCTCCTCGGATTGTGTGAAGTACGTGATCGAGCTGCTGCAGCTTGGTCGTGCCTCGGATTTCCGTTGAAATCCCTGTCTTCTGATCGTGTCTCTCGGAGCCACGGGTGGAAGTTATCTATCAAGGTTCGGATTGTATTCTACTGTAAGCCGGACCAGTGTATCGCTGCTGCTGCTATTATCAGATTGTTGAAACTGCTATCCTATTGAGTTATTTTCCATTGGTTGCTGACGTGAGTGCTGGCCTAATTATCTTCTTTGTTTATTCATCGTGAGACGCACAACTGCTGCCTCTTAGTTGTAATCCTTTGCTGGTTGATTGATTAGTAAATTTATTCATCAGTACTTTGGCTGAGAGATCTTAGTACTGAATTGCTACTCTCCCAAAGAAAGATTGGTCCAGGAATCATTTACGTGAGTTCCGTTAAACTATAGTGCTGGGCTGATTAAATTAATCTCACATATTTTGGTCAGCCGAGATATATCAAAAGTGAAATTGATCTTAATATTAAATCATTGGTCTTGGAAATTCAGATTAGTGTCAATTTTATTTTGGACTGTTATTGTATCGTGAAAGATTGGGAAAATAATTGGACAGCGTAGGCGTGTCCTTTATCAGTTTCCATCCTCTCGGGCCGGTTAAGACCACTAAAAGAGAGACCTAACTCCGATACCACGTGAAGGATCGAGATGTGGACTAGAGGGGGGTGAATAGTCCCTTCTAAAACTAATTGCAAAGGCTAACCGAATACAATTATGAATTAAACTTATTGGTCTAGCCAAGACTTCACCCCCTCTAACTAAGACTCTAAATCACCTCACAAAAGATCCTACACAAGAAGAGTGAGGTGACAAGCCTAGCTTGACCTCCTAATCAATTCTAATGCAAGGTCACACAAACCTAAGCACTAGTACTTCAAGCATGGGTAAGCTCCTACACAAATCTAGTAAGCGCAAGCTCAAAGCTCCTAAGCTCACTAGATGCACAATGGACAAGGCAACACACGCCTAACCCAAAGGCTCAAATTACCTACCTACACAAGCTAAGCAAAGTAACTAAACAAGCTACACAAGGTAGATAGTTACAACTAGTCTACTCAAGCACAAGCACAATGTATATATGAAAGTAATAACAAAGCTTGTGATGAAGAGAATGCAAACCACCGCGAAGTGTGGACACAAGATGACACCGGTGATTTTTTACCGAGGTCTCGAAAGCTTGCCAACTTCCCCTACTCCTCATTGTGTCGGCCAACACTTTAGTGGTTCCACGGTTTGGCGAATCACCCGGTGATGATTCTCAAGCTTAATGGCCAAAGTGCCAAATCCCACAAACTGAGCTCGACGAGTCCCTCACACAAAGGTGAGTCCTCTAGCCAAACCCCTCGAGGGTACCGTGAACCCACACACAAGTGTGGTAGCTCAATGACACGCCCACTAGAGTTGCTCTTCACGATCCCCTCGCGAGGTGAGCACGAACCTCTCACAATCTCTTCTTCGAGCACCGCACAAGCTTCCTTGCGTGCTTCACGAAGTCTCTTGCCACTGCCGCCTAGGAGGTGGCAACCTCCAAGAGAAACAAGCACACCGGCTTGCAACACGATCACCTAGTGCCACACGATGCAATCTCTCAAAGCAATCGCACTAGAATCGCCCTCACTTTGATTTGAATGAACTCTATCGATCACAAGTGAGTGGAGGGCTCTAGCACCACAACACAAGCCACCAAGGCTAGAGTGTGCTCAAAGACCAAACAAGTCGGGTATGTGGTGTATAAATAGCCCAAACCAAGAAACTAGCCGTTGGGGACGAAAACTCACTTTTACATCGCTACCGACGCCGCCAGACGCTACCGTCGGACGCGCCAGGGGCTGTACAAAAACAGCCCCCGAGCGACCAGCCGCTGGCACGCTTTTTCTACAAGGCCGACGCGCGTCCGTAGAGAGGGTGTAAAACCGATCGACCCGCCGGACGCATTTTCTACAGCGCCGACGCGCCAGCAATCGTATAAAACAGCCCCCCAAACAACGCCGACGCGCCAGCGCTATGTTGGACGCGCCCTACGCTAGTCTCAGTCCGTCCGCCGTTGACAGCCCGACCAACGCCCGATCAAACGCCCATAACTCTTTCATCCGAACTCCGCTTTCGCGATCTTGGACTCTATGGAAAGCTAACTTAGAGGGCTACACAACCCACATGATTAATTGATCCAAAGCTCAATGGATCAAAACAGTATTCCACTCCAAAGTCAGTCCTAGTGTCCGAGAAACACCGAACAACTTCTCCTTTGCAAATGTGCCAACACCACCAAGTGTACATCACCATGTGCATGTGTGTTAGCATTTTCACAATCATTTTCAAAGGAATTTTTCTTGCTCTCACCACGCCACTTGATCCTAACACATCGCAAAGTTATATCGCACAAGTGGCATTAGATGACCGATATGCAAACAAGTTTGCCCCTCTTGATAGTACGGCCATCTATCCTAAACCCGGTCAAAAACTTCTAAGCACCTATGACCGCAAAATGAAATGCCCTATAGGTTATACCTTGCCTTGCGCATTTCCATTCCGCTCCATCTTCAAGTGCCGATGCAACCAATGCACCAACACGATCAAGAATGATATGGTCCACTCCATATCATCACATGACCTTCTTGGTCCATCGATCTTGACCTCACATGCTCTTCACCGCTAAGTGTTGGTCCGTCGGCGCCAAGTCTTGCCCAACCTTCACCGCCTCGCCCCGTGACTTCAAAGCCTCGACTTGCCCTTCACACTTGCAACCGGTCCATCAAGCCAAGCCTTGTCTTGATCTTCACCACCTTGGTCACATGACTCCATGTCATGTCTCATGTGCAATAAAGCTCCTTCATTGCGTCATCACATGTGAACTAATCTCCCGTGGTATTATCTCAATCACACACAATTAGTTCACCTAATGTTGACACTCAATTACCAAAACCACAAGGGACCTTTCAATAGCTAGATGTTTGCACAAGGGACCAAAACCCCTCCCCTTCTCACCTCTCGGCAAGAAATTCAAGGCGACGGGCGGCGTCCCGACAAAGAAGCTCAAGGCGGGCGGGCGGCGCGTCCCCAAGACCAGCGCCGACGGCACAAGTCAAGCGCAGTGGGCGGGCGGCAGATCCCGACACCGCAAGCCGGCGCGCGGCGTCTCGACAAGTCAAAGCGCAGATAGCGGCGCCCCGGCGCAGACCAGGCGGCGGCGGCGGCGGCGGATCCCAGCCACGGACCATGCGGGGCGGCGACGCCCCGCCCCTCGGGCGGCGGATCCAGATATTATTAGTGCTACGATATTTAGTTTGTCTTCCTTGTGGATTCGATACTCTAGATACTCCTAGAGAAAATGCTATAATGGTATTTATTATTCTGTCCGCTTGAGAGCCTTGTTCTATATTATATATAGTCTTTTATTTCTCGCCTAGACATATTATTTTATGCCATGTTATACCGCCTAGTTGCATAAGATGGACTCGACACCGCCTTTACTAGAAGTATAGGTTACCCTTGACTAGTTTATTAGTGGCAAAGTAATTTCTATAATACCGCACTTTGTTTGGTGTCATTGCTTTTATAGTAGTGTCATGCGTCGTAGCTATATTAGTGGTGTCAAAAAAGTAGTGTGAACAGCTAACATGGCTCAAAGCAATAACATGATCAAAGGGTGACCCCTTATCCCCTTTCTTGTTCAACATAGCCGCCGATTCTCTAGCAAAAATGGTTAACATGGCTCAAAGCAATAACCTGATCAAAGGGATAGTCCTCAAATGCATAGAGAATGGAGTGGCAATGCTCCAATATGTTGATGACACTATCTTGTGCATTCATGATGATAAAGAATAGGCCACCAACTTGAAACTGTTGTTGGATATATATGAGAACATGTCTGGTCTTAAGATCAACTTCTAAAAATTGAAGTTCTCGTGATTAGTCAAGATGATGGGAAAAAATCTGAATATTCAAACATGTTTAATTGTGCCATTGGTAATTGGCCAATGAAATATCTAGGAGTTCCTATAGTCGGGTCCGTGATTACATGTGGTCGACCGATCCCTATATGTGAAAAAAATCTTTAAAAGACCGGATGGCTAGAAAGGTAGTGCTTTAAGCTTTGGAGGAAGATTAACTCTTATAAATTCTTGTCTCAAGAACCTCCCAATTTATGTTATGTCTAGGTTTTGTCTACCTATGTCACTCATAAACAAAATGGATAAAGCCAAGAGATGTTTTTTCTCAAGCAGGTGGCAATGTTAAGAGAAAATATCACTTTGTGAAATGGTCCTTAATTACCAAATGCAAGAGTAAAGGGGGGCCGGGTATTAAAGAGTTAAGAAGAATGGACATAAGCTTACTCTATAAGTGGTGGTGGAAAGTGGATCATGGCAGTGGGATCCGAATGACATAGTTAATAAAAAATATTTGAAAGGGTAAATTGCACTATAGGTACCTAAACTATTTGGTGGTTCCCAAACAGTACTCCAACTAAAAAAAAAACGTAACAAATAGGTACCGGATCTTTGGTTCTTGCTCATCAACGGTATTGTCATGGCCACGCAGCGCTTAGTCGCCGACGTGGATAGGCCACCCCGACTAAGGGCTTGGTCATTTTGCTCAAAACCCCCCGTTGAAACCTTCCGCAGCCGAAAGGAAGCCGACGCCGCGCCGCGCCTGCCCAACCACGCACGACCGACTCGCCATCCGTAGTAGCCTACCGCCCTCACCATGCCACCTGTAGTTGAGAGCTCGCACGCTCTCGCCGGGACCACCGCCTCCTTGCCTCTCGCCGCGACGCCGCCACCACCGCCGCCGCCCCGCCACGCCACCAAGCAAAGACCGCCGTGGTTGCTCTAGAGCCGAGTGCCGCCAGAGCCCGGTCACCGAAGCGCCGACCGTGGTCGCCTTAGCCAACCACGTGCAGTGAGCCCCAATGTCCAGCCCGTCCGTGGCCGAAAGCACCATCGCACACCATGGCTCGTCCCACCGCGGGTGTCCGCCGACTTGCCCCATGATGGACCGAGAAAAGTGAGACCGCAGGGCACCGCCACCAAGACCCATCTACCGGTACACCACGGCTCCATACGCCATTGGAGCAAAGGTGGCGCAGTGCCGTGGCTACCGGGTGGCGGCGAATCGGCAATGAGCTCGCATTCCGGCCGTGTCTCACTACCGAACTCCGCCGATTTCCCGAGGCCTTCGCGACACGGAAAGCCCGCCATCACCGGAAAGCCTATCCCGGCGGTAAATCACGGGATAGCCGCGACGGAACGAAATCGACGGAAATTGCCCTTTCCCGTGAACACAGTCATACCCACGGATATCCTTTCCCGCGATCCCATTTAGCACACGGATATACTTAACGGGGGCACCGCAATGGGGAGGGGTAAAACCCCGTTATGGCCTACGTGGGCCCGCGTGGCATGAACGGCGCTTTTCGAGGTATCCCGTGAGCGTAACTGCAGCTCACGGATATCCTTCCCTTTCCCCGCAGTGTCAATGTCTCTGCTCACGGAAATTTTTGTCAATTTCCCGTGAGCAAAGGCCACTCACGGAATATTTATCAATTTCCCGTGTGTGGCTCACGGAAATTGACCTTTTTTTTTTTTTTTTTGTTCCAAAGACATTGTTGACACATATAAATATATATATACATACACGTATTTCATAATATCCATAATACCACATATATGGCTCGATAAATCCATAATACCACATATATATTACATCATATCCAACAAAGTCACAAGTTCAACCACATGTCCAATAGTGCAACCACAAGTTCACAAACTCACATAAAATCCAAGTTCACAAGTTTAAGTGCACAAGTTTTCAACCTAGATCATGACAAATTTACGCCCACGGCCTCCAATCTTCTACGCCGCGTTCCCAAGCGTCCGTTGAGATTGGTTCGAGTTGGGTTCGAGGCATGAGAATTTCCCAAGGTACTCTGGTGATGGAATAAGGAAAAGCATGGGCCGATGAGCATCAAGGCACCACAAGAATGCTAAAGCATCAAACGGGAGGATGAGAGGTGCTCTAGAGGATCCTGGCTACGACAAGGTGGTCATGGCGGCCATGGTGGCACGACCACGACGGTAAGGTGGTCCCGACGGCAATGGCGGCATGGCCACGACGGCGAGGGGCAAGGCGATCGGGTTGGTGAGGAGCGCAAGGAGCAAGAGAAGCTGGGTTCGCGAGGAATTGAGCAGTGAGCAAGTAGGCGCGATGAATTTGGCTAGCGAGCACGAGCACATGTAGCTCCGCCCCGGAGGATCAGGATGGATGAGATACAACGTGTACGCCAGGACTTGGTCACGACAACTGCCCAAACGATGAGCGCGGTCGCCGCACGTCCTCATGTCAGCTGGTTCAAGAAATTGAGCTAAAATACTGCCCACGTCCTTACCCCCAAACCATGTTGTGTTACTGCGGTGAATTGATCGGCGGCCATGGAAATCCAAAATTGTCCGACGATAGCAAACCAGGCTCGAGGGCGCAAGGAATTGGATCGAGAGGCGTCGAGTTGCACGAATTTGGAAGGAGAAGAGGTCAAGTCTGTGCTGCTTTCGGGGCCGAGCAATATCATCGTATCTTAGCTGGAGCAAAACGTGTCGTCGACGCCGGGCCGGTCGCCGATGCTCGGCCGCGAAGCCCCACGCCGCAGACGCAGGGGCCATTTTTACGCCAGTAGCGCAGGCGCCGCCGCGAGCGCCCCGCCCACCTCCATGGCCGCTACGAGACGGCCGGAATGCCAAGGCCATGACGACCGTCCGCCGGCGCTCGCCAGTGGCCGGGCCTGACAACGTGAGCGAAGTCCGGCTATGTCGGGCCAACAACCTTTGTCGGCGGCGGCCGTCCTTCTCGCGGGGCTCGGGACTCGTTTCCGGCACCTGCAGCTGATAGGGCATGCCTCAAAGGAGAATGAGGCGAGGGAGCAGTTTCAACAGGGGGTTTTGAACAAAATGGCCAAGCCCTTAGTCCAGGGTGGCCTGTCCACGTCGGCAGCTGGTGCCTGCATGGCCATGACAGTACCGTTGATGAGCAATAACCAAAGATCCAGTACCCAACTGTTATGTTTTTTAGTTGGAGTACCTGTTTAGGAACCACCCAATAGTTTAGGTACCTACAATGCAATTTACTCTATTTGAAGAAAAAAAAAAACGATGGTGGCTTTATTAACTAAAAGCCGAAAAAATTCTCCTTTTTTAGAATGATCTACTTAAGATTAGACAAATATATCTTAAAGAGAGATCCTTAGTTGTGGGTGATGGGAAGAATAATAGCTTTTGGCATGATAAATGGTGTGGACTTGTCTTCTTGGCAGATAAGTTTCTAGAATTGTATGAAACCAACAATGAACAAGATCTCTCAGTTGCGATATAAAAAACAGAAGAATTGGAGGTTATCTTTTACAGAACCAATTAAGAAGATTGTAAGATATTACTTTCAGATGTGACACCAATAATGAAAGAGATAAGCCCAAATGGATGTGGGAGAAAACTGGTACCTTTTCTGTTAAATCAGTGTATAAACATCTTAGTAGACATGAATATGGGTCAAGTAACAAGAAGATTTGGAAGGCCAAACTCCCTCTTAAGATCAAAATCTTCATGTGGCTAATCACTTATAGTGCCATCCTCACTAAAGATAATCTCATTAGAAGAAAATGGAATGGGTCTCCTAGATGTGCTTTCTGTAACGAAAATGAAAGTATTAACCACTTGTTTTTTGATTGTGCCTCTGCCAAATATATTTGGAGCCACCCTCCAATCTTGAATAGTTCTAGGCTTGGGCATATAAGATTTTGCCATTTGGAGAATGATAAATTCAGTTTGCTTTGAGAAAAAGAGAGTGCAATATCAGATTGTTTATTTAATGTGCTTCTTCCTTACATATTGGGCATGTCTACTTCAAGAGGATCTGAAAGAACAGGTAACCAAATGTGCTGAGGTGATCAAGGCGGCAACACTATTCTTCCACATAGCTATGGGCAAAATACCCGATACCCATTACCTGGACCCGAACTATTCGAACCCGGACCCGAATTACCGAACCCGAGGTACCCCCGAGGTACCCAACCCAAATTCGATAGTGATTTTGATTACTCGAAATTACTTTGGGTAATTCGGGTAATAGACTCCGTACCCAAATTACCCTAACTACCCGAAGATTTTTCTTGTCGTTATATTTATCACGTGTTGCTAGTTAGACACTTGAAATTATCTCTTTATTAGAATATAATTTTCTCGGTTCGAACAAGTAACTATAATATATTATTCTCCACAAATTGTTGTTGAAATTCTACCTAAATTTTGGGTAAAATTATGCATAAATTGCTACTGAAATTTTGTTTAATTTGTTGTTTTCCGTAAAATCGGGTAGATCGGGTATACCCGAACCCGAATTATCGGGTACCTGAAATTTCGGTAGTGTTTTTGACTAAAAAATCGGGTAGCAATTTTTATTACCCGAATTTTGAATTACCCGAATTACCGACCGAAAAAAATCGGGTAACCCGAACACCCATGCCACAAGCAGCAGCATGCCAGCAGCCAACGGTGGATCATGAGAAGCAGCTTGTCCCTTCCAAGGATGGGTGTGTTCGTGGAGATATCTTGATTCTGCTATTGCCTTAGTTCTGGTGTCGAGATGTAAATCTAGCGTTTGCTTCAGTCATAGCAATTACTTGTTGCTAATTGGTTTTATTCTAGTAGTATAGCTTCTCATGTGTATGTCTTCCCAGCATTTGCTCCCTAGGCGAGCAAGTGTGGGGAGAAGTCTATCTTTTATCTTGCCTATCTTGAACCTGACTCAAACTATGTAATTTCGTTGCTCTACGTAATAAAATTTGATTTACCATTGTGGAAAAACCTAGTATAAATACAAAAAAAAAAATATAATGCGTCAGGTGATCTATGGTGGGTCTCGCCAAGCCAGGACCAGGACGAGGACGATCGAGGTGGTTAGCGCCCCGGCCGGCGGCCCCAAACGTTGCTCGCCCACCAGCCCGCACGTACACTGCTACAGACGCGCCGATGGAACGATCCAATCTCGCCTGGCGTCGCCTGGCGGCAGCCCCTACAGGCAGGCCAGGAGCGCGAGGGACCAGCACCCAGCCGTGCCGGTGGCTGGGGTGGGCTCGTGCATTGCATTGGGACGGCATCCGATGGCGCCAATGGATATGGTGGGGTTGGGCGGGGAGAGCAGCGGGAGCGCGGCATGGTAGGCATGCAGGAGGCGATGGCGACGTCGTCCTAGCCGAGCTGCCGTGACGCCGTCCACATCACAACAGGGCGGCGCGCGCGTGCCTCACGTTGCCGTGTCCACTAGCTGCGCCTGTTACTATGTACACTAATGGAGGATGGGGTGCCAACCTAACGACACGGCCATATGGCCACGGGCGGTGGTACGTTTCTCACGTGGCTGACACAGCTGACTGTGAGTACGTTTCTCTCCCGTGGCTGACACAAAACTTTACTGTGATATATTACAAATACTATAGTATAAAATGGTTGCTGGCAGAAATCACATCGATGCGTGTAGTTGCTGGCAGAAATCAAATCGATGCGTGTAGCGCAACAAACAGAGACTTCGCCGAATACTATATATTTCACTTGTACGACATTGCTGTCTTGCTGATCCGGACCCGGACGAGTGTGCCATGTTCTTGTGCTTTCGTGCTTGCTGGATGCTCGCCATGTGCTCATCCGTCGTTCTGTGGGTCTAACGATGATCAGAACATAGGCCTGCCTGTTAATGGGTTAAATTCCACCCCATACCCAATCTAATCCAATCAACTTTTTTTAATTCCATTCCAGATTTTTATAATTTCAACCTAACTCACAAACTAATTATACCTGCAAGTTTGTTAAAAAACATAAATTTAATAAAATAGTATCTATGTATTAACATATGAGTTCACATTAGAAGTTGAACACCGATTTAAAATATCACGTTCATTTTATAAAATATTCAAATTGATTAGAACTTATATATTGTATAGATTTAATGCAACAAGCAGGTATTTTATGGCGCCAATTACCATAACCAGATTCTACAAATAAAAGCTCCTATTGACACCTTAAAATTTTAATGAAATTTACTTAAAAATTTCTTAAAAGGAATCAAAGCATCATGAAGCTAATATGTTTGTGCCAGTAGCATAGCAACATCTGCATGTGCCCCCCTACCCCACCCTCCCCCCCCCCCCCCACACACACACACACACCCACCCACCCACCCACCCACATACACACATCAAAAGCCGGATCATAGAAATAAAAGTTCACATTCACACCTTATAATTTTAACAAAATTAATTGTTTCCTAAATTTAGTTTGTAATTTGATGGATAAATTTTGGGAGGCAGCTAAAAACAACAGCAGCTGGGGTTTACGACCGCCAGTACAAATCCCATTTATAGAGGCGCCTCTAAAGAACAGCCACCTTTAGAAATTGATTTGTAGAAACAATTTTTGTTCCTAGCCATCTCGTCTAAATAAAATCTTATTTGTAGGTTGGGACATACTTCTCCGTAGAGACATATATACCAATCGCTTTAAGTTAGAATCTATATAGTAGTGTCAGCTCCTCTCATAGAATAGAGGTGAACCTGAAAATATTAGCTTCTATCAGCTTCTTTTCGCTATCTTTTCTAAAACAAAATATTTTGCCAAACATTTTTTAAACAGCTTTCAATGGTGAAGCTGCTTTACTGATACGGAGCCAAAAGTTTGCTTTCACTAATGATGCTGAGCTATATCAGTAAACAAGCCCTTACTGTCTATCCATCGATATGACAAGAAGAAGAACGATCACACAGCTAGTGGACGAATCGAATGATGATAGTGGTCAAATCATTCCATGATGTTTAATTTTATCCAAAATGACTATCATGCCCACAGCGACTAATGTTGCCAAACAAACGGCATGCTTTGTATACACATAGCTAGTTACTAGCTAGTATGCTAACAACTAATTGAAGACTTGACTTTAAGAAATGAATTCACCTATTAACCCTAATGTTTTGGATGCACTATAGCTAATTTGAGCTCAAATTAGTTAGCTAAGAAATTAACCCATGGTATCAAAGATTCCCCAAATCTATACATTGCATGTGTGACACATGCATGTTGGACAATCAGTTGCTTGATCGGTGATTGTTAAATACACGCACGGAACACGTTATTTGATAGACTAAATAAATTGGATATACGATCGTCAAACATATAATATGACACCACACCACCGTTATAGCCATTTGGTTATGTTGACACGAAACCGGGGCTTCACACCAACACACCGGGAGGGCCTTGGACGCCCACGAAGGTTGCACACAACCTTGAAGCAGCGAGCACCGCAGCGTGGCAGCCCAAACCGATCTAGGGATCGGTAGGGGCGCGTAGAGCTCGGTGACGGCTGAGAGAACCTCCGAACGCACCTCCGGGAAGACCCGTCGGGAGGACGCACGTGAGGGGTGCTCTAGGACCAGCGTGGCCGCCTAGAACGCCGACGAAGAACGCGGAGTTCGCCACCGAACAGCAACGTAGAGGGGTTGAAGGAAGAAGATGACCTACAAACGGGACAGGAGGTAGATTGATTGTCGATTGGATGTAGATGGGATCAAATCGGCCATGAACCTCTTTATTATATAGAGGAGGGTGGTCTTATCCTTTTAGGAAACCGTCCTTGGACGTTTCCAAGCCTCAAAATCCGACCCAAACACGATTAGGAAAGAAATCGGTTCGGGATTGTACGGACACGGTCCGTCGCATGGTGACCGGACGCTGCATTTGGGCCGACCGGACGCTCCGGTCATAGCTTCCGGTCGAAATTCCAGAGAGCCCTGAAATAGCATCGAAGGCATGCGATGACCGGACGCCGCAACCGGATGCATGACCGGACGCTCCGGTCATAGCTTCCGGTCGAAATTCCAGAGAGCCCTGAAATAGCATCGAAGGCATGCGATGACCGGGGCCGCCGCGGACGGATGCATGACCGGACTCATGCCAGCGTCCGGTCGACTCCAGAAATGCATGTTTAGTCTCCTCCACCAGATTTTCCAAGCCATGCATGTTTAGCTATATTTAGGACATCTTTTGACACGCATTCTTCATATAAAATAATGTCGTCCATGCATCCATTCTTTCTCTCACATATTTCCATTCTAAAAATAGCATGGTACTATTTTGAGTGTCAACATATGCCCCCCTGTTTTCAGGTGAAATATGCACGAACCTGAAAACAAAACAAAGAAAAACCAAACAACACGAATGCCCATCGTATCGGTTGTCCAGTGGCTAAGGGCGATACTATGTATCGGCCATCTTTGTTCTAAGGGCGATGCATGCATCGGCCATTGTTTGGAGAGCACTAGGCCTCTTGCCAAACACTAGGGAAATACTTTTTCAAATACCTCCCGTTAATCGCCTTATCTTGGCGTTTTCCATCACTTGTTGACTCAAGCACATAGGAATTCCCAAATATTGCTTTGACCACCTTGAAAGGACCTTTCCAATTGGGTGACCACTTGCCAAATTGATTGCTTTTCGACCCTATCGGTAATATAGTTTGCCAAACTAAATCACCGATTTGGAACGATTTGCTCTTGACTTTCTTGTTGTAGGCTCTTGCAACACGGGCTTTGTCTTTCTCAATCTCCTTTAGAGCTTGTATTCGCTTGTCGGTTACCTCATCGATATTGTCCATCATCAAATCATGATACATAGTCGGAGATAGATCATTTTGTTTAGCAAATCTATATGCATCCAAATTTACCTCAACGGGTAACACCGACTCTTGACCATACACCAACTCATAAGGAGTGACTTTAGTTGCACCGTGCCTTGATATGCGATGAGCCCACAAAGCTTCTGACAAGACTTCATGCCACCTTCTTGGATGCTCTTCTATTTTCTTCTTGATAAGCTTGATCAAAGTCTTGTTCGTTGATTCCGCTTGACCATTAGCTTGAGCATAATATGGAGATGAATTGAGCATCTTAATCTTATATGATTCGGCAAAATCCTTTACCTCTTTCGCCATAAATGACGTTCCTTGATCCGTAGTTAATGTCTGAGGAATGCCGAATCTATGAATGATGTGCTCGGTTATGAACTCAATTACCTCCTTGTGTGTCATGTTCTTCAATGGAACCGCTTCCGACCATTTAGTGAAGTAGTCGGTAGCAACCAGGATGAACTTATGCCCCTTCGAAGATGGAGGATGAATCTGACCAATGAAATCCAAGCCCCAACCACGGAAAGGCCACGGTTTGATGATAGGATGAAGCATGGCAGCCAGCACTAGCTGAATATTTCCAAACCGCTGACACTCTTCACAACCTCTGTAGTAACGAAAGCAATCGGCCATCATAGTAGGCCAATAGAAACCAGCCCGTCTCAACAACCACTTCATCTTTGGAGCCGATTGATGCGTACCACAAATGCCTTCATGAACTTCTCCCATTGCCACTCGTGCTTGATCAGCCCCTAGACACTTTAGCAACAAATCTTCGGCAGTCCTCCTATAAAGCTCACCATTATGCAATGTGTACTTGAAAGCAAGCCACCGAATATTCTTGTCAACTTTAGCACTAGGATCCTGCAAAAAAGACAAGAGAGGAGTTCTCCAATCCTCTAAATCGGTGCTACCATTGTCCAAAACAGAAATAGACCGATTTAAAAGAACTTTACATTGCTGTCCCAAATCATTAGTAACATCGGTTTGTCCAATTAACTTTGGTTGAACCGAATTTTTACTAGAATCTGAAACAAGCAAACTTTCATGCATCGACAATTGTTGTAAATGAAAGCAATTATCTCTTACCTCAAAGCCAGATGCACGTTGAGCAAGCAAGTTTGCTCTTTGCATGTACTTCACATGCAATTGATCACTTTCCTTGATATAACCGGAAGCACATTGAGCATAGAAATTGGCCTTATGATTTTCTTCTCTTGGAATATGCCGAATCTTAAATTCGGTAAATTTACCAATTAAATCAAGGCACATATCGAGACGAGCACGTAGTGATCCATCCAAACATTGACATTCACCGAAAACTTGTTGCACTACAAGCAATGAATCACCAAATGCTTCAACATGTTCAACTCCCATAGCTTCTAACATGATCAACCCGAATAAGAGAGCTTCATATTCGGTTTGATTGTTAGTACACGCAAACTCCAATCGGCTCGACATAGGAAATTCAGTATCACAAGAATTAACAAGAACAATTCCAACTCCGGCACCGTCCTTGCAAACCGATCCATCAAAATACAACCGCCATGGGGTAGAAGTGACATAATTCACCTCATAATCAATATTAATACCATGCTCAACAATAAAATCAGCAAGAACTTGACCCTTTAAAATTCTCAATGGTTCAAAAGTCAAGTCATATTCAATTAAAGCGTATGCCCATTTGCCTACCCTTCCAGAAAGGATTGGCCGAAACAACATATGTTTGATTACATCGGCCTGGCATGCTACCACACATGTGCTTGACAAAAGATAATGTCTCATTTTGGAACAAGCAAAATATAGTGATAAGCATAATTTCTCAATATGGGCATACCTTGTCTCGGGATCAAGAAGACGACGACCAAGATAAGCTACAACGTACTCCTTTCCTTCATCTTCTTGAGTAAGAACAGCCCCAATCACCTTCTCTTCGGCGGCGATATACAATCGGAAAGGTACACCCCTTCTAGGCGCGCGAAGAACAGGCGGTGAAGACAAATATTCCTTTAACTTGTCAAATGCATATTGTTGGCTTGCCCCCGGGCAAAATCAGCTTCATTCTTCAACTTAAGTATGGGGGTGAAAGGAATAATTTTCCCGGACAAGTTAGCAATAAATCTTCTCAAGTAGTTCACTTTACCTAGGAATTTTTGCGAATCCTTTTTACACTGAGGTGCTTGAACTGCCTTGATCTTCTCTATCCTCTTGGGATCAATCTCTATGCCTTTATCATGAATAATAAACCCAAGAAACTTTCCAGCCGACACTCCAAAGGCACATTTGAGTGGATTCATCTTCAAACCATAGTGGCGCATCCTCTCAAAAGCAAGACGCAAATCGGCTAAATGAGGATCATGTGAAGCCGATTTAATCACCACATCATCAATATACACCTCCATAATCACACCAATGAGATCATGAAAGATAAGATTCATAGCACGTTGATAGGTGGCGCCTGCATTCTTGAGGCCAAAAGTCATAACAATCCACTCAAACAAACCAACAAATCCGGGACAAATAAAAGCGCCTTGGAGGTATCTTCTTCACCATAAATATTTGATTATATCCAAAGATTACCATCAAGAAAGCTAATAACCTTGTGCCCCGAAGCATCATTAATTAACATGTCGGCAATAGGCATAGGATACTCGTCTTTGGGAGTGGCTCTATTTAAATCTCTCGAAATCAATGCACACTCTAATCTTCCCGGTGTCTTTCTTCTCAACCGGCACAATGTTAGAGACCCACTCCGCATACCTGCATGGACGGATAAAATCTGCCTTAAGCAACCGATCAATCTCCTCCTTGATTCGGTCATTGATGGCCGAATTGAAGCGTCTTGGCGGTTGCTTGTAAGGTTTAAATCCCTTCTTGATGGGAAGCCGATGCTCAACAAGATTACGGCTTAACCCGGGCATCTCTCATAGTCCCATGCAAAACAATCAACATATTCCTTGAGAAGCGCGATTAATTTAGCTTTATAATCGGCATCCAAGTTTTGGTTTACAAATGTCGGCCTTGGCACTGAACCATCCCCAATGTCAACTTGTTCCAAAGGGTCGGCCGATGTGAAACCTTGGCCCAACTTATTGAGCTCATCAAAGTCATCGATAGCTTCACAAGAATCGGTCTTTTCAGTCCGATAGTGTTCAAGTCTATGCTTTAACCATTGAAGTTTGTCTTCCATTAAGAAACAATGTTTACAATATAATATTGAGCGATTATCCGTCGGCTTCAATGTTCTGAGCACAAATCCACGCTCATCATAGCTAATGTACTTGATAGTTGGATAAGTCTCTACCGAAAGACAAAGCAAACCCGAGCTCTCAAGCGAGGCATCGGTTGTAGAAATCTCAACCGAATTATCCGCATGAACAATCTCTATGGCATCTCCCACCCATTGGATGAGGAATTGGTGCAAACTAGAAGGAACACAAGGATTGGCATGAATCCAATCACGACCAAGGATAAGATCATAGCTACCTTCCACGTCGGCGATGAAGAAAGCCGTAGCCATGGTCTTGCTACCAACGGTTAACTCAACGTTGGCGATACCCTTTGAAGGAATCGGCGCGCCTCCTCCTACACCGGTGATGGTCATGTTGGTTTGAATTAACTCCTCCTCTTTGCCACCAAGCTTCTTGAATAATGAATAGGGCAAAAGATTGACAATTGCGCCACTATCCACTAGCATCTTCCGACTGGTTTTCCATTGATATGTCCGCTCACATGCAATGGCTTGAGGTGTCGGCGGGCATGGCGGGCTTCTTGAAGACAAAGATCTTGCACCCCAAAGGCAAACTCCGCAGCGGCAACCTCATCATCTCCCTGCCCGATCACATAATAATCGGCGGAGAGAAAGATGGTGTTCATCTCAGCACGTGACGGCGAAGGCTCATAGTCCACCAACTCTTCTTCTTCAACTGGCGTTTCAAGGCCAAACAAGGCGGAGACGGCGGTAGCAAAGTCCTCGGGCGCACCTGCAGACACATCAGAAACAACAGAATTCGGTTCAACCGACTCGGAAGTCGGTAAATCCGAAGTTTGGGCATTAGCAGCCCCATCAACCGACTTGGTTGGGTTATCAACTTGCTCATTCAACTTGGCTGTCCCTTCTGCTAGAAGTGCCAAAAGATCAACATTTGGTTTAGGCACCTCCTCCACAGGCTTGGGCAGCTGCTCTTGAACTACAACCGACTCGACCGATTTAGCAATCGGTTGAGACGTCCTCTTGGCAGCGGCGATCATCTCGGCCTCTTTGTTCTTGATCTCTTGCACAATCTCCGGCAAGATCGGCCCTTCACCTTGTGCAGCAGCTAAGCGCTTGAGCATCTTTTGCCTTGCTCGCTGAAGCTTCCTCTTTTGTGTTTTATCAATATCAACCGGGCACCACTTGGGCTGTAGGAAACGAGGATCCACGAGCTTCTGCTTCTTGTCTTGAGCTTCAACTGCTTCCTCCATGGTTTGATCTTGATCATCCTTTGAAGGCTCTTGTCCCTCAATCACAATCGGTTTGTTGACATCATTGATAGGGGCTGTCATCGAACCGATAATGATGGAAGGCGGAGGAGTAGACACTGGAGCAGGCTTCTCAGCAACTTCAATCTTCTTGGGAACATAAACCTACTGCATTTGTGCTTTTCCCTTTTGCTCATAGGTGAGCTCCCGGGACGTGGGCACCTCCTTCTTCTTCGTACCGCTAGAGCTCGATTGTGGACCCAATCGGCTAAAGATGGCAGGCTTGGCCATGTTTGCAGCGCCTCCTTCCTTCATGGGACCCGAAGGATAGGGAACAAACACTCCCTTCGGTCCCCATTGTGGTGGTGGCGCCACTTGTGATAGCGGTGGCCCCCAACGAGTCATCCTTGGACGAGCAATCTGCGAAGAAGAAGCAACATTTGGAGGAGTCATAGCCACTTGCTTGTTTCTCCCTTCATCACGCTTGGGAGGCGTAGACTCTCTCTTTTTTGTTGGCCGATTCTTGGAATCGGCCTTTTCCTTCTTGTATTTTGCCAAAAGTCTGTCAAATTCACATAGGGGCTTGATATGCTTTTTGACCTTTGGCTCATTGGTCTTCCAAACTCCAACCTCCGGCTTTTGTGGAACGAATGTCTTTATCGTATGCACGCCGGAAGTGAGGGAGCTAGAACCCTCAGGGCTAGCTGACCCGACTAAGGTAGTCGGTTCAACCGGCTTTGTTGGCGCTGGGGCTTGATCTTCTTGGCCGATTGCTTCAATCGGCCTAGCTGGTCTTTGCTGCGCCGCCGCATGACCATCTAGCCACGCTTGACGCCATAATGCTTGCGCCCGAAACGAGCCACAATGGTAAGCTTCGTCTTGCCTTCTGCAGGTTTGATCGGCCAACACTTGCCGTCCCCGAATTCTTGGCAACATTCGGTGCGGGGCGTGGCTCACCAATGATCACGTTCTTGCCTTGAGTTGTAGCAGCTTGCTCGGGGCGGATCAAGATGGTAGGAGCCTTGACCTCGGGTGTCTTGGCTTCAAGCTTCTTAGCTTCAACCACATGCACCGAAAAGGATTCTTGTCTAGCTACATGTCGGTAAGACTTAATCGGCCCTCATTAAGAGCCGATTGTACACATAACGGAAAAACATGACAATCATTAGTGGCATGGGAATAAGATTCATGATATTTGCGAAAAAGCCCGCTTCTTCAACACATCTGCGAAGGCATAACATATTTAATCTTAATGTACCCGATTTTCAACAATTCATCAAATATTCGGTCACATTTAGATGTATCAAAAGTAAACTTTATTTCCTCATTCCGATTCCTATTAATCGGCTTGAGAGAAGGACAAGTTACTTGTTTATTTTCCTCTGGCCACCTAATTTCAGCAGCCAATACCTCTTTAGTCTCATCATCGGACGAAGAATAATCGTCCACGTGATGCACGTTGGAACGACGAGACTTATAATCATGATCTTGAGAGTCTTTTAAACGAGATTCAACGGCAATAGCTCTCTCAAGTAAATGCGGCAATGTAGTAAACTGAATATGCTCAAGCTTATCTCTAATCTTAGGATGCAAACCATTAAAGCATATGTCTACTAAATCACACTCGAAAATCATCAAATGATAACATCGGTTTTTAATTTCTTTGCAACGCCCTAATAAACTCAAGCGCTGACTCACTACGACCTTGTCTAACCGATGTCAGATGAGATAATCTAGTTTCTTGGAGTCCATCATAAAAGTGAGCATGAAAATTTTCTTCTAGTTGAGCCCAAGAACCAATAGTAGATGTTGGCAAAGAAGTAAACCATGAAAATGCGAGTGCCGATAAAGTGATAAAGGGAAATTACGACATTTCATATAATCAAAAGCACACCCTTCACCTAACTGAGCTAGATACATGCTAACATGCTCCATGGTAGACTTATTATCATTACCACTAAATTTTTGAAAATCTGGTACCTTCCACCCCGGTGGGTTTCTCATGTAATCAAAGTGTGGAGGGTACGGTTTGTTGTAGGTGCCCCTTGAGGTTTTTATTTGGACACCAAGACTTTCCTGCAAAGACTTATTTAAATCTTCCTTTAGCCGATTAAACGCATCGGTCATATCGGCAGGAGGAGGATTTGGAGCTGAAGTTTCATTGCCCAAAACAAGAATTTGGCTAGGGGATTTCGGTGGGTTGGGTAATACGGTGTTGCCCCCCGAATTCCTAGCGTTTATGGTTCTATTAATGGTTTGCCGATTTCGGTCTTGAACATCGGCAAACGTGACAATTTGCTTATTATTAACCACTTCCTTAGTAGTGGAAGAACCGGCTTTATCGGCTTCCGTGGGAGCCGATTGGGACGATTTCCCTCTACTATAAGCGGTGTATAATGCTTGATTCTCATAAAAATTAGAAGGCATACCAAACTCATGCTCATAATCATCAAACTCTTCTATTCTAGGAGCTCTACCTTCTAACTTATCAAACCTAGCCATAATCATGCCTACAGCAGCACTAAAATTTTGATCTATTTCTTTCTTATGGCCATCAAGCATAGCGGCATAATCAGCATGTTGAGGATAAGAATCATCAAATTTAGGACCAGTATCCGTTACCTCAACCTCTGGAGTAGATGAATCGGTGGGAAGACTGACGGTGACAGGCCTGTACAGCTCCACCTTGTCGCCACGACCCACGGCACAACTCTCCAGGAACGCACGTTGAGTAGCTTCTATCATCTGTTGCATCTTAGCCTTCAATTCATCGGGAAGCTGATCAACGGAAGAGGGGTGGATGACGTTGTCGTCATGTATCTCGCTAATTGAAGCACCACCGCTCTTGTTGTTGGCAGGCATGATGTTGGAGTCTTCAAAACGCAATTGACGCCTCGAATTCCCCAAGCGAGTCGCCAAAAAAGTGTTGACACGAAACCGGGGCTTCACACCAACACACCGGGAGGGCCTTGGGCGCCCACGAAGGTTGCACACAACCTTGAAGCGCGAGCACCGCAGTTGATCTAGGGATCGGTAGGGGCGCGTCGGCTGAGAACCTCCTAACGCACCTCCGGGAAGACCCGTCGGGAGGGACGCACGTGAGGGGTGCTCTAGGACCAGCGTGGCCGCCTAGAACGCCGGAACGCGGAGTTCACCGCCGAACAGCAACATAGAGGGGTTGAAGGAAGAAGATGACCTACAAACCAGACAGGGAGGTAGATTGATTGTCGATTGGATGTAGATGGGATCAAATCGGCCATGAACCCCTTTATTATATAGAAGGAGAGTGGTCTTATCCTTTTAGGAAACCGTCCTTGGGCGTTTCAAGCCTCAAAATCAACCCAAACACAATTAGGAAAGAAATCGGTTCGATTGTACGGACACGGTCCGTCGCATGGTGACCGGACGCGCATTTAGGCCGACCGGGCCGCTCGGTCATAGCTTCGGCCGAAATTCCAGAGAGCCCTGAAATAGCATCGAAGGCATGCGATGACCGGGCCCCGAATCGGATGCATGACCGGGCCGCTCCGGTCATAGCTTCCTGTCGAAATTCCCGAGAGCCCCGAAATAGCATCGAAGGCATCGCGATGACCGGACGCCGATGACGGATGCATGACGGACTCATGCCGGCGTCCGGTCGACTCCGAAAATGCATGTTTAGTCTCCTCCACCAGATTTTCCAAGCCATGCATGTTTAGCTATATTTAGGACATCTTTTGACACGCATTCTTCATATAAAATAATGTCGTCCATGCATCCATTCTTTCTCTCACATTTTTCCATTCTAAAAATAGCATGGTACTATTTTGAGTGTCAACAGGTTATTTGATGTATTTCGTGCAAAGTAAACAAGCAATCAGCTAGCTGGGAAATAGAGTACTCCGTATATGCTATTGTCTAGTTGACAAGTTCAACAAACGTAATTTTCAATGTCCATATTGAAAGATGCACGGGAACCTCATGCAAGTTATGAGAAATTTACAATACAAAAGTCTATATCAATCCGTGGTTTCCTACGGTTAGAATATAATTTATAGATAAGGATCGGTTATTGTTTAATATCTTTAAATAATAAAGAGTATTTGTATTCGATGAATCCGGCCTAGGTGGGGTTGGCTGGGGCCCAATAAATTAAGGTTGCCTCTTAGACAAACTTGGGAAAAGGTCAAATCTCACTAAAAGACTAGTCCAAAAGGGGAAGGACCACTCTTACTTTTAAGGTGGCTTCCTCCTCCCAAGCTATGTAAGGTGAGATCATTCAGAGACTCACACGGTCGCCGCCCGACTATCAAATGATGGATCCGGCCAGGTGGGGTTGCCCGAGACCCAATAAACTAAGGTTACCTGAACCCCAACAATTCTTAGGTACACGTACTCGGGGAAAGACCCAATCTCCCTAAAAAGACTAGTCCAATAGATAGAGAAAGGGTAACTCTCGCTTTTAAGATGGCTTCCTCCTCCTCCCAAGCTAAGCAAGTTAGAATTATTCGGAGGCTCACACGGTTAAGCCGTCTCACTACAATTGGGTCACTTGGCCCCTTTTTTTTGTTGTTGAGTGGCCACTTGGCCTATTAAATTGTATGTTATCTCTTTATTCATTTTCCAACACGTACAATAGGCACAATAGAAGCTATTTAGTTATGATAAACTAATCAATTACCGTTTACTGATCTAACTGCATTAGCCATTTTGGCTTTAAGATTCATACATAATTTTAGAGAATGAGCACCGGAGCACTTCCTAATGTTCTTTTATATCAAAGTACCATTAGATCGATTATGAAATATATTATTTTAAAATATATTTGAATTTGAAGACATGAACTGATATTTTTCTATAAAATAGATTAAACTTGAGAAAATTTAACTAGTCTCAAAACTAGAATTATATTCATTTTAATTAGATGGCCATGAGTATTCTTTAGGATGATAAGAATAAGAACTAGAGGCTAAAGTTACTTCTTTCCGCCTCCGAGGGATATTATCTATACCTAATAATAAAGAGGCAAAATTTCTTGTGGCAAAAAATTTTCTACTGCCCAATCATAAGTTTGAATACGGCTTGATTGAGTGCGGTGCTTCAGTTGGGTCTTTTAGTACATATTGTCTGATCACCCTCGGCTTGCACCCCCGCCGTGGCTCCCCGATCTCATCGTGTACAAAACTAAATAAAAAGATAAAAGGATGCACACATAAAAATATATTCTACAATTCAAAATCTAATTGCTTAATTGGTTGACTAGAAGATGAACATGCTTTTGTATTTAGAAGATTCAAGTAAAATATGATATCATTAAAAGTTAAGATATCATTTTCTTTATAAAATAAACTAGAATTATATTCATTTTAATTAGACGGCCATGAATATTCTTTAGGAGGATAAGAATAAGAATTAGAGGCTAAAGTTGCTTCTTTCCGCCCCCGAGGGATATTATCTATACCTAATAATAAAGAGGTAAAATTTCTTGCGGCAAAATTTTTTCTACTGCCCAATCATAAGTTCAAATACGGCTTGATTGACGGCGCCCGGTTGGGTCTTTTAGTACATATTGTTTGGTCACCTCGGCTTGCACCCCGCCTTGGCTCCCTGTCCCATCGCGTACAAAACTGAATAAAAAGATAAAAAGATGCACACATAAAAATATATTCTACAATTCAAAATATAATTGCTTAATTGGTTGACTATAAGATGAACATGCTTTTGTATTTAGAAGATTCAAGTAAAATATGACATCATTAAAAGTTAAGATATCATTATCTTCATAAAATAAATCCTAGATTTCAAAATTTATCAAAAAATCAAATATAAATAAATATGAACCATTTCTGTTATTGTTAACCATAAATATTTGATTTTCCCCTCCTGTTGCAACGTATATTTGCTATGGCGTGACTTGTACTAGCACCATGTCTACCCAAGCGTCCTTGAGAGGGCTTTTTAACTTTTTGCCACTCTTATTATGGGAGCCAACTCGGAATTGCCCCAGATCATAATAACCCTCCTACATATTTGCCATTTTTGCCGACGTGGAGCGCCATGTAGGCATGCCAGCGTGGCTTCGTTCATGGGAGCCCTTGCTCATCGCGCAAAAAGACCCCCGTGCCCCTTTCCTCTCACGCAGTCCTTTAGGCCGGCCCAGCCCAGTGCGTTCCCTCCCCAGTCCCCAGTCATCGTCATCTCCCTCGCTCTCACACTGTCACCTAGCCGATGCCACCCTTCTCTCCCTCCCTCCATTGTCCATCAGCCAAAATCGACGACGGCCACCCTCTCCCCTGCGCACTTCACCATGCCTCGAAGGATGGAGGCATCTTCGTCGAGGAACAATGCATCTTCGGCCATGGAGGAAGCTTTGCTCTTCGGGAAGGAGACTGGCCTACCACTCGTGATGTGTCCGACCTACAGCAGGGAGAGGGTTATTGAGCTGGTAGTGAGGACAACGAAGAACGGCAACCAGGGCCGTGTGTTCTTCAAATGCCCTAGAAATGTGCCAGGTGTAAGATTTTTGTTCACTTTGTCTTGGATTTGGTTTATGCTCAAGAACCCTAGCTTATTGTTTGCCATTGTGAAGTTGGTTAGTAGTTGCAGGTTTTACAAATTCCAGTAGACGTATTTGAAGAAGCTGGTGGAGTTGAATTACGTCGTCATTGATCTGGAAGGTGGCCATGCTGTGGAGGAACCAGATGCGTGGGGCTTTGCCGATGGAAAAGAAGCACAATAAGTGTTTGGTGGTAAAGTTGGTATTTATTAAGTGCTAAAAGAATATGAAGGTTCCACAAGCGCACAGAATACCATTGTACCTTTCCCTAGGAGAGTATTCTTGAGTATCGTATCCACAGGGAAGCTTTGGCTAAAGAATCTAATAACTCACAATCATGCATCTACTAATTTAGCAAACCACTAGACTAAAGTGAGGGGGTAAATGATATATGATAGGAGTTATGAACAATATCACACACAAGAGAATTCCATGGTAAACGTATAGCTAGCAAGTTGAGAGGATAGCGGGAGAGATCAAGGTTCCTATGTACTTCTCTATTACTTAGGTTCTATGATAGCAATCATACTAATGCACTTTGGAGCAACAGATCCTTTCCAACTCTCAAGAAAGACTGGGAAGAAGATAGTTGGGAGAAGGCTGCCAAAAGCTCTACGAAACACCAACCCGAACGTGGTGGATTACATAGGCCTATCAGGGCTGTCACCCCTAGGGCTACCACAACTATCCGTGGGATTGGGCGCAACCTCAGGTAACCTATAGCCTAGACACCATGTCTATATTATCGATTACTACTCTAACTACCATGAATAACTAGAGCCCTCAATACGAGCGGAGATCCCATGCAATAGCATAACAACTATACTTAACCATATGAAAGATATGGAAGTGAATAGAGAAGATAAGTATATAAATCATAAGTCTTCCAAAGAAAGGATGCAAGACATACCAAACTCTATAGACAACTCCGAACCGGAGGGCAACTCCACTCTCCCTAACTCTCTAGTTGCTAATCTATTACATTGAAGAGTCTAGCCCTAATTCTCTGGTGGAGAGGTTGTCCTCACATTGGGACACCTCAATGACCAACAGGTCAAGAGATATGAGTGGAATGAATTAGGGTTTCACCCCGGGGTCAGGTGGTCTACTTATATAGCCCTTGGCGATGAATAAGGACCCTTGGATCAAACCGACCTTGAGCAACGACATAGATGCAACCTCAATGTTGGTGGTAAACCGCCATAGAAATCGAGGCCGACTAGTGGGACCAACCTCGCGACCGCCCAGAATCATCCTCAGCGACCGCCGTGACTCTTGTGTCCTGGTGTATTCTCCTTCCTCCTGGTGTCTTCTGGTGTCTTCTAGAATGTTTTAGTCCACTTTTCGGATTGAGTTGCCTCACGGTCAAGTCTTCTCATCGTATGGGATGCAAACTCTTCGGGCTTTTCACTGCTCTTAACTACTTTTATCTATTAAGTCCCTGTAAAGATATAAATCACCAAAGCTCATGGAATTATGTTAGTAAAGCCCCTAGTCTATGTGATTATTCATTTTAAGCCCTTATTTCATGTTTAGTTGACTATTAATATTATGCTGTAATAGGTGTCAACAGAGGACTAGGATGGAGATGAGGGCCCTAGAGAACAAGCTGGATGGCCTGGTCCTCATGCTCAAGACGTTGATTGTAGTCTTCATCTTTTGCTTTCTTGTTGGCATATGGCATGTGTTCAAGCGAATGGCTGTTACGAAAGGTTGTTAGGAAATATGTAATTTCCATGTTTGTGTAATGGATTTGGGAACAAGATTGGAAATGTTGTTTTAATGCAATGGAAATGTAATGGCCAAATATGGTTACCTTTTATCACAACCATCAGACATGAAATGGCCAAATATGCCAAATGGTCTCAGACATAAGTTCAAATTTGCACAAATCACAGTAACAGAACCATCAGTTCTTATAGATAGAAGGGTTCCATACACAACCATCATTGCTAATGAGTAGCATCAGTTCTTACACCCATAAACCACCATCAGTTCCATCAATTCCATACACAGGCATACAAACAAGTTCCCTACATGTCCATGCACAGAATAGTCATCCAGACCACTTACAAGTTCATGTCATCAAAAGAGATGCATTCAAGACATCACGAAAGCTCTTGGGGTCTCCAAAAGAGATACATCCCAGAAAGCACAAAAGTCCAATCATTTTGGCTTAGTTCCCATCTTTTGGTGGTGTGGCCTTCTTCTTCACTTTGGTTGCAAGCATCTTCCTCCTTGGGGTCATTTTCTTTGGTTCTGGCATTGCTGCAGGTTCAGCTGGTATTATATCCAGTGGCTGTGGTTCTTCTAGTTCCAGCCTTCTACAAATAAGAAAAATACATTACTAATAGTGCCTGGTAGTGGTTAATGGGTTCAAGTAAAAGAGAGGAACAAACCTCTTGCTGGTTGGTGGTTCTTCCACTTGTTGCTATGCTTGATGTGCTTGCAATGTTTCTTCTGCCTCCCTTCTTGCTACAGACCTGGTCCTTGGAGTTCTTTGAGTTCTTTGCCTCTCTTGCTTGAATAGTCTTGGTAGTTGGAGTTCTTTGCCTCTCTTCCTCTACTATTTTCTTCTTCTTGCTTGCGGGCTATTCCTCCTCGGTCCCAACCTAGTTCTTAGGCCTCCCAACTTTCTTGGTCCTCTTCCTGCAAAAAAATGACAAATGAAGTGAAGAAACAATGAAGAATCCTACAAGTGACAAATGAAGTGAAGAAATTAGCATAAGTGACCCACCTTTTTTTGATCCCACTTAATGGACACCTCCAACTAGTTGCTCTGTGGCCAAGCTCCCCACAATTCTTACAGGTCACCTGCCTTGTTGCTTTTCCTGATCTTTCCAAACAACCAAGAATTTTGTTCTTTCTCTGCCTCCCTAGACCTTTCTTTTTCTTGGCCAAAGGTGGACACATTTTGTACCCCTTGTCCACAATAGGCCATTGTTGTTTATCTACAATGTTGGGTATCTCACCTACATATGCCTCTTTGAACTTCTTCACAGAGTATTATACCCTGACACTTTGATCTTTCAAAGCCATAGCTCTAATAACCCACTTGCATCCTTTAGATTTACAGAAACCCCTAAACCTCTTCTTGTCTGATTTCTCAGTGCCCAGCTCAAAGGAATTCACAATGGCATGCTGCCTTTACCGCCAATCTAAATTTAGGCAATGATGGATACAGCCCCACAGTCATGTTAGGATTGTCTCCGTCATAGAAAAATAGGGGCTCACTTGCTTCATTGTCATGTATAGGTATAGCTGTTGCATCCATTTTAGCCTGTAATTCTGGAGAAATATCTAGGACTGGTATATCCATAGGACCATGGCCATCTACACCCTCATCTACATCATTCAAGCCCATGGCTTCATATATTACTTCCTCATTCATCAACACAGTAGCTTCACCATCTAATTCTTCAATAGGTATAATTGTGTAAGCCGACCAATCAATCACAACATCATCACCCTTAGATTGTTCAGGACTGCTGCAAGCATCATCTGTCACCCCCAACATTTGCTTGCTCTGCTGTGACACCAGATGTGCCATGAAAACTATGCTCAACTGACTTGGTGGGCTTGGTTGGCTTTCCTGTATCCCATCTACCATGCATGGATGAATCATTGTCCCTTTGAACCACCTCACAACAGACATCCATTTCCTTCTCATCCCATCTTGCCTCTATCATGTCCCTGAACTGGACATCAGTAGTAACCTTCCATTCAGTCCCACTCTCTTTTTCAATACCCCAAACAAGTAACTGCTACCCCCTACCCCAGATAATCTTTGTAGTCATTGCTTCCACAAAGTCAGACAGAGAGCAATTAATAGTAAGATCAAACCAGACATCATGCTCTTGGACACCGAATTCTAAAGAGCCATCATAATCAGTGTTAGCTGTGTACTTATCAACACTAACGTGGACTCTAAAGGCATTGCTAGGATCAATCCTAACATAATCATAAACATGGGAAATTAGACATTAAAACCCACTCCGAACATATGAGCAAAGCTACTGGTTTCCTAACTTACCAAGGAGGGCAGTCACTCCGGTTCGTCGTAATGCATGCAAAACAACCTCAAGACCTACGCAGGAACTACAGTCAAATTGACGAAGCAAAGAATGAAATTGAGGGGAAATCGAAACTAGCACATTCTCAGATGGGGGAAATCAACCAAGTGGGAGCGGATTAGGGTTTGGCAACGAATGCGGGCAGTACCTTGAGGGACCAAAGCCGTCGGCGCCGCTGTCGCGTCCTCCTTAGCCACCGGCGCAGGGACTCCATCGCAGCCGCACAGGGAGAGTGTGTGAGTCCAGGGAGAAAGCCAGGGAGAGAGGAGTTAGGGTTTAGGGTACATGCTGGGCTGGGCTGGCCTAAAGGCCTGCGTGAGAGGCAAGGGACACTGGGGTCTTTTTGCACGACGAGCAAGGTCTCCCATGAATGAAGCCACGCTGGCATGCCTACATGGTGCTCCACGTCGGCAAAATGGCAAATATGTAGCCGGTGCAATTCGAGTTGGCTCCCATAAGAATGGTTTTTGGACCCGTGGACTCGTAAAGAGTGGCAAAAAATTAAAAAGCCCTCCTTGAGATCGACTACATTGGGGTCCATGAGATCGATCTGCAAGTGCCAGTGCACTTCACATCTGGCCGATCGCTAGACGAAAGCGACCGGCTACCGATCCGATTGTACCACGATTTCCACACATGTTGATGACTTGTATAACTCCCCGGTTTTTATGATTAGATGTTGTATTTGCTTCGGATGCAGGGAGAAGTTTACCGCTGAGATTAGCCTCCTTTTTCTCCTCCCCATACCCATGGCAGCATGCATGCAAGTTTCTAACCCTCACCCGCATACGTGCTAAAAAAAGGAATTATTGGATACACACTATTTTGAAAGTGGATCTAGCCCTTTAGTGGGTTTTGGTGAATTGAATGACAACAGGAAATTGAGTCTATTGCATATATTTGTGGATTGTATATTAACAAGTATATTCAAGGTTCAACAAGTTGGCAAACTTGATGGTATTCCACATAGTGTTGAGGTGAAAGGCCAAAGTGTGTATTGTTGTATTGAAAGATTATGGAAACAATATAGTTCAAGCAAAAGACAACAATACAAATGGAATTAATGAAATGGCATATATGTTGTGGAATATCGTAGCATCATGTGAAAGCAAGCATACTTGGCAAAAAGGCAAATGAGACAAGAGTTGATGATTTTGGATTGGTCTCTATAAGAGCATCTCCAATGGTTTGTCAAATTGCACTTGGCAAAAGTTGCAATTTGCCAAGTCATCTCCAACGGTTTGGCATTTTTAACTTGGCAAAACCCAAATTAGTGGCTGCATGTGGCATGCATGGGAGAGAAGCAGGCAACGCACGTAGAAGAGGAGTTTTGCCAAGTTGATATTCACTTGGCAAATATGCGCGGCTTGAACCCTCAAATGCCAAGTCTCACAAATTTGCCAACCCAAATGTCAGACCATTGGAGAGGACAATTCATAGATTTTGGCATAAATTTGGAATGCCAAGCTCAAATGCCAAACCACTGGAGTTGCTGGCTTGTTTCCCATGAATAGAAGATTGAAATAAGTGTTAGAGTGTCAAGCCAAAATGATAGGATACAAGGAACCGTGAATTGGCTTGACCATATTGATGTTGATCCATGTATATCTCTATGTGAGTCAAACCAAATCAACATTCATATCTAGAAGATATTCAAGCAAGGATCAAAATATTGAAGAAATGGTTAAGGATGCTTAATGTGATGTGACTTGAGTATGCCTTGATAAAGGTGAAGATAGCAAGGAAAGGGCTTCGAGGTACTAAGCGAAGGTGAAGGACAAGCGGCGGCTTGGGACCGAGGTACCATGGCTAGGGTGAAGAAGAGAGTACTTACATTTAGTCAAGGAACTAATCAAGCTATGATGAGTCATATTGTGTCGAGGATCAAATCATTAATGGAAGTGACTTGAAGTCATGAGTTGAACTTTATATTTGTGAAAATGGTTCAAGTCACATGCTCAAGATACATTTGCTCTAAGAGATGAGATGATAGAGGATGATGTACGGTTTGATGGAACCCTTCACGTGCAATGGATGGCAACCTAGACTCATGGAAGTTTAATCTTATTTATGTTTTGAATATTGAGTTTAGGAAAAGTCGTACTATAAGGAGGGATCCAAGGACAACTGGTCAACTGTCGAACCAAATGCTCAAATCCTACCCATCTGATCATCTCACCAACCCAAAACAGCTAACCAAATTTCACATCCTAATTCTCTGTTTTGGGACCAAGGCAGTGCTACGGGTTGAGCGAGGTAGTGCCGCGCTCAATCTGACCGTTGGGCCTGAGGGGTATAAATGTAACACCCGGCCAATTTGGATATGGCCCAGTAGTGGTCCATGAGTGCTGAGTGCACATGTTTAGTACCACCTTGCTAGTTTAGCAAGGGTGGAGCCAACTTATAAGCCTTTGCCTTCCAGCCATATCACCTTCGGGTTAACCCTTTTACATGAAGCAAGGACAAAAGTGTAAGCTGGGTGCTATGTGTACGTGTGCGCGCCCTTGGAAGGGCTATGCGGTGCGGCTTTGGATGACGGGGTGTTACAGGTGGTATCAGAGCTGACCTTCGTGGCCACGGGAGCATGCGGGCCAGATGTGCGGACGTAACACCCGACCCAATTTAGATATGGCCTAGTAGTGGCCCATGAGTGCTGAGTGCACATGTTTAGTACCACCTTGATAGTTTAGCAAGGGTGGAGCCAAGTTATAAGCCTTTGCCTTCTAGCCATATCACCTTCGGGTTAACCTTTTTACATGAAGCGAGGACGGAAGTGTAAACAGGGTGCTATGTGTACGTGTGCGCGCCCCTCGAAAGGGCTATGCGGTGCGGCTTTGGACGGCGGGGTGTTACAATAAATACCCTTTCTGCCCCTCCAAAACGGTTACCACTTCTTCCCCAACGTCTATTTCATGGAAGAACATACCAGAGCTCTTTCTTTCTCTCCTCCATTGTTGCCCCTCCACTCCCCAAGCTAGATTTTGATTCCCACCATCTAATCTTGAGGGTGAAGGCAGCAAACTTCGATTGGAGACCGGATCTACAACTTCCCCACCTTGAAAGAGCATTTGGTTCGCTTTTGGCCGGCGTCCTAGGGTTCTTTACTCTTGGAGCTTGCTCCTAGTCGGCTAGGTGTCGCCCTGGTGCTTGCTAACTTGTGTGGCAGCCTAGGGAGGTTTGTAACCTCACTCAAAATCAAGAAAATCACCCCTCATCTCAAGGGTTCACTCCCTTGAATTAAGAACGAGGGAAAAGGCTAGCCTTTGTGGTGAGCTAATCCTTTTGTGGATAGCTCAACAACGTGGACTTAGGCCAGCCTTTGTGGCGACGCTGAACCACGGTAAAAGTCGATGTGTAACTGTGTGCTTCATCTTTACATTCATGCTATTTTAGGGTTTGAGGTTGATTTTCCTCTTGGTAAAGGATTCTATGGTATATAGTCTTCGAGCTGTATTTTATCTTGATATTGCAGGGAGGAGATACTTAGGGTATCTAGTTTCTACCTGTAAAGTTTTGTCTCTGCATGCCTTAAATATCGAGTGTGAGGCAAAGCGCTCTATTCTAATAAGATCTCGAGCTGAACTTTTGCAGGATTGTTACTAAGTATCTCATCATCATCTTCACCAAGTTTGAGCTGTCTGCGGGACTCCTCGGCCTCGGGGAGATAGTTCAGCCCTTAGTCTTAACTTGTGTTTTTGAGCTGAAATTTTTTGAAGGCCTATTCAGCCCCCCTCAAGGCCATCTTCTCGACATCAAGGTCCTTACACATTTTTAAAAGATGCCGCTACTATTTACATAACTATGCTTACACTATTACAACTTTATCAAGTTTGAAAAACACCATTATGTACGCTTTGGATGTAGTCTTGGACCCACTTTGGAAGGTGTATACATGTGCTAACAAGATTCATATCGATGGAAGGTGTAGACATGTGCTAACAAGATTCAGTATGGACCATTTTGCCCCCAAATTTCTCTATGCATGGGCAGACGGAGCATGCTTCAAGTCTCAAAATAAACACGATGTGTGGATACGTTTTACTATTTTAATGAAACAAATAATAATGCAAATTAAAATAATGGAAGTGTAAAATTTGCGCAATCACTAATTGTATAGTTAGTACTTAGTTACACCAAGATCGCGTCCGTATGCGTTGCTACGGGATAATTAATTTTTTTACTAAAAACTAATGGATCACATGATATGATAAAAATATTGTTAAATGAAATAGCGACATTAAACTGACATTTAATTCAAAACACAAAGTTCATAAATTAATAATCACGGAGAGCACAAAGCCACGTGCTCACTAAGTGATGCGGCTAAGATAATATTTTATATCGACGAGAGAAATATCCAATATCCAATAAATTTTGAAGCTTTCTTTAAGAACCCGCACACGAAGCGGGGATTCACTCAAATTGCGTAAGATGCCAAGCGAGAGGAAGGCGAGGGAGTCGTTGCCAATCTCCCTGGTGCATGCCATCCAGGTCCATTCGGTTGGAGATGAGCTCTCCCTCTCGGGCGTGTCGATGCCGTGGGCGCGGAATCGACCACGGGGCGGGCTCGCGATCCACATCCGCACCTCCTCCGGGCGGGCGTCGCGGAGTAGCCGCACGATCTTGCTCGAGGTAGTGACGCGCACCAGCGAGCCATCCATGACCACAACGCTCTTGCCGGTGATGACACCGCGCATGGGGCGCGAGCCGGCTTCACGGCGGGTCCCGGGATTGCCTACATCGGGCCGGATGAAGCTACAACCATTATAGTGCCAACGGATGAGGCCCCTGTTGGAACTCGAGCCCCGACGTCTTGTGGCCCGAGCGGCCGTGAAGAAGCCTGAAGTCGGGCACCGGGATGACGACGCCGGCGCCTGGCGGGGACACCTCGGCGGCGCCGCTGAAGGCGGTGCGGCGCTCGTGGGACGGCGTGGGAGAACACCACCGAGTTGGGCAACGAAAGTAGATGTGCTCAAAGATGCAAGAGCGGGCGACAGAGACCGCGCACGCTCCCCTTTGCCGCGGTTGGGAAAGAGCGGAGGGTGCGCCGCGGTAGGGGGCGCGCCTGCCACGGCAGGAGGGGATCGGGCGACGCCCGTTGGGGTAGAACGGCGCCAATCAACACCGCATAGCTCGTGGATCGGAGCTCGGTGGCGGCGCATGTAGGAGCAGGGGCATGGCGGTGTTTAAAGAAGGTAGACATGTAGGAGCAGGGGCATGGCGGTGGTTAAAGGAGGAAGCGCCGCACGCTGCCTTAAGGAGAGAGGAAACCGTGAGCTCGTTGGGCCGTATTTCTTGCCGGGAGGGGGGGGGTCCAAATTTTTTTGCGACATGATGGCTACGGTGGGTAGAGGAAGGGATTGCGTGATCATCGGAGGAATTGCCGGGGCGGGAAGGATCACATGGGCGTGAGTGACGGAGCTAGACTTGGATCGCGAGGGCGGAGCGACCAAGCAAAAGACTTTTTAGCGCACGATAAAAAAAAAAATTCATTCTTTTTATGTTGTAGAAATTAGATCACTTGTGGTATTCACACTCGATAAAACGTAACAATAATCACACTTACAAAATCTCGAGCGTGATTGGAGGAGAACAAGAGGAGATCACATGCAGCATGGCCATGTGGGTGATGGTAGGGCGGATGAGCATTACTTTCTTTTTTTAATTGATTGAATGATGTATTACTTTCTTCTATTTTTAGTTGATTGAATGATTTTATGGTAGAAAAGGAAACGAAGGAGAAATCACGTGCATTGGTTGCCTTGTGTGTGTGTGGGTGTGGGGTGGGGGGGGGGGGGGGGGGTGACTTTTCTATTTTTTTTTGCCTTCGCATGGTCCATGGAGGGAGTAGAGGCGCTGGATCGCATGCGGGAAGATGGAAGTACCAAGATCAATGTCGCACTAAAAAGAAGTCTTACTTTTTTTTGTTGTAAGAGAAGAGATACAGATATACAATCATATATGATACATCACAAGATCACCTTGTCTATCTAAAACAGGACGTCAGGAACAGGATTATGTCTGTTATGGTTGTGGGTGGTGGATCCTATGCTACGACTACAGGTTAGGTGCACCTTCGAACCTCTTTAGTTCAAATATTTGTACTATTTCTTTAAAAAAATAGAGAATTAGTTCAAACTAAAGAGCATTCAATTTGCACCCCTAGCCGGCACCCAGCACTGCTTAAATTTGGAGAGGCCGTCTACTGATGCAAGAAAAGCAATAAGTGCAGGACAGTAGGAGTAGAGTACATAAAGAATGAGAAGGGATGTACTCATGGTGGTCGGCCGAAGCTAGCTTTGCTGTTGAGTGTTCAATCGTCCTCTTCCTTGCACCTCTCCCCGGCTTCCACTTGTCACCAGACTTGTACACAGCCACCAGGCCGAATGTGGAGTGTTGAGGGCGGCGGCGGAGCTCACACTCGCCCGGCCAAAGATGCATCGTCACCAACTGACCCCTGGTGCGTGGACGTCCCTTGTCATGATTCCTATTGGACAGGGAAAAGGAGAAAAAAAAAACCGGTACATTTTATAGCCAGTGTGGGCAATTTTTCAAAGTTGTCTAGATTTGTATATACTAGAGTAAAAGTAGCTTTTGGTTGGGTTTCCACCTCTTTGGTCGGTTTTGTTTTTTGAACGGATTTCTTCGGTTGCAGCTGTAATCAGCAACAGATCAGAAAGGGGCCACACGAACGAGCCATCCAAAAATACTTTCCTTGTCCTCCTAAATGAACTTCTAGTTATTCTAAGTCGAACTTTTATATAATTATAATCAAGTTTCGTAGAAAAACATCAACATATGTGATTCTAAATAAGTACACTATAAATATATTTCATGGCTATCTAGGATATTATTTGTCTTAAAAATTGAATTCCTGTTTTATAATTCGATTAAACTATCAAGACTAGAGTTTGAGTGTTTGACTAAGAACAAACGCTGTAAGTTGATTTATTAGCTACACCTACATCATATACATGACCTTTAATTTGCAAGTGGCTCGACACTTAGTTAGTACTAGTACTTTATACCTGTTCAAGATGTAGAATCCAAATCAGCGAACGCTACCAAATACTTCCACTTGCATTGTAAACTGCTGATGGCAACGACACGCCATATAGATTTTTGTCGTGGCTCAAAACTTCCAAGGGCGCGAGAAGCACGTTGCAATAGTGACAGGCCGGCCCGGCCTGTTGCATTCTTAGACGGGCTAGCTCAGAGTAAACGGTAGCTGTGCGCCGTCCACACCCGATAGCTGAAGACCCAACAGAACAGGTTTGGTTCAGTTATCGCTGTGTCGACAGGGACCGGAGAATATTGATAAAATTTAAGGATGACCTGAGACCACATCGACTTGCTTTGCACCACACGTTCTTTATTGAAGCCTTCTTCTATGTTGGGCTATCTCGTGTGCAAGAAATAATCTCATCTTCAACGTTCAACCAAGGTTCTTGGAATGTCAAATAACGTTCTCAAAGGAGTGATCGCTTTTAAAACACAGAATCAAGCTAAGATATATCTAGCAGTTTACTTCATGGAGTCAAAATATTGTTCAATTGCCCGGTTGAGGCTTATTCTCTCTCTCTCTCTCTCTCTCTCTCTCTCTCTCTCTCTCTCTTGTTTCTTGAACATTCTTGGTTGGGATGACCTTTGCTTTGCTTTTCTCTTCTTTTTTTTTTTATCTGTTGAACCTTTTGTTTCAATAAATTTACTGTAGGGATTGCGGTCCCTCGAGATTCCTCACAAAAACAAAGGATTTCAAGAGTTAGCTATCTTAAGAAAACCACATCTGAAAATGACAAATAACAAAAGCCTAGTCTTCTTAAATCAATTAATATATGCAGCCATCTAAAGATGCATGCCTCTATCTACCCTACTAATGCACCAACTTCTCCACGCTCAAATCCATTCAAAATGAACAACCCAAATGACTTCTCAAACTTCTCTCTCATTACTCGAACACGAATCTACGGTCGAGGATCGAAAGTACCGGGCACAGCCCCCAACCCGCCCGCGCCCCACACTCGTGAGTCCGTGGACACAAGGGTTCGATCCCTCCACTCCGCAGGTTCTCAATTTTTTCGAAAAATAAATGAAACGCCATGTGGGCAATGGAACCATAAACGCCAAGAACCGGGAGCCGCCGCCATCGGTTGGCCATCGAGCCACCGGCATAGGACAAGCGACACTGGGCGGCGACCACCACGGCGGGATGGGCGCCGGCACCAAGGCGAGGCCGTCGGGCCTGATCTGCCCGGCTCGCGGCGGCCGTCTTGCGGCGCGGCTTCCTCCTCGACGAGCGGTGGCCTCCTCCTCCACATGCTCGGTCTCTTCCCCGAGCGCCTCCTCCCATCTCCGTGAGACGCAAAAGAGGCTCCTTTCGCGTGCGGCTAGGTGTTTCAGCGCACATACGCGGGACCGGGAGGACGGACACAACAAGCACATGGCCGGGCGTACATTGGCGGGCGGGCGAATGGATGGCACGCCGGAGAGCAGCCCGGTTGGTGATCACGGGCGATGGAGCTGCATCAAAAGCGTAAGGGAGGCGATGGCGCCGCAAAAAGTTCCACCCCTCTTCTTAGACTTCGCATGGAGGTACAACCGAGATCAAACAAAGCGCCCGCCTTGGCTCCGCAGATACGCCTTCTTAGATGTCATTCGCTCTCGCTTTGGTCGCAAGGATTTATATGTTTGTTGTTGTGTCGCGGGCCGGGCGACGCGAACGGAGACCGACGATAGGAGGAAGATGAAGTCGGACGCTGGAAGCAAAGGAAACCGTTTTCTTTATGTCATTTGCGTATTTGCTATGTTTACGTTTTGCAGCATGTCGCCGCCGTGTGGGCCCATGAAGGCCAGCGTCTGTATCGGTTAAAACCTGGAGTCTTCCCCGTGGGCGAGACATCGAACCTTTGTGAATGAAATCAAAATCGAAGCCAAGGCAAGGGGGTGAACCCCGCCCGCTTCGTCGTCGTTCCATCCCTTGCTTGCGATTCACGCCGACGGTGATCCACCGGTGGCCACGGACGTGACAAGTGGTATCGGATTCGGTGCTCCTCGGCGTGGCGGCGGAGTTCCTCGAGTCCTGCAGCGGCGCGGCGGCGGAGATCCTCGAGCTCTACAGCGGCACGACGGCGGACTTCGTCGAGCTCTGTAACCGTCGACAACCTGTTCATCATTCCGCGGCTACTCCGACTTACCTAGGTGACAAATTCCACTTACCCATCCCCACTAGATCCTCAATTCGGTTTTATCCCCATTCGTTGCTCGCTCGGTGCTTGCTATTGGTTCTCGTGGTGTGATTCCAAACAGCTCCGCTTGGGTTCATGCTAGCGGGAGGCGTGGTCTAAGCAATCCGCACCCTCTAGCCGCAGCTACCGTAAATCCGACCACCGAAACTCACCATTGAGACACTTAATTGGATCTATTTGTTGGCATTGTTAGGCGGTGGTGTTCGATCGGCGACTTCGGTTCGTCAACCAAGCCCGCATTGATCGCGGGCAGCGAGGGTTGTGAGGCACGTGTTCTCACGAAAAATTCCGTGAGCCGTTGTCGATGACTTTGTGAGATTTAGTCTCCATCGATTGAGACGCCGGATTGATCGCGGGCGTAAGGGTTGTGAGGCAATCGTTCTCACGTAAAATTCCTAAGGCTGGCCGGCGGTGACTCCGGTTGGTGGTGTTGGTGGGAGAGTGTCCGTGGGCTTGGGTTGCGAAGCAAGTCTTAGTGTAAAATTCCTCGGCCACGCCTCACTCTCGGCGGCGGCGGTGGTAACAAGCGAGAAACAGGGGAGGTTTTTCTTGCCCGACGGCCTTGTTATCGGTGTTGGTCTTTTCGCGTCAATCGCCTGTTCGGCCCTCCCCCACGCACCAATATTCTATTGGGCGCAATGTCTCGCGATCTTTGGAACTAAACGAGAGTTTATGGATAAGGTAATAGATCGCTTTGATCACTGTTTACCCGTGTGAATGATATCGGTGTGACTCAACAACAGCTCAAACAACAAATGGATATCACATCCAAAGCTATGGACAGTTTCAAAACTGAGCAGACACGCATTGGTTAGCAAGTTAGGAACAATGGTGCCGATGTGGCCCAATTGACTATGAGATAGTTTGAATTGGAAACGGGTTCTAGGATGGATCCTCTGAAAGTCACACTACTGAGAATGCTGTTGAGTCTGACCTAGATAATGTCTTTGCTGAAAATAGAAACCCAGGTAATCGTGCAAGGGGTAGAGACAGAGAAACACACCATAGAGAACACAGAAACTGGAAAGGGCACAGGGATAGGCTCCCATATCATACTCTACCCAAACTGCAATTTCCCAAGTGTGATGGTACTAGCCCAAAGGTGTGGAAGGATAACTGTGAAGGATACTTCAAGCTGTACAGTATACCTGATGGTATGAAAGTGACTACTGCACATATCCACTTTGAAGGCAATGCAGCAATATGGTACCAGTCTTACAAACAGAACCACACTTTCAGAGGATGGGAGCATTTTTGTGGAGCATTTTTGTGCAGTGGTGGAAGAAGAATTTGGCTCCGATGATTTTAGATCAGCTTTGGATACTTTGCTCAAGCTCAAGCAAGATGGCCAAGTAGAGGACTATACAACACAGTTTCAAGCCTTGTAATATCAAGGTTACCATGCACAACTCACAATATGATGATATGTTTTTCACCATTCAGTACATGAAAGGCTTGAAGGAAGAATTGAGGGGCACTGTGGAAGCCCAGATGCCACATACAGTTCTCAAAGCTTCTATTATAGCAAAGATACAACAAGGGGTCTTAGGGAGGAGTAAGGCAAGATACCAGAAACATAATCAGTTCAAGCCTCACCAAGGGCCCAAATTGGACTATAAAGCTCCTCAGCCATCTACTTCCTCATGGAAGGATAGACAACTCAGGGACTATCGTAGGGCTAACAATCTTTGTTACAGCTGTGGTGAGAAATTTGTTTCATGCCACATGGAAGTGTGTACAAAGAGGACCAAACCTCAAGTTAATGCTTTAGCCATCAATGAGTTGGACAGTGAACTTTCTGATGAAGTTCTCAATGACTTGGAGATTGAGGATGTTGTACAAGAAGAATTTGGGATGCTATCTATCAATGCTATTTCTGGAGTGGATCAATTGAAATGTTTCAAGCTCAAAGCAAGGGTCCAGGACAAGACTATGCTGATTCTTATTGACAGTGGCAGCACACATAGTTTTGTCAGTTCTCAATTTGTTCGGTTGGCTAATCAAGACAGTTGCCATACCAGCCAAGAGAGTAACACTAGTGTTTGGAATCGGGGTTGCCCATTTCGTTGCTAAGTATAGCAGAGTGTCAACGACACTTTGGATCGAGGTTCTGGGCCCTTCCAGCTGATCTCAGTTCTGATGAGGAGGGCGAGGTGCATCATTCGAGTAAATTGGATCATAGCGGTATCCAGAACGAACCTCCTAATTACGGGGCCCACCTGCACTGTCATTGTCCCAAAGACCTCGGCGACACCTGTGGCAGATACACCCGATAACTTAAGAAGCCCTGTTGATAACTCATACCGGGATCAACAAAGGAGTAGCTACAACATTACAACATTTGGTACAAAAGTATAGATCGTCTTGCGGAAGAATAATAACATTAATTTTACAAAATGTGAGTAAGTTACATTTGAGTAAACTTAACTTAATTGCGGAAGCTAGGTAGAACTAGAAAACACCGGGTCATGTCGAGCCCACCGACATAACCTTGGTTAAACAAAGACGAGTCGCACTGCAACAAGGGTTAACAAACCCCCGAAAACGGGAGTACTCAACAAGACTTACCCGACTAAAGAAAAATAGGAGAAGACTCGGGAATGTTGGTCTAATAAGATTCAAGGGAAGGCTTTTAGCAAGAATCAAGGACTCTTTTTGCGGAAAAGCTTACTAGTAGTGAATCCTTACTTTCAATATTTTAATCCCAATTAAGTTTCTCACCTACTCTAGGTGATCTTACACTAGAGCACACACTTCTTAGATATTCCATCACTTATTCCATCTCTTCATAGTTTCATAATTAATCTACGATGTAAGGGGGAAACCGAGTCTCCATATCCGAGAAGCACGGCGATTTCGAAATCGATTAACCCAGCTGGGGAGTTCTTTCCACACGACATATGTAGCACCTAAGCTTGCATATATCAACCCTTTCTTGGATACTCAAAACGGAACCGCGTCCTACGCCACCCGAGAGCACAGTACACCTCACACCTTGGGAATCTAACCCACGAGGCATCCGAGAATTTAACCCACGAGTGTACATGCTACTCCCACCATCTCTCCACTCCCAAAGGCGCGGTTGTATGCGTTTCTGATTTGACACCCCCGAGATCGGGCTTACTAAAGTATGTGGTCAGTACTAGTTTCGACTGTCCTGGGACGATGCCCAGACAGACGTGCCATTGGTCAAAAGACCTTAGGCGCAGATTGCGTTCCAAAGTCTCAGTCCACATTGCTTACAACGAACGGTCCTTAATTGACAAGCCGAAAATACTACACTGAAACTCCATTCTCAGTGCAAATTACCCGACCGGTCTCAAATTCAACACCATATCCCAGTATGGTTTCATCATATAACATCCTTGTTCAACAAATGCCCATTCGGGCTATCATTAGAGACTTGTCACATTTTGACTCAAAAGTCTAACTAATTTAGCATGGCGAAGCATTTCTAAGTATTTTTACCAAAACGGGTTATCAAGGTAGATATCGAAATAATCAAGAATGGATAATGCATCAATTTGGTTGTCACTCAACTCCTATCACCTAATGCAATAGATTAAGCAAAGGTGATATAAAGCTTTGTAAAACACAAGGAATGTTTAAATGAACCGGGGCTTGCCTGTGTTGCAGGGAAAAATTAGATTCCGAAGTTGGATCACCAAAGTTAATCTTGACACCTTCACCTCTGGTGGATACACCTTTTCCCAAAGTTCGATCTTCGCAAACCACATCACTCTCGTTCACTACACGTAAATTAATAACGTATGCTCAACATAATGGAATGGTAAACGTGATGCTTGATGATGCATGAAATAATAAATACTTGAGTACAACTTTCCTTCACGATAAAGTTACAACTCAACAAAACCAACTTGTTGGACTACTCTACAAGATATCATCACTATTGTCTAAGGAGTTCTCAAGGACCACTTGATAAAGGCATGGTTTAGGGTTTACAAAACAACCCAAAATTCACCCAAAACCCTAGGTTATAAGACATAAAACAACTTATTCAACACATGAAATAATAGAGCATGAAATAATAAATATTTTAACTTTCTTTAAACAAGCTCAAAATTTTTGTACAGGTAGATCATGTCATGAAACAGTGTCAAAATAATTTTCATGATTTTTGGATAAATAGAATAATTATTAAAAATCAAGGAAGATGCATTTTTCAATTAAAATTTGTATTTTTAAATCATGCCCAAACTATTTAAAATTCAAGTTTCATAATTTTCCTAGATAGAACATATGATGGGAAGGCTACACAAAAAATTTCATGATTTTAGAACCCATATTTTAATTTATATGAATTTTGGAAAATCAAACACTATTCAAATAATTGAAATTGAATAAAGCATTGAATAAAGGAAAAAGGCACATGGGCGAAAACCAGTCCAAAGATCGTGCGGCCTGTCTGTTCAAGTGACCCGATTACTGTTCACCATGGGCCGGATTATTTTTATTTTGACCCATGATTTGATTCGGCCCATCACTATTCCTCTTGGGCCACCTACTTGCTACGGTGCTACACGCTCTCGCGGGCTTTGCCACTCGTGGGCGTGGCCACCGGCATGGTCACCGGCGGTGGCGCGGCGGCGGCGACGTTCGACCGCGGCAATCTGCGGTAAAGTGGAAAGGAAAAGGACGGCGGGGGAGCTCACCTCAAAGCTAGGGCCGGCCGGTTGGAGCAAGGACGCGGCGGAGGCGAGCCGCCGAGAGGGCGGACGGCGGCTCGGATCGGCGACGAGGTGTCGTTCCGACGAGTCCGGAGCGGTTAGGTTCAAACGATCAAGATGATGAGCTTCAAGGTGATAAAGGGATGCTAAAACGGGTAACAAGGAAAAACGAGGAGCTCACCGGAGCGCGGTTGATGCGGAGCGGATCACGGCGGCGCTTGGCCGGCCGCGGGGAAGGAGACGGCGGCGTGCGCGCGGCTCGGGCGATGAGGACTTGCGATTCCGAGTTCAAACGATGCGCAAGGATGATACGGAGTTTTCGCCAGGAGGGATGACGAGAGGTGGAGCAACGGCGACGTGCTAGCTCGGCGGATGGAGGTGACCGGCGGCGATGTCGGGAGGAAGAAAAAAAAGAAAAAGGAGCGGCCGACTCGGCTTTTATAGGGCAAAAGGATGGTCGAGGACGTGCCTCGCGTCTTCGCGAACTCGCCCAGGTGACCGGCGTCGCGAGAGGGCACGAGAAGACGCGACGACCCAATGACGCCGCGACGCGTGGAGCGAGAGGAAGAGAGAAGGTAATTTTCCCCCTCGGGTTCTTGAGTCTCAACCCTAACTTGATGAATTTTGCAAATTACTCTCAAAATTTGAACTGAACTTAAAAATCTCCAAAAACAAAGTTTGCTCAAAATTTCAAGATCTACAAATTTCATAATTGGAACATTTTCAAATTCTGCCTCCAAATATGACTTTTTGAAATAGGGTCAAAAAGTAGGAAATTTGAATTCAAAATTACTTTTAAAATTATGTAGAAACTTGAAAAACTTTGTACATATCTTTTGTTCATCATAACAAGATCTACAAACTAGCTTTTGGAAATTTTATCAAATTTTGCTTAGATTTTGAAATAGAGAAAAGGTAGGGTTTTGTCGGAATTCAAAATTACTTTAAAATTTTTGAACTAAACTTTGAAAACTCAAAATACCAACTTTGTTCAACTTTGAAAACTCTACCTTTTCCCTTTTGTGACCACCCTCAAATTCTTGATAAATTTTGAACTAAAGAAAAGGGGACAAACTAGGGTTTCAAATCGGGGTTTCCGACAAGGGGGTAACTTCCCGAATCCGATTCTTTCCGCGTCTTTTCGACCGACAACGTAACCAAACATGACTAAACTTATTTTTGTCCAAATCCATAGCTTAATTGGTAAATAACACCTGGGGTGTTACATAGACGTCCCAAAGCATGTGTGCCGTTAATGGCCACTCCCGAGGTATGTGTTCGTTATGAGGACGTAATAATGTGTTGGTTGTAAAACTATGGTGTGGTCCACTTCCTCCATGATGAATTTGGCCGACATTGATAGTTCCTGATGTACTGGAAAGGGTCATGCTCACGGACACCTCAATGCCATTCGAATGCACTTGTGTCTAGGAGTTCAAGGAGGAAAATGGTGAACCAATTTGCATGCACAAATTTTCAAAATAGTGAACAATGCAAAACCAAGTGCCAAAGGTTCCCCGCAAGTCGACAACCAACCAAGTATCAAAGGATCCCGTTTTGGATCATGCGATCCAAGTCGAGAGTCCAGGTTTGCGGCTCATCTATCAATAGCAATTGGTTGTTCTCTCTCTCGGGCACTTAGCCTAGGGTCACCCCCGCGATCACATCAATCCAAACCGCCGACGGCTACATCATCTACCGAGTCGGTGATGCAAGGAGCGGGCGTGAGACCGGGTTCTTGGGCGCGGAAGATGGCGGTCACCGGCTAGGGGATTCCTTGGCGTGGAGCTGCGAATTCTAGAGTAGGACATACTTTTCATGGTGGCGGTCAAGCGGTGGTGATCCCTCATGGTGCACAGGCGGTACACACCACCCGGGTGGAAGGCGCCGGGTCAAGGAGACGGTTAGGGCGGCGGGCGATCTTCCATGGCACCCGGGCGGCGGCCGCAATTCAAGGTGGAGGCCGAGGCTATGGTGACCGCCGATGGCCCTCAGTGCGGGTCATGGCGTCTGGACGGCGGAGGCTATTCATGGTGGCGGCCAGGTGATAGCGATACAATCACCCAACAAACTTCAAAACCTTTTGGAACACATCAAGCACAAGATACTCGCCTTGTTCATCGGTTTGTGAAAAACACATACCGGCCCACACCAAACCCGTGTGGAACCGTCACCGGAGGTTTCGGATGGGGTCGTCTTTGGTTTGTGATATCAAACCGAGTAAAATCGAGATGGGTTTGTTGGTCTATGGTCCTGCCTAAGAAACCGGTTGAAACCAAAGAGAATGAAAATGTCGCGACGGATGCATGGGCTACTTTGTCTTCCTTCTTGTCCAATAGACCGCCTAGATTAACCTCCAAATCTCGATGCACGCCGCACAAGGTGGGGCCACAACGCACGCGAACCCCATCCAATTCCACGCGTTTCCGGCGTTGGCGCCCTGTCGGCTTTATTGGCGCCCACGCCAGGCTGCCGCCGCCGCCGGAGGCTTGGGCTCGGGAGAGACTACGTCCGCCGAGGAGGAAGGCTCGAAGGTCGATGCGGCGAGAGCGCGGCGGGGCCGCCAACACCGCAATCGCGGTGCCTAATTCGGAGGATGGGACGCCTGGGCGATAAGGCGACCTAGTGCCGCCACCGCCGGCCACCACCCCGACGACCAGAAGCTCGTGGCGGCGGCCATGGCGTCGTGACCTTGCCGTTCGACCGAACACCGACCATGGCAAAATGCCCCCCCCTCGTAACCGGAGCATGATGCCCTCCACCCGGCGGTGGCGACCACCACATGCTCGTCGTGCTTCGTCCGCGCGACGTGTACCTATGCCCCTCGGATTCTCTACTACTCCCTCCGTCCTATGGAGTTTGTCGTTTTTGACTTTTGAACTTCATGTTTGACCATCCGTCTTATTCAAAATATCTATATAAATAATAAAATAAATTAATCAATATTCAAATATCTTTGTTGATAAAATAAGTCATAACAAAATAAATTATATTTATGCAAAGAATCTGAATAATACGAATCATCGAAAAAGATGGCACGGAATCGAGTGACAAACTCAATGGGACGGAGGGAGTACAACGACATTAATAACCTGTGTAAAGCTGTCAAACCGAACCGGTCAGACCTAGCCCAATTACTTGCGATGACCAGCAGAGGACCAGTGCAAACCAAACGAGCCCGGACCAAATCACGTGTGCACGGGTTGGTTTACAATCCCGGCCTAAACTGGAAAACCCAAACCATGCATGAACAGGTTGACAAGATACAATCAACATGAGTGTAACCTTATATTGAATTGCATAAGTTTCTAAAAACTATGGGAGTTGCTATATCTCTTTCACAAGAAATTTACCCAACTTTTCTTGCAACCAGCTGGACCCTTGGATCAACATCCAGCGACCAGCTAGCGCAACGCCGCACGGAAGTGCTGCTTGGTAACGGGCCCGCCTACGATGAACGGGTTTTGGATCTAACCCATTAACCAACTCGGTGCACAATTGGGTCACGTTGCAAAATGGGGACCATTAAATACTAATTACAAAGACATTAGGGACCCGCCTACGGTGACAACTCTATCGATCCAAAGGAATCTGTAGTATTTGTACATATGTAGGATCTGTTTGATGTTTGTGTGTCTCTTCTCTTGGATAAGCTAGCGAGGGCGTCCCACGCTTCTTCAATCTCAAGTCGTCATGCTCTCTGTTTTTTTAGGGCGGGGCCGGAGAACACGAGAGAGAGAATCCTCCTCCCGGCTCCTACGGCTGGTTGTTACTCCTACTTGCCTCCTCAAACCAAACGCCATCCTTACTTGTTCTTTGTTGTTGCTTTCGCACCGAAATCGAGGAATAGAAAATATCGATGTTGGCACTTCCACATCTCTACTAATGAAAAGGACACACATAGACAAGAGGAATAGCAAATCTCTAAACAGGGATGCATGCTAGAGTCGCTCCGAACCTCCCGATCTTTCTCGCAGATTCGAGAGAAATGCATGAAGAAACAATCAAAGACTTGATATGCTCAAGATTGTTCAGCGATCGGATGCATCCAACGCATTTTCGCTTAACTAAAGATAAGTATTCAACTAAAAGATCGCTTTACAAAATAGTACCTTGAAACAACTTCGAAGTTAACTAAACTTTATTCATGTCCGAATCATGACCGAGAGTAACGAATCAACGTCAATCTAGCGCCTATTCAACTTTAACTAGATGAGCATCAAGGTTCAGTCAACTAAACAATATGAATATATCGGAGGGGTTAGAGACACGAGGATGCAACTCGATAGAAATGACAACCGGATAAACTACCTTTAACTCGGCCTCCAACCGAATCTTCTCTTCTTCCATAGCTTGATGCTTCTCCTCCGACTCAATATAAAACGCAATCAAAACCCGTGAAAGTAATCGAAAACTTCTCAGACGCCTCATGGAGATATTCAATTACATTCGAACCGTGGATGCTAATCTGAACGTTTTCCTCGAGCTTAACCCATTAGACATTCGAGACTTGATTTGTAATCACAGAAAACAATTTATGAGCTTATGCTCATGGTCCAAGATTGTACGGTCTTGTTACAGCGAGGATAGACAAGCACAAAAATCTTTATTTTGGATAGATTAAGTAGAAAATAATGACTAATTTAACCATGCCTTCACCTACACTAACTATGTCTATCTCTCCTCTTTAATGTAGTAATCGCACCTTTGCCCTCTCATAAAAAAATTCAAAGTCTTCTTAATCAAATGGCAACATAACATGACCAAAAGTAAGACCATAGAACCCTACCAAATAAGGGCAGAATTCTACTTAGATTCAAGCAATCTAGAACCCGTTTTTTGTGTGTGCTAGCACAAATAACAATTATGCGGGACAATTCTAAGTTTAAAAATTCCAAACAGACACGAAATTCTTCCAACTAAGGGCATCCTCTCCGATCCCCGGGCATATCTTACTACTAGCGCAAGAAGAAGGGATGCAAGGATGTGTAAATACACATGTTGTCGGTCGAGACAGGTTAGCAAACGAGGATGTCGGGGAGGTGTCTTTCTCGAAAAAATCTAGAAGGGCCTGTTCTAACCGGATGCCATATTCTAGTTTTTTTTTTTTGAAACCTGAAGTTGTGGAGTGCTACACTAATACGAGATGTGCATAGCAAATGAGAGTAATCGGACAAGCAAACAAGGGGATATCAGTTCAGGCAGATCGATACACAAAGGCCATACAACAAACAAAATAGTAGGAAAGTTATAGTTAAAGGCTGGATATTGCACATGAAAAATACAATAATTGCAAGTAATTTAAGTGTGCAATTTACTACTAATAAATGTGCAATCAAGAAACGTATATAGATTCTTCAATAACAAACGATTTCAAGATGTGTTTAGGTCCATCAAAGAAACACAAATCATAGTCCATAGAATTAGGGGGAACATGATCATTGCCGCGCCTAACCTTGGAAATGCATGTGTTGGCTTCTAGGAACAAACTCACAACACTCTCCGAGTGGCCACCAAAGTCACCAATTGTGGTACCACAGTCCCCACCTACATAATGATAACAACACTACTTGAGTGCCCATCAAGCTCACAAATAACTCTTGCATTTTTTAGAAAGTGCCCGGTACTAGTTAGAACTCATGTCTAAAGCAATTTCGGTGTAGAGTGAAACTTAGACTACTGCTAATATATTTACACCACAACAACAACATCGGGATCATCAACACACAATGTTAGAAAATGGCTTTAGCAGCGAGAATACCATCGGGAAAACAAATACTATGGACATTCTTTCACACCACCTAATTTCACTTGTCATAGGACGTAAAAACAAAAAGGAAAGGTGTGAATTAGTTTTCATGTACTAGTCACAACCCATAGCAAACAAACGCCAAGCAAAAAGAAGAAGAAAAAACACTCCTTGCTCTCTTTCTCTCTATCTTATCTTCCTCCTTTATCTTGTTTGCTCGGTTTTGATGGGTTACGCTTTCGACTCTCCTCCCTAGTACACCTACAAGTGTTGTGGATTGTGGTGTGATGCAAGGACAGAGGTGGCTAGGAGTGAATGGGGACTAGTAGTAGTGTTCAGTAAACCTACGGTTTAGCTCGACTTTCAATGTAATCTTGCACAATGACCCAACACGCACAAGGATTTCACACGAGACCGGACAAGCTAGCGTAAAAAAAAGATAAACTAACAAGGCAAAGAGTTCAACAACAAAGATATTGCATATGCCCGTAACTACAATTATAATGCCGCATACCTGCAATTTACATTATAGCGGTCGCAATTATGATGTCTTGTATCGCAGAATTGAATGCAACAAAAAAAAATGACACAACACTAAGTCGCTACTCTTTGAACCTTGAATGGACTGCTTTGTGGACAAGATAAAGATTTTAACAATTTTAACAAAGCAAACAAGAGACAAGATAAAGACAAGGACAAGGGACAATACAAGGCACAATAAAATACAATACAACACAAGACAAGGGACAACCAAACACAATTCGAGGTCCCTGTGATGACTTCGCGTCTCGGCCTTGAAACGAAAGTGTTACTTTCAAAAGGCGCCTTCAAATAAAAGGTTTATATAGGGAATCAAGCGATGTCATTTTGTACTATGTGGTCTTGTGTCGCGGGGTCCCTGCTTGTTTTTAAACAATTTGTTTTTATTACAAGGGACAATACCGGAGAAAACATCGGACATAAACAAGGTTCTGAAATTAATAATTTTTCTTTTTTTGCGGGTCCACATCCAAAGAGTTCATGAAATGGAAGAACCAGATTCTTTAATGCGAGAATGGTCTTGAAGTGATGATAATGCCATCCAACTTACTCAATTGTCCGAGCTAACAGCTACCACTCATGAGGTAAATTATATGCGAATGCTTTTGAATGATTGTAACTGTGTTTCAAAATAATGAAACTAGTTTCCATTTGACAAATTTTATGTTCTTGCCATTGAATGTTAAAAGGCACTAGTCATGCGATGATGATTTTCCCGGAGTTAGGGAAACTAGAGACCATGTCTAACTCCGGAGTTATACATGGTAACTCCGAAAAATCGAGATAAATAATCACGAGAGTTAGACAAAAATGATCAAATGGTTGTTCACCTACCTTTATCCTTGGAAGCTCAGGGCGGAAGCCCGTTTACTTATGTTTTCTCATATGAATCTCCTGTCTCCCACTATTGGAGATCCTATTTGCGTGCCAACCCAAGACATGCTTATCGGACTTCTTTCTAAGCCTCACATAATTTGAATTTCTCGACATTCCATGTTTCCTAAACGGATCCTATAAAATACTTCACTTTTTCTATGATCATCTCTATTTTAGGTATTCGGGGTCGGGTTCTCAAATTGGAGCTCGAATGCACAAAGAAAGATCGAACAACACGGGAGAAAATTCAAACACGAGGCACACCAAAGAAAAAATGGACTAGCTTCGAAAAAGCCTCACGTGAAAAGGTACTAGCTAAACTTAATTAAACTAATTCATTGTAGCTGATGGTGACAAGGCCGAAAGATAAACAAGCAAGCTAAATATTTGGCCAAACTAGTACAGCACACACACACGCACTAGATCGCTGCCTCGCTCTCTGACGAACTCAAGAAAAATGACGAAAGCAAGGGATCGCACTCCAACTAGCACCGCAACTTTGATTACGCTTCACGTGCAAATCAACAAGAGGTAAACTTTGACCAAAGAAAAGAGCAAGTGATGGGGCTACACACCACAACAAGCTACGATGCTTTCAGCAAGAAGGGGCCTGCTCTTTGACCAAAGACTTTCGAAACAACGAACCGACAATCAAGAGGCCACCACGAAACGAAATTTCACAGATCGAGACAAGCACACCCTCGGCTAATGCACTCAAAGATGGAATACACGGTGGCGGAAAAATAAGCTTTTTGACCAAACAAGATTAACTCACGCACAACCAAAAAATCCTACGCACTCGACGAACTTTGCTTTGCTACTGCGGCGAGCAAATCGAACCCCGCAAAAATTCAATCTTCATATCTTGAAACTTGCTTTCTCAGAATCGTGCCTAGAACCGACGACTACTATTTAAAGAAAATATAGCACCTTGGTATGCTACACGGAAGCTCAAGTGAATAAACAAACAACTAGCACTATTGGATGAAAATGACGTCTCAAGAAAATCCAAGCCAATCCGAGGATAAGCTAGCTAAGCACTCGTTGACTTCACTAACGTATACCGGGGAACAAGAAAATCTACCGCTGCGCTTTCAAAGAATCGATCGATTTAATTGGATGAATAAGCGGAGCAAGAGATAGGGTCAATGGCGAGGGAATCCACACGCTGACCACCAAGAAAACAATTCAAGATGTCGGGGAATCCACACGCACATATGAAAAAAAGGAAAGCTAATCCTCTCCCCAAGCAAAAATCACACACGCATGAGCAAGCAAAAAAGAATAGACATTGCACATGTCAAATACTATAATTGCAACAATTCATATGTGCAATTTATCACTAACAGAAGTGCAATCCAAAAAATAGATACTAACAAGTACAATCTAAAGCATGAGCTGCATTTTTAGTCAATTGATTTTCTTTTGAATGACTACATGAACCACAAAGAATACTTTTAGATAATAACAAAGTGTGGATTAGCGGCTACTATGAACCTATGGATGGTTCACCCAACAAATCATGATTGGTATTTCAGAAAAAGACAAACAAACAAAATCGATAGCAATTCGTATGGTAGACATACGGACTATTCCAACCATTTAGTGATTTGACATAGCTTTATTCTTGTTGTCAAGTTTTGCATCATGTCATGGATGACTTAAAAATAGAAATATAGAACATCTACATCTACGTGAGTATAGGATACTAACACTTGATTCACGGTATGGTGGCATAAACGACAACCATTGCTTGCTCTCCTCACTTGTTGAGTCCACTAGTGTTTGTAGGCGGGAGCTCTTGGACGTAAGAGGGAACTATGCATGTTTGAAACAGGGGAGACATCTCTCGATCAATCATTACTCACTAGTTCAATCACAGTTCAATAGGAGACATCACCATAGTTCAACCATCATCGATTCTTATGAAGCCTCCGTCAAGAACACCTATGTATGAATTATTTCTTCCAAATGCATTGTAAGACAAGACATTGACAACCGAAGAATTCAACCGAGTTTTGCGGTTCTTGGACGAGAGACTTCAAACATGTTTGGAAGATTGAGATTGGTGGTACCTTGTGAAGGTAAAACTTGACATCCCCTACGGGGATAACAATATCCATTGCTAGCTCGGTTGTAATAAACACGAAAACCAGTTAATAAAGGATTAATTCAATCGTTAGCAATATTCTTTAGTACCATAAAAATGAGGAAAGCAGGAATGTGAAATTTAAAAAATAGTAATGAGGATAATCTATAGAAAATCCCAAAATTTGTCTAAGAAAAATTATTAACACAAAGATAACTAACAATTTATAATTGATTCTATAGTTAAACAAGGACAAAATTTTGACCCATGTTCAAACAAATACAATTAACAAATGAAGGCATAATTATTTGTAGATGAAACAATACAATAATAATAATAGAATTTTAATTCATAGATGAGAAAATTGCACATTTAAATTAGTGCAACTATTATTACTTGAAAATGCAATAAGATTGTTTATGTACTTGGTTTGCTTAAACTCAAAGGCTGATAAGAACTACATATTTTTAATGTTCTCTGTCAAAGCAATGGATAATGGCGAGCAGAAAATGCATGGACACGCTTAATTGTAAATATTGGCTAAATATATCCATTGCCGGTGGGGGAGGAAGGGTTAGCAGCAACAAGAAAACAATAAACAACCTAGAATATATTCACATAAGCGGCGGGAGGCAACGTCAAGATTCCCAAGCTTCAAAGAAGTTGAGGTATGTACATTCAAAAGAACACGGTAGGTAAATGGGAGAGTTGTAATGGGTACTAATCATTAATCAACACAAAGAGCATGGAAAATTTTTTATTCATATGTGAAGCATCAAGCGGTGTGTTTCGTGGTCATGCTACTTAGTATAAATTCTTCTTCGGATCTGCGGCTCGAGGATGGCGACCTAAAACAACACTTGGAGTGAGCGACGGTGTCCGAAAGTGCGATTAGGTCCAAAGATGATCATGCCTCCAAAGGATCTATCCCTACAGGCAACAAGGCACAACAAAAGAAAAGTATTCAACTCAATGCTCACATCAAGCAAAACCACATACACCGAATGGTCCGATAGAGAGAGACCCACCATCCAAATTAAAAGCACAATGTTGATTCACATATGCCCATCAATTCCCATAATGTATCTACAGATTAGCACGATGAAGATGTTGATCCACAACTCAAACCAACTACCTTGATAACGAAACATGGATGCCACCAATTCGCAATGCTGGGTTGGATCACGACTACCGTAAAAGCAAGCCAATTAAATCATGTTTTAGCAAAAAAGCAAAGAACAAATCTAACCAAGAAATACACCGATATGCCATGATGTAAAAGCTTTCAACGCGTACCTTGCCACTAATGTAGATTCTTCACAAGGAGAGACAGCTCGATATGAGGATCGAGGTTACGAATCTGTAATGGAGCAAATCTCATGTATGGAGACCCGTTGACCGCCACCACCGGGATCTCCCTACAGCCACTTGCTCGTGCGCTCGTCTGTATGCTCGCTATGGGCCCCGAACCACTTGCGGACACAATTAAAGATAATGATTAACAACGGTAGCTCTCTAGGCACGGATGGGATAATCAAATAACAGTTGCCATCATCATTCAAAGCAAATATTTTCTTAGAACAAAAGACCGATTGCTTCAAACTAATCCAAACTACTGTATTAGGTAGAATAGCTTATAGGGTCATTTATGCCACATTAACTGTCAACATACATCTCCGACGAATTCTTCAAAATGGCTAATTAACTAACTATAATCCTCCTTCCCACAATCTGCATATGCACGCTCCACCTCTCATCTTCATCTTTGCCGTTTACTCAGTAACAACTACACACAAATCTAATCTGCATCTCACTTTATTAGTACGGTACTCCTAGCAGTGCTTGTGAAGCACGAGCTGCAGCTCAGCCGGTGATGAGCCAACTACCAAAAAAATGAAAACCTAACAAATTCGAGCACACACAGCAGGGAGGCAAGTTGCAGCCGCCCGCAAATCCACGACCATATCCAAATCCACAAGCGAGTTGAGTGCACACCGCATAAAATCCATAGCCACAACCCAAAAATCCCCCAAATCGAACGCGAAAATCCAACGTCCCCTAAGAATCTCTCCGTTACATTCCAAAATCCCCAACCCAAAACTCGATCCAAATAGATGGGCGAGCAAACAACCGAATCAAAGAGAGGGAGGCCATGCATAAAGATAGGGAGGCTGCGAAGAAGCATGGTCGTCTCTTGAATCGCTGCTACAGACTAAAAATCGCTGGGGATGAACACCTTTATGTTTCTAGTAATGGGGAGCGGGACCGAAAGTACCGCCAACCTCTACCAATGGCGGCCGCGAACATGCCCGGACGGCAGCACCTGGACGGAGAGGAGCACGGATGAACAGCTTTCCGCTTTCTAGAAATGAAGGAATCGCCGACCGTCCCTTCCGCCGAGCTCTCCCCAAACGCTAACCGCCATGGGCTACAAATCGACAAGGACGTCCGGCGGGCTGGAAGGAGAGAAAAAGGAAGAGCGCCGAAGGAATTGCCCCCTCCGCCGTGAGGAAGAGCGCCGGAGGAATCGCCCCCTCCAGCTCCGCCGCGGCGAGCTCCACCCGAACAACCAACAGCGACAATCCTGTGAGTGTGACCGGATTGGAATCCAAAGCGTAGCGGGTGCACTAACTGGACCCGACAAATCACGGACCCGACAAGGAAAGGAGAACCGCCGGCGTCGCGTCGTGTGCTCACGTCGCCTCACATAGCGGCGCGTGTCGCCGAAATGGAACAGAGAATCTTGCGACAGATAGATAGGAAAAGTGAAAAACTATATATTTACTCCGCAAATTGTCAATTTTATTAAAAAAATCTAAAAAATAGAAAAACATCAAAATCATTTATTTTGTTTAATTGTTTTGTATTCGCAACCCTAAATGAAATTTTAGTGTGACAACACCCACCTAAAATATATTATAACTTTGGATAATTTCTAATACTTTAATATGTTATATTTTAAGTCCAGTGGAAACTAGGGGCCAGCATGGGCCGTGCCCCCTCCCCCAAAACACACGGTAGAAATTTTATAATACCCCTAAAAATTCTTTAATTTATAGCACATCAAGCCTGAACTCATCATTTCTTTTCACAATATTATGATTTTTCACTGTGAATACTAGCTACACATGTAAAAACATTAAAAAATATATTGAGAATACAATTATGTATATATTGATCACACTGAGATGTGTCATCATATTCGTGCACCCCCTTAATCAAAGTCTGCTGGTTCCGCCAGTATTGAAGACGAAGAAAGGTTTACATTGGCGACATGACTTTTTGTTTTTAGAGGAAGGATCAGCGGCATCATTTTAGGAGAATCCTTAAAACTAAACAACAATTGACTCAATCAACAATATAGAACAATATAGGTCTTGCTTTCCGGCCATATGGCCTTGATCGCACCAGGTCGCCTATGAGATGCTACGATGGACACTTCTCGCAAAAAAAAAAATAAAAAAAAATGCTACGTTATTTAATGCGAAGAACCTCTAGCTTTCAAAACGTGCTTCCTCACTCCCGGATGTGTACGTTGATGAGGTAATCCTCCCAGTCCACACTACGCACGTCAGCGTGGAACCTCTCCCTCTCCTCCTCCGACATCTCTGCGAGAAGCGCCTCCGTGTTGGCGGTGTCGAACCTGCCGCCGTAGAAGGTGTAGGGCTCATAGATGAGGCCGAGGTGCATGATCTGTGCGACGACGGCCTTGCGGAGCCGCTCGGCGGACGCTGGGCGCCTCGTCGCCCACCACCGCGTCACCATCGCGTTCGTCTCCACGTTACTTTCGTACAGGTCCATGCGGTCGCAGAACCGCATCGGCCGCACCGGGATGGGCTGCCCCGCCGCGTTCATCATGGGTGATCTCGAGAAATAGTGGAAGATAGACTGGAACGCGTCTCGCATCACCAGCGGGTTTACTGTCGACGACGCCACCTGGTACACGTGCATTCCCGGCGGTGCCGGCACCAGTGTCCGTGTATGCTTTGCCATAGCTGCCAGCATTACGTTCACCACAATGTCCGCCGGAATCTAGCTTGGCATCAAATTATTAGGAAGATATAGTCATGCATTAGGAACTATATACTGATCTTGCAGGCCGAGTAATCAGTTGCTGCTCGTATATATGTATTACCAAATCAAGAATGCAGCCCGGATCGCCGAGGAAGCTGCACATCTGTCCTTTTCCGTAGTAGATTATAATAGGATCCAACATCCTGAGTTCATATGCCAATGAAAGAATAAAATCAGAGTTTGAGGACCAAAATGACACACTTTATGAGTTTAGGGACCGGGATGACACACGCGTGCATGTTTGAGGACTATGGACTTTACTCTATTATATATATGGCCGCTATTCACATACAGTAACTTAATAAAGAATAATATATATGGCCCTCTAATGGTGCCATCTGTTTCATGGCACTTCAGTTTTGCATAACTCTTTTGCTATCTCTGTTGCCTTTAGCTCTAGACATACCGATGCCCACCGGCTCCCATCAATGTGTATATATGCTCCCTGCGCACCAACCGGCAAAAGGTTGATTTGAGTTTGGTTTATGAATATGCAAATGCCTGATTCCATCAACCGGATTGGGGGCGATTTTAATTTGTGTTGTAGCCCTGATAATAAAAACAGAGAGTAACACCTAACACGGACGCCGCCAGACGTGAGGGTAGCTGCGCCGCCGCTCCAACCCTAGGGGGCGCCGCCGCCGGCTCCCGTCGTCCACCACCGCTGGTCCCCCTCCCTTCTCCTCCGGCATCACGCCGGGGGCTGAAGGGAGTGGGGATCCATCGTTTTTAATAAGTTTTTCTAGTAGATCGAGTCTTCAAGGTTTAAAGTTTCTCCGGAGATCCAATCGAAGAAATTGGCCACGGCGTAAGGCGTCGTCAAGATCATCGATGGAGCAATGGAGCATGTCGTTCCTCAGCGGTGATGGCAAGACGAAGACATCACCATTGATGGATAATAAGGTACTCCGGCCCTTCCTTTGTCTCGTTGTGGTTCTTTGCAGCCATGACGATGGGCTAGTGAGATTTAGTTTTCCAACGATATCTATCTGGATGTCGGTTGGACTTGTGTTTTCTCATGACGAATCTGGTGAAGGCAACAACGATGAGTTCAACGACGTGTCGGGCGGCGCCAATTTCATCATGTTCGCATGTGGAGTTTTAGCAGTTTATTCCTCTTTACAAAAAGTGATGGGTATGAGGATGACGACGGTGGATGGTGAGATGGCCTTGTTCGTTCAGATCGGAGCTTGCGTCCGTGGCATATCCGTTTGGGATGATGATCCTAGATGGTGGAATTTATGGCTTTTTCAATGTTTCTTGTCTCCCATCAATGAAGGTAGAATAGTTTGGTTTACTTTTTGTAATGAGAGGATGTAACTTGCTTTAATATTAATGGAATTTTTCCTTGTCGCAAAAAAAAAAAAAAGATAATAGAAACAGGCCAGGTCGTGATTTATCTTATGTGTACATATTTATAAGCTATTAGCTTGCTTGGGCAGGCTGAGCTCCTTCTCAAGGGGGCCGACGCTTTACTTGGACTAAGAAGCAATGTTCTCCTCTTCGAACGCTTTGACTGATTATTTTTACTTCTGCCTCTTGGACTCTGCTTTACACACCTTTACTCCGATGGTTATTAAAACTTCAGATCATGTTCCTTGTGTTATTACTATATTTCCACCAATATTCCAAAGCACTACATTTTGGGTTTCAGAACTTTTGGTTGCAGCAGCACAATGATTTTGATAATGTGTTCTAGAGCAAGCTTGGGCAACTCCAACAGCTACCTTTGATGTAGCAAAGGCGCCTGCAGGTAAATTCAAAAGATTGAGAATGGCTCTCAAAGACTTGAAGGGTACTCTCTCAAATCTGAAGACAACCATCAATAATGTTAAGCTCGTCTTGTCTGTGCCTGGCAGGGATTTGTGAACTTGTGGCTTCGAACTGTTTCTTCCTCTTAACGGCCCGATCTCGAAAAAAAAAAAATGTTAAGCTCATCTTATCTTTTTCTGTCTGATAGATCAGAGACCTTTCCCTAGTGGAGTGGAATTTCAGCGCAAATTATAGCGAATAAATTACAGACCCTTTTACAACATTAATGTATCTATTGGAAGCAAAGGGGCTCCATCAAATGGCTGACAATGGCTGATCAAGCACTGAATATTTTTCATGCAAATACTACTATCAAGTATATAGAAGAAATTTGGTTACTATTCTTTAAAGAAGGAACCAATGTTACTGACCATCACGCCAAGGCTGATCTTATTTGGGTCTCCTTTAAAGAGATACTGTGGGTTTAAGCTATCCCTACTTCCGGCTTTGACTTAAATGTCCTAGTTCAGAATTAAGTAGATGCTTCAGATCTGGACCTCCCCATCAGTACAGATGAAGTGGACTCAGTGGTCAGGTCTCTCCCTTCTGATAAGGTTCCAAGACAATATGGATTCAATACTAATTTTGTTAGGAAGTGTTGGTCTATTATCGAGCAGGATTTTTATAATCTATGTGAAGCTTTTTTTTTTGCTGGTGATGTATATTTATAGAGCATCAATGGTTCTCATATAACTCTAGATCAATGACTTTCGTCCCATTTCTCTGCTCAATACCCCCATCAAGATTATTACAAAGGTTCTAGCTAATAGACCGCAAGTACACATGCCATCTCCTGTGCATAGGAATCAGTAGAGGCTGGATAACGAGCCAACTCTCGTTAAAATCTCGAGCTGGCTCGTTTAGCTCACGAGCCAAGTATACAAAATAGACAAAATAATATTTATATTTATCTAAAGTTTAAAAATAGTAATAAAATAGAAAAGTAATAAATCCAGCTGTCTTATATTAAAAAAAATTAATATGTGCAAACATATAGAATGCACAACATGAAGCAATACAAAACTAATATAAATTTTGCTGCTTTTTTTTTTTCTCAATGTTTAGCTCGTTTGGCTCGCGAGCTGTTTTCGAAGTTGCCTCGTTATAACTAACGAGTTAAAATCTTGGCTCCGAACGAGCTGAGTCGAGGCGAGCTGAGCCAGCCACGAGTCGGGCGAGCTAACGAGCTTTGAATTTTTCGTCTAGCCTTAGCAATCAGTATGGTTTCATAAAAAAAAAAATATAACCATCCAAGATTGCATTGTCTAGTCACTAGAGTACTTACATCTCTATCATTAATCTAAAAAAAGAAAAAGAAGTGGGTTGTAAATTAAGGCTCTCCCTCCGGAGGAATCGAAAGCAAGATAAATATGTTAGATAAATATGTTAGCCTGGAAAGGACTGAGGCAGGGAGACCCTCTATCCCTCTTCTGTTCAACCTAGTTGGGGATGCTTTTGTAAATATGTTAGATAAAGGCATTAATAATGGTCTTTTGCAAGGGGCACTAACAGATTTTAGGCCATGTGGCATAATGTCACTGCAATATGCAGATGACACCATCATGTTTTCTAGTGCTCAACCTACTCATTTGTGGAATTTAAAACATACCCTCATGTGGTTTGAACAATTATCAGGTATGAGGATTAATTTCCATAAAAGTTAGTTATTGACTGAATCTTGATGAGGAAGAAAGCAAAGTAGCTTCAGAGATTTTCAATTGCCCAATTGGGAAATTTCCTCTCAAATATCTAGGTATACCTTTACATTTTGAGAAGCTAGCTAGAGAGGATCTGCAGCCTTTAGTTGATAAGATGCTAAGTAGGATTTCTGGATGGAAAGGCAAACTACTTTCATTAGCAGCCAGGGCTTAACTAGTTAAGGCTTGTCTGGTTAGCATACCTATTTACCTCCTTTCCTTTATTAAATTCCCAAAATGGGCCATAAAACTCCTCAATTCACAGATGGGCATTTTTTTATGGAATGATGATGAAAATACGCACAAATATCATTTAGCTAACTGGGAATTAGTCTCAATGTGTAGAGAATTTGGAGGACTAGGAATACCTAGTATTAGAGATCTCAATATTTGTCTTCTGGGCTCCTGGCTAAAAAGATATGAAAAAAGATAGAGAAAAGCTCGGACAGAGTTGATTAATTTCAAATATAGGACTAGAGAAGTCAATATCTTCCAGTCTAGAACTGATGGTGTTTCACAGTTTTTTAAACGCTTTATGTGGGCTGCCCAAGCCACTAGAATGGGATACAAATGGAAAATAGGAAATGGAGAGAAAGTGAGTGAGGTTTTGGGAGGACAATTGGTTAGGAAATTCTAGCTTAGCAATTCAATATTGGAAATTATATAGATGGGTTAGGGAGAAAAATAAAACTGTAGCCAGCTTGTGGGATGGCACCCAGCTAAAATGTACATTTACCAGAACTGGAGATCAGAACATGCTAGATCTCTAGGAGGAAGTTTGTTTGTTAGCCTCTACTATCTCTTTTACTAATGAGGAGGATTCCTTAGTGTGGCATTTTTCCACTAATGGCATTTACAATTCACAATCTTATAAAGTGATAAATTTCAGAGGTATCATAGAGATTTTTGTACCAGCAGTTTGGGATATTAAAATCCCACCACGAGTACAATGCTTCCTCTGGTTATTAGGGAAAAACAAAATTCTTACTCGAGATAATTTAGAAAAGAGGAGGAAAGTAGATGACCCATCTTGTCTTTTTGTTGTGAAAAAGAAACAGATCATCACTTGTTTTTTCAATGTGTGGTAGCAAGACAACTCTGGAAAACTATTTCAGAGATCTTTGATACTAGATTAGGTGATAGCTTTGATTCGATAGCTACATTTTGGTTAAGCAATAAAAAGAATGGAGTGCTAAATATAGTTTCATCTGCTGGTTTTGGTGCCTTTGGAAATTGAGAAATAATGTGTGTTTTCAGAACAATCAATGGAGGTGCTTGGCTATGCTCCTCTACCAGGTGGCAAAAACAGTACAAAGATGGTGTATTCTATGCCCGAAGGAGAAGAGGGTGACACTGATGCAGAAGGTGGATATGATCAAGGAAAAAGCAACCCAAGTGCTCTGTTGAAATGAAGAAGGTCACTTTAGATCTGCTGCAAGGATGGATTATCGATACTATGAAGAAGTAAAAGATGCAGTCCAAAGATGATGTGGAGCAATGGGTCAATTTCCTGGGAATAATTGAGTAGTTTCTTAGTTGATCATGTATCAGGACTTTAATTTGCATGTTTTGTATTGTCCTCGGATGCGGTTGCATTCGGAGGTTCTGGAGTTTCGTTTTGACTGGCAGAAGCCAGATCATACTGTGTTGTAAACTGAATCTTGTCTATTGCAATGGTAATGGACGGGGGCTGTGGCCCTTTTACTCAAAAAAAGCAAGACAATCCCTTACTTTCTCCCCAGGCTACGGTATATGTCCCGAGGAGAAAGAATTGGGTTTCGGTATATAGATTAGGGGTGGCTATAAATGGCATTTTAGAGGTGATTGGAGGCTATAAATGACATTTTAAATGGCTATATAGATTAGAAGTGGGTCGTAGAGATGGTTGGAGGCTATAAATAAACACTTCTATTTTTTTGAAAGAAAGTAAATAAACACTTCTATAGATTGCAATTTGTAGAGATGGTATATATCAACACTCCGTTTGGTATCATGCTTGGTTAGTGGAACCTAAGGGATCGACAGAACTATAAAGATTGCACGTGTTTACTAAAAAAAAAAGATGTAACATGAGCTAACAGTACAAATGAAAGGTGCCGTATGTGGCCATATGGAGTTATATTAGGGGCTTAATTAACAGTCCCACAAATTCTTCTGGTTTTACTGATAATAACATATATACTGTCGGTTTCAGATCTAGCAGTGAAACAAGTTTAGAGATGGCATCAAAGGATTATTATCCAATTTTAGAATAGGATGATCGACCTCGATTACTCTTCAAACTAAATAAATGACCTATGATAATATGAAAAACGGTGGGAGGATGATGTATATATAATAAATATGTTAGTGTTATTGACCTGTTCCCTTGTATCCATCCAGGGAACGGGTCCCTTAAGGTGCTTTCGATGACGCTCGGCCTGATAGTTACCACCGGTATCCCTCCTCGCATGCTGTTGATGACCATCTCCCCCATGGCCTTGGTGAACACATAAGTATCTTGCCAGCCATGATGTTTTGCCCTACAAGTGGCAAACAACACAGACCAAACACAACCATACACATGTGATGAAATGTAATCCCCACATCGTGAATGCATGCATATGTTTCCCCACACAGCATCTTGAGGCGGATCGACAACTCAGAGTCAATATATACATGAGCGCACTGTGCACTATATATGTAGCAATACCTTTTGAGGCCTAAATCTTTCATTTCTTGAGCATAAGAAGCTTGATCATCTGATTTTGTTGTGTGGTCAAATGCCAGCTTGACCTCTGCCTCAATATCCAGAGCGGCACCGTTCGCATGCTCTGCTTCGAAATGGCTTAATAGTATCTCATTTGCTATGGAGTCTCCCATTCGAAATGGCTTCTCCAGCACCACGCCTTGCCTCTGCCCATTCACATATGCTGATCAACAAACATTTATATATTAGCATTAGCATATATGTCAACCAAGTCATGCACACTACTCGTTCTGACCTCACCTGTTGACACATGCAAGAAGAGCTTCAATCTTCGGAACCTCTGTGCGAAAGACATGAGCCGGAGCGGCCCAAGGGTGTTCATGTCCATTGCAACGTCGTACCTGCGATCCGGCTGATCGAAATATATATTACCCTTAATGCATATTATTTGTATATATTATATATATTCGATCATGAACCGAACCTCTCGTGGAAAGTGGTATTCCCTGCCGAGTTTACAATGATATCTACTTCGTCCTGGATTTTGTGGGCCAACTCCTGGGCAATGCCGAGGTCGTTCTCCGTGATATCGCCGACGACAGGAACTAACTTTCTTGCTATAAAGCTGTGGAAGGCTTTCCCGTGGATTTCCTGCAAACATTTGAACAGTTCTGCGTCTACAACCTGCACATGACATGCACAACTTGAACATTATTTGTGGGGTTATTGACAGCAACAGCTAGGCTAACACAAATATTCCACTACAGTAGCCCAAGCCGTTTTCCTACCGGCGGTCCAAACAAATCCCCTGCGGGCGGAGGCACGGCAGCCAGAACGTGGAGCTCTCCTGACGTGGCGCAGAGCGGGGATTCTAATGACACTGACTATGATTTTTTTTAATCTAGGGACTTTTATAAAAGGACTCTTAAGAAGGAGCTTTTAGATACTTTTAGTAAAAAGTCCAAAAAAAAAAAATCCTCTTTATTTGGTTTTATAGGAACTAAAAGAAATTTTTTTAACCTCAACTCCAGAAAAATCCCTCTAACCAATAACAGGGTCCAAGATGCAAGAGAGGAGAGGGATTGTCTATATATCTTGCCACCACTATTATTCGAGTGAGCTAAGAGCACTCAAACGTGGCCATGTGGGTGAGCGTAAGTAATGAATATTTTATTTCACTTTTATCAATACACAACACCTTTAATTCTCAAAAATACAATGTTTTTTCTAATGAAAAAAATGCTGGCTGATTTTAGATATTATTATTATTATTATTATTATTATTATTATTATTATTATTATTATTATTATTATCATCACTACTATCTATCATCATCATCATCAACTTTTAATTGACTTTGTTATATTTGAGATTTTAGATAGTATTTTTATAGTATTATTCTATATGCACGGCTTCCGTATATTGATTGATTAGAGCAAGTTTAATAGTTTCGTAACCTACTCGCCAAGTGCCGGGCGGCAACGCTGGCGGGCCCCTTACTATTTATGGCATAGCTGCATGCGGAGCCAATTGCAAAGACGTGCATGGCCTAGTCGCCGACGCGGCGGGCGCCGTGAGACAGCTCCATTTTCTTCTCTCTCTTCACTTCTCTCTCCTCCACGTAGACATGGCCTTAGCTATCATAATACTCATCATAAGCGAGGTGCTGGCTGCCCGACGGTGTCTTAATCTGTGTGTTGGTATATAAGCACCAATCCATGTACGTCGCTACCAACCCATGTCAAAGCACCAATCTAAATAACATTATTCATGTTAAACTCCGGTGCCTTCGTCTCGTTCATATAAGTCTTCGGCAGCATCCATGTGAAATCGAAACCCCACCATCCCAATAGAACTCAAAAGGTTGGTTTTTACCAAACCGCATCCTTTGTACGTCGACACCAATCCATGTTTAAGCACCAATCCATGTACGTCGCCACCAAGGATGAAGATTCTTTGATGAGGGCCGAGCGTTTTAGTTGCCATCAAGAATTTGGAAGAAGGTAATTAATAACGATGGTATGTCTTTTGGCAGTTCTATTTTATCAAATCCTGATTTTTGTGTAGTTTCGAATATTCAGAGTTCGGGTATTTCTATGACGGCTGTCGTGCCAGAGCGAGCAGCGTGAAAGCCGCCGTGAGGATAGGATGCAGGAATGAGCTGAGCAACTTGAATAGTTTTGCAAACAAGGTTGCCATTTTTGAAATTTCTCAAAATACCTTAAAAAATGTCTCCAACAGTTTTGCATATGAGTTGGCATTTTTGACAAACTTGGCAAATTCCTCCTCGGGAATCCCAAATCTGCCAAGCCGTCTCCACTTTGCAACCTAGCCTCGCGGTGTCGAAATTGTCCCCTGCAGTGCGGGAACCCCGTCGCGCCGCTCAAGTCTAGTAGCTTCTCGGCGGCCAGCTCCCCACGAGGAGAAGCTCGACCGCCGCCACCTCTCCTGCGGAGCCCAACCTTGCGGCCCCAGGGGGCGCCGCCACGCTACCGCCGGCCATCTCGAAGGTGACACTAGACAAGTTCAGCGCGATGCCGACGACACGGACTGCGACGGGCTGCTACGAGGCGTGCCCAAGGCTAGGCGCCTTCGTAGCTGACCACGGCCAGGGCTAGGCGCCCCTCCCCGGCCGTCGCCCGTCAACCCGGTCCCGAACCGGCGGTCCCCCCTCCGTCTTCTACTTCCAGCTACGATCTACGATGGTTGAAGAAGAAGACGGACAAAAATGTATTTTTGTTTCTCTTACAGATGCTTATTTGCTTTTGAGTGAGAGATTTTAGATCTAGACTCTTGTTAATTAGTTGGAAGTCCAAGGGTCCTGATGCAAAGTGCTATGATTTTCGTTTTTCATTTATACATGTTTATGCAGAGTCCAATTTTCAAAACTCTTGGAAATGACCATATTTTTTGCTTTCCATTCTATTTTGAAACTTGGCAAACTACCACAAATATCAACCCAATTATGCAAAACTGTTGGAGTTTTTAGTGTCTTATTACTACCTTTTGCGAGTTTAGTTTTTTCAGGTTAAAGGTTACTTCTTTTATAATGATGAATGGTTGTGTGGAAAGTTTTGCGGAGGCCGGAATATAATTTATTTATTTATTTTAAAAACACAAAATTCTTGCATGCACGTGTATATATTTATATTTAGAAAAAAAAACTTATATTGTAATTATATCAAAATACTGGGCATCTCACCTCCGTTTGCAACCTCTTGAGTGCTGCTTCAGCGTCCTTGGCCTTGATCATAACGTATATCTTGCCGACGTCCGGATTCGCCCTCAAAATTTTCTCGATAAGAACTGATGCAGAATATATATATAATAGCGAAAAAAATAAGGATTGTGATGCCATCAACATCCAAGTTTGAATATACTCCTTATACATCAAGAGAAGAGAAGGTAGACAACAGCACACACCTTTGGCCAGGAATCCAGTTCCGCCAGTGATGAGGAAGTTGTTGCCCTCGAGGAATTCAGTGATCCCAATCCCGCCGGCGACGACTTGATTATCATCAGTTGCCAACGCAGCAGCACGACGGGCTCTTAAATCCTCCGAGGACGACGACGGGCTTGACCTCGCCGACAATGCTGGGAGAATCACGGCTCTCCCTGTCGCCCCACGATCAGCACGTCCTCCGCTGCTGCTGCTGGTCGCTAGACTCGGCGTGCGTCTGGCAGCGAGGACAGCACAGCCGGGGAGTGGGAGGGGCATCAGGTTCGTGCAGGGAAACTCCATGGCTGCCAAACAAGGTACTCTAGGCAGCGGCGGAGCTTCATCGAACAAGCAGCAATCCCATTATATATAATCGAGTCTTGATCATCTATGAAGAACAGTCAAAGATTTACAGATTAGCACGTGGAAATTGTACGGGGCAGTACTGATTAGCACGTGGAAATTGTATGGGGCAGGAGGAGGCCACGGCCCTGCAGCTTGGTCTGAACCAAGCTCTTCCCCTGACTGCTAGGATAGCGTTTGCTTGGTCCTAAGGTAACAGTCATTGGAAACGCAATGAGCTCTCGGGGGTTTTTGTGGTCCGTAGTCGGATCACTACTTATTGCAGCCTTTGTTTGGTTATTGTTTACCATTACACGCCTGACTAGCCTACCAGGTAGCCACTGTGAAGCATTAGCGGACCCGGCTTTTGAGAACAGGGGTGCACAATTTTTTTTACGCAAATCGGTAAAACCATATTATAATTCGATAAAATCGTATTTTTATACAAATTTTTTATAAGCACCATCCATAGAAGGAACTTGAACACCATGTTTAATGCAAAAAAGAACTAACCTTCTGAAGAATATTTTCATCCGGAGATGGATCAAGGTTCAAAGCAACAACAGCTGCCTTCTTTGTCGGCTTCTGAAAAAAAAGGATTGAATGGCTCCGTTCCTCTTCATATTTGAGAATCAAGATGAGTGAAAAAAAATACAACAATTAGTGCTCACGATTTACGTAATCACCTCTTCACGGTTTGACGAAATCATGTTTAGGAATTAGGAAGACAGGAAGAAAGGACTCACGATCACGAAATCCAAATTGCAAATCAGCAAATCACGTCGGCGAATTGGAGAAGGTGATGCCGCATAGCCGCAGTCCTGCCAAACCCTATCGCGGTGTCAGCTGTACTGTCGCCCCTCGGTCTATGCCAGCGAGCGGCGGTGTCGATTGGACTGGAGTCCGGGGCAGCTGGACTGGGCCTCGGCCTATGATGCCTATCGCGCAAGCGAAGGGCAGAGCGGGCGCGAAACGACGAAAGTTCTACGCAGTATCACACACGCACGCGGCAGTGCCATAATCAATTCTATTGGAGTCCTACGCCGCTGGGTCTGGACATGCGGGCCACAGCGGGGTCGGTGGACCCCCTTGACCCCCACAATCCGGTCCGCCACTGCTGAAGAAGACGGCGGAAACATCAACACCCGAGGTGGACAAACCAAACTGAAGAGGAAACTGAAGCATGGCAGGCACAATACAAGCAATGAGAGGCTCCAACGGATGGCGGCCAACAACAAAACCTTCAATAAGGGAATGACGTCAACAAACACCAACAACGTTGAATAACGCAATAAAAGGAATTGCGTCATATAACCGCCCCGACGACCTGCATGATGATCTAATCCTCCTTTGGCGACACCTTTTGGAAGGTGGACGACGCACTACGCCACTGCCACATGCCCGAAGCAAGAAATCTGGCGAGTTTTCACCAACGAGCTTGTTCGACCACAACTACTCGGGTGTCCCTTGGCCCCGGCCACCGACCACTAAGCGTCGCTGCCACCGCGACGAGGGTGGCCCAACCATGGCCATGGCCAACACGTGAAGCCCTTGGGTATGACATAGCCCGTCGGAGGCACCCTCGCCACTAGAGACGACCCATGCCGCCAGGAACACGCAACAACATCTGGCCACCACTCCAATCGCTCCTGCTACGGCCAACCCAGACAATGCAAACCACAAACGCCCTAGAGTGCGCATAGTCACCCATGGACTGGCTAGATCCAGCCTCTAGCTAGCCGCCCATAGACAGATCTAGAGATTCCCGAAGTCACCACAGGCGTCTCGTTGGCACCTCGGAAAGATCTAGAGATTCCCGAAGTCACTACAGGCGTCTCGTTGGCACCTCGGAAGGACTGAGCCGGCAGATCTAGAGATTACCGAAGTCACCACATGCGCCTCGTTGTCGACGGATACATTGTTTACCTATTAAAGCATAACACTAAAAAATATTAAATAAATTCAGAAAAATAGGAGGGCCCGTGCCATATTTATGTTGGTTGCAATGAAGTTGACATCACACGAGCTATTATTGGAATGGGGTAACCAGAGAAAGCGACGCATGCAACAAGCTAGTAAGGTTTCCCCTCGTGTTAGCTTCTTTATTATTATTTAATCAGAGAAGTCGACGTCACGTGGTTTGCACCA